>CM071930.1:69141171-69606171 GCA_016081115.2 Rehmannia glutinosa | reverse complement strand
AATATGGCTCAGGTAAGGGTGAGAAAACAAAGAAGAATCTACAAGGCATGACATATACTAGAATTAAAGGGATAATAAAACGCATTGACTGATGAAGAAGAGGTACAACTCAACTTGAATGATAAAAGCTTATGACATTCTCGCACAATTATGTCCTCGCGTCTGAAATTATAAGCAGCCATTCAATTTCATGATCATTCATTATTTTTTCGTCTTCTTTGTACTTCTTTTTTCCACATTGCTTCACATGCACTAATTTTACTTGACACTGAAGATACTTCTGAGTCTTGTAGCAACCACCCCTCCGTTATATTAGGTTTTGTAATTTTAATTCAGAAATCCCTATACATGAATTCACATGCCGGTATACAAATAGAAACATAGCTCATCCTCCCTATGTACAAAATTTAAACTCACAATTAGCTTCATTGACTCTAAAGAGAAAATGGGGCCACTGAAAATTCATATTGCAACTGGCCAATGGTGAGGTCCCTGGCATCACATCTTTAATCACCATCAGCAATATAATCATCAAATTGCTCAGTTATTAAGCATGGAGAATCAGAGAATCTTATGAACATTGTTCTGCATCTATTTTGCATGCACCACTACAATGCATCATCAGATCAGTCTTGTGCTAAAAAACCAAAAGGTGATCATAAAAAATACATCAATCAGAAATTCAAAACTAAAAAGTGTTGAGTGTTCACTCACTCTCAGATCATTGATTATAGATTTTAGCTGCTCATTTTCATTCATCAACTTTGCAATTTCGTCAGCCTTGGCCTGGAAGGGAAAAAATAAAAATAATTAGGTTCACATTTAATATCATTGCAAAAAAAATAAAGGAAGCTTTCATATGCATAAAATTTATGAAAAGAAAACATTTACGTAAATTATAGTAGCTCCTCAAAATAGATTAGTAATAAATTGATGTATCATACTATTTATGAGCTACGTTCTCATGCAACCACAACTCAAACAGAAACATAATAAGAAAACTGACAAAGCAATAATAATTGGAAAAACAAATAGGTTGTGTTCCAGCTTCCCACTATAACAGCATTAGAGCCCATTTGCCGAGAAGCACTGCAATTGACTAGGTTAAAATCAAATCTAATACTAGGAAGTCTGTTTAATTCAGTGTTTTAAATACCGTACCGGTGATTAAACCGGTCAAGCCACCGGTAAGCGGTTCAACCGGTCGGACCGGTTCAACCGTCAATTTTACCGGTTTTACCGTTTTAATAAAAAACAATTATATTTGATATTATATTATATAAAATATGGATGTAATTCATTAATATAAAAGGAAAAGTTGTATATATGTATAGTTAAAAGGAAAATATCTATATATTTAGCTCAAATTTCAAATAATGACATAAATATATTAAATATTAAGTTTATAAATTTTATTTTTATAAAAAATGTATAAACACAAAAAATTAAAAAAAATAGCAAAAACCGGTTGAACCGGTATTTAACCGGTTTTTGGCGGTATGTTCGATTTGACTATTGACCGGTTTAACCGCAAAAACGGTTTTTAGGGCCTTATTATACACCGACCACCGGTATCGGTATAACGGGTTGAACCGGCCGGTACGGTCCGGTATTTAAAACAGTGGTTTAATTGATGCTCCTGTTAACCAGCACTTCTTTTGGCACTCAAATGAATTACAATACGTGTGTTCAACCATTTTGCTATATGTTGTGAGTGGGGGACCCAAACAACAATAGCAGCTCATCATATCTGCTCATCATTATATGCGTATGGGAATCTTGCAGCAGCGCAGAACACATGATACAATCCAATAATAGGTACTATAACTTAAATACCTGAGCTTGTCTAGCAGCTCCTTGCAATGCAGTTTCCATCATTTTCATTTCTTTCTTTACTTTCTCAAGTTCAGCCACAGAATCTGCAATATCAGGCATGTCGCTTCCAGTACTCAGACGTAGTTCTTTCACATTAGCATCTTTGTCCGACTGCTGCGTTAGCTCAATTGGTTTAGCAACGGTATCATTCAGAGGTGTAACCAAATTCAAGGCTGCTTTTGAAGCTTCCACATCATTATACTGTAAAACAGGCAACCTGTCAGTAGAATTATCTTCAGCATCTCCGGTCTTTTCAGGAATTTCTGAATCAGAAGAATCTCTGCTTTCAGCTGGGCCTTCAGGTGACGCATCCAGAGCTTGAGCTGGAAGAACTTCTTTACCGTCTTCTTTTTCTGCACTCTGTTCATCTAAGCTCTTCGGCAAGCTAGTATCATCATCTATTGTGGACACAGAAGTAATAACTTCAATTTTACCAACAGGACTTGTTTCTTCTGGTTGAAGTGACTCCAAAAATGACGAAGGCGTTTCTTCTGACCTCTCCTCTTCATGAAGATTTTGTGCAGATTCTGGTTGTACTGACTCCAAAATCGTAGGAATTATTTCTTCTGACCTCTCTTCCTCTTTAAGATTGTTTGCAGATCCTGTTTGCTCAACCTCTTCAGGTTTTTGTTCAGGTACTTCGACAGGAATTGAAGGTAAATCCAAGTCAGTTTCACCGTGGTCTGCAGCAGCATTTTCTTTTGGCTCCCCACTGGTAGCCTTTATTTCCTCTACAGATCCTGTTACGTCTGCATTTTTTAAATCTTCATTTGCTTCTTCTCCATGGGGAATTTGCTCAATTTCTTGATTGGCTAAGTTGTCATTCTCAACTTGTTTTTCCCTGACAGGAGATGTAGGCTTTGAGGAATTAGACTTTTCCAATGATTCAACAGTGCCCTCCCCACCTTTCTGCCCCATAAACCCAATGATGGGTTCAAACAATGCCTTCCTCTCTGTAGCTGAAGGCCATAGTCCTGATGCTGTTATGCAGAAACCATTGGTCAATATGGTTGATTGGAAATCATAGCCCACAATTAACATATTGACTTTTGCACAGATGCTACTTGAACAAGCTTTAGTTACTGGGAAGTCATTAACCAGGTGAGAATTTTCAAAACCTTTGTGTATATGTTTGTGGATATGCATTTAATGAGCTAGTTGCAACATGCCCTTGCAAAATTTCAAGGTCTAGAAGCACCAAAATCTAGGCACTGATACATTTTCCAGCATCCACATAAGCTTAAACTATTAAATAAGTTACATGCCAGATGCAGTACAAACAACGCACCGACAATCTAAAATCATTCTCCATCTTTTAGACATAATAGCAAATCTTGAGTGATTCCACAAAGTTAACAATTTCTTACTATCAACATGAATATAAAAAATTGCACAGTAGATCACATTAGCTATAGCGATAGTACATTCACGACAAAAGGGACATAATACAATCCAAAATCCACGAAGAGAACAACTCATACCTTCACTACCGCTACCAGTAGCATCGGATTTCTCCTCGAGGCCAAGGGCGCTGTCGAAGTTCTTCTCAATGTTTTTCACACTTTCACTCAGTTTATTCACTGCCTCAGAAAAATCCGGGAAGTTCCCCAGAGAGACTTTCCCACTAAACCAGGCCATATCTTCAATCAGGCCGCTTGATCCAGTCCGCCGAATACCACATTCACATTATTCAACCTATAAAAGCAGTTCAAATAAATAAACATTCATAACTGAGCTGATTTTTTTACCAAACAAAAACAAAAAGAAACCAAAGCGGCAAATGAAGATCGAATACTGTTTGATCTTTGGTGAAAGTTTCGAGAACCGCTTAAATGGTGTAAAATCGGCAATGTGAGATTTGAGAATTGAAACCAAACAAAAACCTTGTAGGTCCGTTAATGGGGAATGGACATTGAAGAGATCGAACTGGAGCTGGGAATCGGAATTGAGACGAGAACTCGAGAAGAGTGATTTTATTATGGTGATGGAAAAATTAGCAAGTTGATCTGATTTGGGTTCCGTAATTCGGTAATTGGGTTAAACCGTTGTTCTAACGGGCGGTCCGGTTAGTTCTTCATAGCAATACATGTTTCTACGACGCCGTTGGGTAGACTGAATATTTCAATAATAAATAATGAATTCAAACCAGAAAATATTTTGCCACGGGAAATTTGGAAAAATGTCATTTTTTAACAAAATTTTGGAAAATATCACTCAATCTAAATCCTCTAAATTATACATCTCTCACCCCTGTGAAATGTCTAAGATATCCTTTTGCTCAAACTTTTTAATTTTTTCACAAAGTGTTGTTCTTCCCTCCTAAAAAGAAACCAGTTGATTATTCTTCTTCATTTCTCAACGTCATTCACGACCGAGATCCCATCTCCTTTGAAATTCTGGCATTTTCCAGCGAGGGTGGACGGCATTATTCCAATGTCCGACATTTTTGACGGCAGCGTTCGAGCAGAGGTTTAATTGGACGGAAAGCATCGACTTTTTTGTGGATTTTTTTCGCGATTTCTTTGGAGCTGAGGTAATTGCAGATGATTTGTTTCGACCAGATGTGTTCTGAGTTCCAATTTTCAGCTAGATTAGGTCGAAAATATGAAAAGATGTTAGTATTGTTTTTTACTAATGTTTGCGTTTAATTCAGTTGTTTTTCATTTGTAAGCAAGTGTAAATACGCAATCTAGTTGGTGTTATGGACTGGGTAATATGTAATTATTTAGCAAATGTGATAGTTTGGAAGCTGAAAATATGATGAAATTGTAGAATTAGGTCGTTTTTGGTAAAATTTGTTTTGCACAGCAGTTAGTGGCCCTGTTGTCTACTATGTAGTCGATTTGTTGGTCGATATATGGTCGGTGTGCGGTCGGTACTTATAGTCGGTGTGTGGTTGCAGTCGATTGTCTAGTCGTGTGTGGTCATTGACTTTGTAAGTTTATGATTTCAGTTTGTTACTGTATTATTTCAAGTTCTGGTTCATGCTCAATACTAATTCTTTGGGATAGTGCATGGGAGTTCGATTCAAGTGATCATCGCAAACAAAGCACGTGGTTGTCCCTGCGGATGTCACATTTTCACAATTATTAGAAAAAACCATATCTAGTCACCTGTTCTTATAATTTTAATATTAAAGTTCACATTGTGCTTGTGTTGTTTGAGTTAGTTGCTTGTACTAGTACTTTATATTTTATGATTAATTAGTTCCCTAGCTTCACTTTTTTTTTTCTGGTTTACATTCAATATTCGCTATTCAAAGCAAATATTTAATGCTGGAGAAAGAAATTCATTATGTAAACAACCTAAAATAATTATGTTATATTCTTAGTCATTTGACTCATCTTTTTCTTCACAACAACTATCCACTTAGGGCATTAAGTGAAGTCTCATATTCTATCGACTCATCAACATCCACAAAAATAATTGTGAATGATACCCACTCAATCTCATATAGATGACGGGGAATATTTCATATTCACTCTTTTTACTCGTGAAATTTGAGAATCCTTTGCGTATGAGACACTAGATCTCACTGATTTAGTGTCGCTCCCACTATTCCAATTATTACTAGATGTTGGGAAATTTATTGTTTAGATTTTGATGAATGCCATGTAAAACTTAGAATAGGAAGTTGGCACCCCATTTTTTTGTTGTAAACTGCATTGTAATAAATAGGGCTGGTCAAGCAGAGTTAAGTCAGCTATGCCCAAACATGCAAGAAGACAACTGGAGACTAGTAGGAAGACTCCGCTGCGAGACAGCTGAGTTTGGCAAAAGAAGAGAAGTGTAGGTCCCAAGGGGTGTAAGTGTAAGGTTTAGAAGGGGGGGTTGAATAAACCTTACCAAATTTTCGATTTAGTCCCTTTAAATTTACAGAGTTGATTCTACACACCGTGTCCTTGATGGACATCGAATTAGTCACTCAAGAGAGTTAATCTCTCAACAGACTCGGTCACCGAGCCGTTGATGGAGTAACTCACCGGCTATAATTTGACTCAACCGTGGTTTTGTTTTTATTGGAAGACTTAACACCCTTAAGTTTGATTAAGCAAGATTTTAGAGCTTGATTTAGTACTTATAAATTATCAAATGGATAGCAAATTTATCGTGAGATATAAGCGAGTTAAAAATGCGAGAATTTAAGTCTTTGAAATGTAAATGACACAATGAAATTTTTATAGAGGTTCGAAGATGGGGTAATTCTTCTACTCCTCTCTTCTCCAACTCCCGGAGGAATCCACTAAGTAATGATCGGTTTACAAAGTGGTAATGATCCGATCATACAAGTCTTGATCACACAAAAACACTTGATCCTTTGGGACTCGATCCGAGACGCCTTGATCACTCACCGGCTTCTCGTGCGACTCGGCTTCTTCACAGGCAAATTGCCTTTTGCTACTACAACTCACTTGCTCAAACTCTTTGGATTTGATCACGAAGCCCTCCAAAAGCTTAAGACTTGGTTCAACTTGAACCTTCCTACAATCCTTCCGGAATGTAGGCCCCTTGTTTTCGATATTTTCCTCTTCAACTGGTTGAAGTTATCTTTCCTTCACAGGTGAGTGTTGGATTGATGTTCTTCGTAATGTAGGCTTGAGGATTGAGAATATTTCAGTTTTTCTAATATGCTTGTATATCTCACATGTGTGTCATCCTACTTCTCAAACAAACTCCTCAGCCTTTTATAGTGAACTTTCAAAAATTTGCCCGTTGAAGAGATAGGCGTATTTTTGAAAGTCACTTTGCGTCGTTGGCTTGTCTTGTTGCGCTTCTTGGAATTGCCATTTCCTCGTATGAATTGTTCTTTCACCTTTTCGGGTTCGACACGGTGTAGTGCTTCCCATTGTTCATTCCTTTTGCACGCTTCTCGGGGACCGAGCACTCCGAGAAAGGTGGTATGGAGATATTACTTGTTTAAGTAAATCTCTTGATTTACGTACAACGGTTCTTTTACGATTATCTCGACTTGACCGCATTTTCTTGCTTTCCCCAGTGACTTAGAGTCGACTTCCAATCATCGGATGACTCTTATGTCACTTCAACTTGAGACTTGCTTTCCTTGAGTTGACTTGACCGATGCTCCACTCACCGCATCTCACCGCTTCTCCAAGAGAGAGTTCCCCGTCTACTCTTCTTTGCTATACTCATCTCTCTCGCAAATGAGTCTTCCTTCAAGTCTTGATTGTCTTCTTGCATGTTAGGGCGTAGTCTTTAACTCGGCTTTGGCCAGCTCTATTTATTACAATGCATTTTACAACAAGAATTGGGGTGCCAACTTTCTATTCTAAGTTTCACATGGCATTCATCAAAATCTAAACAATAAAATTCCTAACAATTTCCCCCTTTTTGATGATGCCAAAACTTAAACCATTCAAAAATGCAAATAGCAAAGATACATACAGATAGTGTATTGACATAGAATGTATGCGCAGAATAGATCCGTTTATTGATCATATCATTCTTGTTCTTTTACACAATCACACAAGGTGTATCGAGCACATATATGTCTTCACAAAAAAAATAAAGAATTTATAGCTTTATTACAGAAGACTTACATTTTATGTATTTACATGATAAAATACACGAAGGGGTGGACAACAACACTTCATCTTCTTCGCTGTCTCCTTCTTTCATCTTGATCAAGATCTTCTTCTCTCCTTCTCTTTTTCTCGTCATCACCGCCTTCTTTTTTTCTTTTCATATGCCTTCCTGGCAAACTTCATCTCTTCTTATTCTTTCTTGTCTCTCCTCCCATAGCCGAGTTTGTCTCTTGTTTTCTTCTTCTAGTCTTTTCACATACTCGGCGTTAGTTTTTGCCACTTGCAAATTCGCTACTTGGTCAAGCCCGGCCAAAGAGATCCCTCCTTTCTTTCCCCGGATCCACGTATTCAATGTTTTTGGGCGAGGCCTGTCCAAGCTTCTTCCTCCACTATCGCTTCTTCCTCTACCTTTGGGCGTATCTTCTTGGGGTCTTCTTCTTCCCAAATGAGTGACCAATGGGAGTGACCAAAGAGCGATCACCGTGAGTCTCATTGTCTGTCGGCCTTCTTCACATAACGTGAGACCCTTTTCCCAAGATAAGTCCCAAGCTTGAGCCATAGACATATTTGCAAAGTATCCCCGAGTTCGAGCGTTTTAAATTCATCAACCGATCGTGGCTCGTCCCGACATCCGAGATGGCATAAGTGTCTCTCGCTCTCTTGGAATGCCTCCGTGTTCTTTCAAGATATTCATGATTCGGGCATCCATTCTTCCTTCCACTTCCTTCATCCCCGCTTCAATAGTTTTTCTCTTATCGGCCATGGATATATCGTAGTGTTGGAGTGGCGAGTCACGGGAGTTTGCCGCTTATAATGTCACCGTGATGTGACCTTGTTGAGGGGTTTGTGCAATCATCAAAGTCACATCCGCCGACCCTTCCCCCCTCAACAAGCTTTCCTTTCTTCTCGTTTCAAGACTTCCTCACCGATTTTCCCTTCTCACCGCTCTCCTTTCTTCTCACTTGATTTTAGTGCTTTAAGGTATTCCTCTTCCCCTTTTTGGCATCATCAAAGGATAGAGGAACCCTGGGAACGTCTTTGGCAAGCATGAAGTCAAGTCTTCGATGGTTGAGTTCGCTTCGAGTCCACGCGTTGTATGCAACACGGAATTCGGATCGAGTAGCGTTGGATTCTCACAAAAATCGCTTCATCTCACGGCCATGAGAAGGCTGAATTTTCTTGTCATGTGTTCTTCCAAACGTTGTAGGTCATTTGTATTTTGCTCACGCAGCAGCTTTATCTCGGCGGTGTGAGGTTCATGCATATGCTCAATATGTTCTCTCACCGTTTTTGCATCAAGATTTTCACTCTCCATACCAAAGCTTGTTGAACAATGTCCTCAAGAATCGACTTGTTCCACACGCATTGTTTTCTTGTTGCCACCATTCCCGATCCGAATCAAGTTATGCCTCTTAAATCACCGTACATAAGGTTGGCATCTCTCGTTGTCCAACGCATGTCCAAAGAGGCCTGATGCCTCTCCATCCTCTCAACCTCAAAAAAAGTGATTAGGCCTTGAACACTTCTCGAACTTCAAATTTGATTCTTCTGGTAACATTGCGGTGATGGCCATACAAAGATCAAAGTCATAAGCAAAATGAACAATGGTACTGATGAGAAAACAGAGCTGGTCGTGATAGCGTCGCGCTCATTCTCTCGACTCTTCATGGAGGTCGGGTACCTCCAGAGAAAAAGGAAAGGATTTTATAAAAGTTTCATCACCGCCCACCGGGATTTGTTCGATGATGAGCGGTGCGCGTGAAGTTCTTTTAGGAATCGACCTGCTGCGCACTTGAGGGGCTCGCGCAGCGGGTCTCTAGTTCACCGGGTTTTGTTGTGAAGTAGACCCGCTTGCCGAGCCTCAAATATGTCTTAATGACTTCGTTGGTCTCAAATGATTTTTCCATTTCAGAGATCGGTCCTCGGCCTTTATCGAGCGTCATCGGACGATGATGAGATTTCCATTGGTGGCTCATCATCAAAGTTAAAAGTTTGACGAGTAGTCTTGGGATCGACGTGCTTCGCTGCTTGGAATATCCGCAATCGAGTCTTTTGGATTTGGCATGGGGATGACTCGCCTTCTTCTTCGCCCCGATCCCGCAAAAGTGACATCGAGGATTGTCCTGGGAATCATGAAGTGCGCTTATCTCCTTCTCGGATGGGTCGATGATAGCAGGAGGGAGGATGTTCTCTATATCGCCTTTCTTTACCCCGGAAGTCTCAACCTCCCGTGGGCCTTCGACTCCTCCGGCGGTCTCTCTGCAATGAGGCCTTGTCCTCCCTTTCGACAATGTCGTCACCGTCTTAGGGTCTTCTACGGTGGCATCCATTGGAGTCTCAACCCCATGGATTGCACTTTCATCGCCCAGTGTTAACTCCCGTACATTCCTTCCTCCCTCGTGCCTCGACCGCATCAACAGCAGCGTCATTAGCCTTCGAGCGTTGGCACCTCACCGAGACAGTCTCAATCGCCTCGAGCTTCGTTGATGGCAACTTGTCGTTTTCTTCTTGTGTTTGTAATTTCTCTCCTTCGCCTCCTTGATTCGTTGTGGAGTCATCTGCAAAGATCCTCCGACCTTGCCGCAGCCGTGGAGGAGTTTCCCCTCGGCTAGCGCACCGGTTGAGTGACTTGGAATGGGGTCACTCGTCTCCAAACTCCCGGCTATTTCTTTTGAATGTTCAGGTAGTAAAGGTGGTAAAACACCTTCAATAGGGGTTGGCTCGACCGGGTCCCCATTATCCCGGTTTCATCGCCATGTCCCTTATCGCCTTCTTTTCGAGTGAGTCGGGAAGTGGTGGCAAAGCAACAACAAAGTGGCTATTTGTTTGAAACCACTCCCATTGGATCGATTTCGGTTCACCGTGTTCGAGGACTCTCCAGTCCCTCCATCGATCTTTGCTCGTGAAGGATTCTCGATTCATGCAATGCTTGCTGCATTTGCAACTCTTCAGAGCGGCATTCTCCTGGTTCCTCATCACCGTCGGAAAGACATCAAGGAGAGGATGTGTGTGTTCTCATTGTCCGGGAGATGGGGCGGATGCTTGCCTTCTCACGTGCTTCGGCTTCCTTAGCTTGCTTTTCTCTCTCATTTTCCTTGAAAATCTGCAGGATGTCTAAGCGCTTGTCTTCATCAAGTCTTTGGGAGCACGATCTTTAGTCCAAGGAAATTTAGCAGCTTCCTCTTCTTCTTCTATAAACTCGGCCGTTGGAACTGTTCCCTTGACTTACTCAACTTCCATTTCCTCCACTCACGCAGACGATTTTGGATGTCCGGGTAAGGTGGAGATAGATCATTACATCACTATCCGCTCCAGCAGCTTTCTTTTGTGTTTTGTTGTGTGAACTACAAATGTTCTTCTTGAGTTGCCTCTGCTTTGATCGCGACGCTTTCTTCAAAGCAGACTTGGTGTTTCATCAACTACATCCGAGAGACTCTTCTTCTCCGGCCAGCCTCTCCAGATCTCTGCTCTAGTTGAGTGGTGACTCACTGGTTTCTCCAAATCGAGCTCTTGATAAGTCGTCTTCGTCTCCTAGTTTGTACCGGAGGGATTTCTCGGTTCGAGACGGTGTCTTCTCGAGTCTTGAGCGGCGGGGCCGGTGCTTTGTGTCTTTTTCTCGAGGAGCGGGCCATCGTGGCTTCTCGCTTCTCCTCTTTTTGATGATCGGAGAAGGTATTTGTGAGTCCTTCTCGACCGCTGCTGCGAGGGGGGCAGGAGACACGGCTGCCGGGCGGTGACTCGCTGCGGGGGGGAGCATGTTTGTTTTTCTTTCTTTGCAGGGGCAAAGAATCTTTCTTAGCAGTAGCAGGGGCAACTTTCTTCTTAGGCCGGAGAGGAAACAATCAGTATCTTCTGGGTCACCGATTCCCTTCACCGTGTCGCTCTCTTGGCGTAAGCTCTCTTCTCAGTGCGCCGAGAGGTTTGCTCAACATCCTCTTGTTAACATGGAATGCCTTCCCATGTCTAAGAGGACTCCTTTCACCTCCAATAGCCGGCCAATCACTAGGCCATATCCTAGGGATCCTCCAAATGTGCCATCTTCTTTGAAGGATTTGTTCCCCACGTTAAGGCGAGTCTGCCGAGACAAACTCAGGCTTTATCTTCTTTTCTTCGATGATTGCAGGCCATTACAATCAGCTTTGCCTTTGACATTGGTCAAAGTCGCCAAATTTGATGTCGATACATTTGGCAACTATATCCAACAACTTGTGATAATCTTCCTTCAAAGAATCTCTTGTTTCTGTGTGTATATTATTTTATCAAAGATAGTCGGACTTGGCTATTTCTTTCCAAGCGTCGGCCAAGTTTACATCGCTTCTTTAATCTCGGATGCTCCTTCCGGGTAGTGAGCAATGTTCACCAAATCCTTGGCGAGATAGTCACCGCTTTCCGTGAATGTAGATGACTTGATTCCTTCATCATGAATCTCGGCATTCACGTAGAATTGTGCGACCTCCTCCACATAGGTCATCGGATATTCTAACGTTAGAAATGGTTTTAGTCCGGACGTTTCCAACTTCTCAGCGATTTTCTTCACTAGGGTGTCGTCGGACCCCTGTTTCATCATTCCGTCAAAATCCACCGTAGAGCCGGTGTGGATTTGCTTTCCTAACTTGGTAAAGTCATAAGTTGGTGCCATTTCTCAGGATTATATCAAGGAAAAACTCAGAGATTGACTTGAAGATAGATAGGGTTTCGAGAGTATTTTGCCTTTGCTTTTGAGAGAGAAAGAGATGAACAGTTTTAGAAGTGTGAGAGAGAAACGGACAAAAATGGTTTAAATATGGTTTATGAAAGGACGTGCGGGTGGTTTTTGAAATGTGATCGAAATCAACGGCTTGGATTTTGCACGCCTATTGAGCATTTAATGTCTCGTATTTAATGCGGCAGATTTATATCCAATCATAAGCTTGGTGTGCGGCTTTATGTCCGTACACATCATCATTATCTTTGACGTATTCCTTAAAACATTCCCGCTTAGTCAAAACGATTTGCGTTTTTGTCACTTTGCTCATAAGTTATTCAAATTATCCCTTAGTTGATTTAACTCTACTTCTCACAGATTCTCTTAGTGACTCACTATCACCGACTGTAAATAGTCAGTTTTTCCGATCTGGTGATTCTTGGTGATTTACGATTTTCACTCTTTTTCACCCCTTTTCTGTTCCATTTCTCTTCTTTGATTCGTCTGAGTGTCACCACCTCAATTAGCCCCAACTCATGCTTGAGTTCTTCAAATCTTGACTCACATAGTGGTTTTGTGAAGATGTCACCGGTTGTTTATCGGTTGAGATATATTCCAGGGCGATGTCCTTCTTTTCAACATGATCTCTTATGAAGTGATATCGACATCAATGTGCTTTGTTCTTGAATGCAACACAGATTTTGAGTGATTGCAATTGCACTTGTGTTATCACACATGATTGGAATTTCTTTTTCTTCAACTTCATAGTCTCTCACCATTTGTCTCATCCATAGAACTTGGGCACAACAAATTGTTGCCCGCAGACTATGTATTCTCGCCTCACCAGTAGAGGTGGCTATTGAATTTTGCTTCTTGCTAAACCAGAAATTAGCCTATTTCCTAGCATTTGACATGTGCCTGAAGTGCTCTTCCTGTCCACTCTGCATCCAAAGATAGTCGAGAATCAATAGCCAATTAGCTTGAATCCTCCTTCCTTTGGATACCATAGGCCTACTTCTTGGCTTCCTTTCAAGTATCTCGGATTCTCTTAGCCGCTTTGTCATATGGCTCTCTTTTTGAGCATTGAAATCTTGCACATACACCTACAAAGAAAGGTGATGTCCGGCCCGCTTGCTTTGTGAGATAGAGCAATGATCCAATAAGTGCTCAGATCTTGTTGTTGATCTACAGGCTTACCATCCGCATCCATGTCCATTTTGACGGATGTGTTCATTGGTATTTTTACGTAAGACTTCTCCTCCATGCCAAACTTCTTCATTAAATCTCTCGGTGTATTTTGTTTGACTTATGAAGGTTCCATCCTTCACTGTTTCACTTGGAGTCCAAGGAAGAATGTCGACTCTCCCATCATGCTCATTTCAAATTTACTTTGCATGAGGTTTGAAAACTTTTCACACGACTCTTTGTTTGTGGATCCAAAGATGATGTCATCAACATATATTTGAACAAGTAGAATACTCTTGTTGTCTTGAATTACGAAAAGTGTTCTATCTACTTTTCCTTTTGTGAATCCATTTTCGCTTAGGAATTGTGACAAGGTGTCATACCATGCTCGGGTGCCTGCTTCAATCCATACAAGGCTTACTTGAGTTTGTATACCTTATTTCCAAGAGTCTTCTCGCTCAAATCGGAGGTTGTTCAACATACACTTCTTCTTCCAATAAACCATTTAGGAATGCACTTTTTACATCCATCGATATACAATGAAATTCTTGTGAGTGCATAGGCAAGAAACATCCTTATAGCTTCCAATCTTGCTACAGGGGCAAATGTTTCATCAAAATCTATCCCTTCTTCTTGGCAATATCCTTTGGCTACTAGTCTTGCTTTGTTTCTTACCACGTAACCTTCCTCGTTCATCTTATTTCGAATACCCATTTGGTTCCAATAACATTTTGATGTATGGGTCTTTGCACTAATTCCCATACTTTATTTCTCTCAAACGATTCACTCTTCTTGCATAGCTTGAATCCAATGTGTGTCGTCCAATGCCTGTGACACATCTTTGGGCTCTATTTGCGAGATGAAGCATGTGAACATGGCTTCTTGTTGAGTTCGGATCTTGTTTTGACACCTTCTCTTATATCTCCAATGACAAGTTCTCGTGGATGGTCTCTCCCATCTTACATCGAGGTTGGAGTAAGTTAGCCGGATTCAATCGACTTGCGGTACCGTGTTCTTTGATCGCTCTCTCGTAATCACTTAGCCGCAAATTTTCCACTGCTTTTGTTTTTGAGATTCACTATCTCATCATCTTCCGAATTGATAATTCCACTTCTTGAAAGATAGGGACTCTTACGTATGGTTGGATGATTCACTTATCGGTTGACTCTTCACCTTGTCTTCTCCATTTATATTTGGCTCATCGAATACTACATGAATGGATTCTTCGTAACCATAGTTCTTTTGTTGAGTATCCTGTAGGCTTTGCTTTGTTTGAGTATCCTAAGAAGATACCTTCATCGCTTTAGCATCAAAAGCCTTTAGGTTGTCTTTGCCATTGTTGTGGATGAAGCATTTACATCCAAATATTCTCAAATATGCAACATTTGGTTTTCTTCCATCCAGGATCTCATAGGAGTCTTTGTCACCGTCTATTTATCATACATCCGTTTTGAGTGTAGCAAGTGTGTTGATTGCTTGACCCAAAAATATTTTTGTAACTCTGCTTGACTAACATGGTCCTTGTTCGCTTTTTGAGGGTTCTATTTCTTCTTTCAAAGAACTCCATTCTCACGTGGAGTCCTTGCCGCCGATAGTTCATGACCAATACCATTCTCAATACAATACTCGAGTTATTATTCCATTGACAAACTCGGTTCCTCTGTCCGATCTTATTTTGATAATGGTTTGACTCTTCTCGTTTTGAATCCTCTTCATCACCGTGGTAGTTTTTGTAGAGTTTCTTTCTTCTTACACATGAATATTGTCCATGTATATCTTGAGTAGTCATCTACTACCACCAAGGTGTATTTATTTCCACTTATCTTTGGCAGGTTTCCACTGGGCCAAATAAATCCATATGAAGCGGATGCAATATTCTTGTTGAGGATGGGCATGTCTTTTCTTTGAATGACAACTTGATTTGTTTTCCTTCGACATGCGTCACATATACTCGCCTTCTTGTATATAGAGTCCGGAAGTCCTTCCACAAGATGACTTCTTGCCACTTGTTAATCGTTTTGAAATTCAGGTGACTCAACTTTTTGTGCCACGGCCAACTTGATTCAAATTGTACTCTTTTTGCTAGTAGACAGGTATTGGGTGTTGCGATTGACCAATCCACGACATACATATTCTTCTGTCTACATCCTTGCAAAGACAACTTCATTTGATTCAATATCTTTGATTTGGCATATACCCATGTTGAATCCAACATTGTAGCCCTTGTCACGAGTTGATGATGCTCGATAAGTTGAAGTTGAGTCCTTCAACATATGCAACATCTGTGATCTCTAATCCATTCCTCTTGATGGATCCAATGCCTCTTATTTCACCAGAGCTTCATTTCCTCCAAATATGACTTTTGCTCCTTTAACTTCCTTGAATTTTGACAGATTTTTCTTATTTCTGTCATATATCCGGAATGACCACTATCCATGTACCAGGTTCCTTGGCATTCAAATTCGGCTGTTCCTTGAACCCGCAATCAAGGAAATTAAGTTTTAGGTACCCATACTTGTGCGGGTCCCGAGGGGTTAGAATTGTAAGATGATCCAACCAACCTATAGCCAAATGATTTGACTCTAAGGGGTTGCCATCTATCGATGCCATAATCATAATTAATTTTGGCAAATTGCTTGGGGATTCTAGGTTCATACAATTGTCTCTTTTGTCTCGTATGCCTGCATATGTGTTTTAGCAATTGCCTTCCTTGGGTAATTGTGGTGTCTTTGAGTGTAGTGCCTAGGTGCATATGTGTCTTTGATGAAAGCTCTTATGTTTTTGGAATGGCCTTTCTTTGAGTTCTAGGCCTTTGCCATTTGGGCTTATATTCCATAAGTCTATGCTTAGTTCACATTATTCCAATCAGGCTTGGCTTGGATATTTTCTACCATTCCCATCATATGTATTTCTTTTATGGATTTTCTGGGGTTTTTGGTAGCTCTGCTTCTTCTTTACTGAGTATTTTCTGTTTGGAGTTTGCTTTGAGGACTCGGTGAATCTCTTCTCACCGCCCTTTCAAAGATACTCAATCAAGTCGCTTTTTTTCCTTTTCCTTTATAACCAAGGCCGCTTTGCTTGTTATTATGCTTTGGAGTGAATGTGTGTGCAACATTTAGAGTTTTGGATTTTTCAGGCTCTTCATGGCTTGAAGATCCTTTTTCCAAAATTACTCTTGAGGTTTGACATAGCACAGAGGAATTAAATCCTAAGCCTATCTTGTCTCCACATTCTCTTTGACTCATAATAAGACCATCCAATAATTTAGATGCCTTAGTGAATGAGGCAATAACATTCTTGAGGTCATTCTCCTTTTTCTATAGCGGCAATTTCTGCTATTAATTTAGCATTTTCACCTTTAAACTTTCATTCTCATCAGCTATTTGACTTAGAGTACTCAGCTCCTTAGTCAGCTTTGAGTTTTAACTTTTGAGTAGGCCGTTTTCATCATTCAATAGTGTGTGTGAGGATTTAATGTGTTCAAAATCTTTCATCATTTTGCCTAATGAATCATAAAGATCGAGTGGGTGATGAAGTGTGTGTGTCACATATCACTATCACTAGTGTCGAGTTTGATGAGTTAGAGTGTACCTCATCTTCTTGGTCGGTTGATCTTGTTCCTTGGCCATCAAGCGGTCGGGCTTCTTCTTCTGAGTCACTTGAGTAGCCGCTTCACTTGCTCTCAAATCACCTTGTCTCTCTTGACTTGGCCGTTTTTTTTAGTCTCTCTCGCAGCCATCATTGCCTTTTTCTTTTCTTGTCTTCTTTCTCTCAAGACTCTTCTTTCTTCTTCATCCCCGTATTTGTTGACTACAGGATATGAGCAATCAATGGCATAGTGACCTGGTTGTCTACGCCCAACATAGATATTCACCTTTTGATCGCTCTTTCCATTCTTGGATTGTCACCCTTTGATACTCAACTTTTTGGTGATCTGTTCTCTTGGTTGGCCTATCTTCCCTTGATTTGGAGGAGCCGAGTGTCTTCGGAAGATTCACCCTTTCCTCTCTTGTAGTTCTTATTAAAGAACTTGTTGAATCTTTTAACCATCGTGGCTATCTCTTCGGGTCGATGACTTCTTTGACCTCGGCTCTCTTCCCATCTTTGACAATTAGAGCAAATTTGTTTTGGGTACATCCGTCTCTTCTTGGTCTTTTCTTCTCACCAAACTCGTAGGCTTTGAGGTCCGAGAATAACTCATGGTTGGATGTCTTTGATAGGTCCATGGAATGTCTCGGTGCCATGACCTTCATTTCCCATTCAAATTTGAAGACTTTTTAGAATCTTCATACACATTTCTTCGTGTATATTCCTTTCCAAGTGCGAGATAGCTCATTTGTGATTTACGTGAACCGAGCATCCAGTTGATCCAGGTTTTCTCGAGATCATTTTGAAGTTCTCAAATTTTTGTACATGACCACGATAATTTGTTTTCTTTGATTTGCTCACGAGCCTTCACAAATCAATGTCGCTTGTCCCGCATTTCTTTAGTCGTTTTGCATGATTTGACTTTATAGAACACGGCTTTGTCCAGGGTTTTGTAAAGGATGTCCTTGGCTACATTGTCCAGGTTGTATCTTTTTCTGTCATCATTTGTCCATTCAGTTCTTGGTTTTTCAACCATAGCCGGTCTAGGGGCAACATCCTCTTCACCTTCAAAGTAGCTCTTCTTACACCGTGTTCACTTTTAAGATTTGCGGTGGCCCATCCTTTATCATTATCCACATCTCATCATGTAATCTTTGATAGATGAGCCTGCATATCTGAATTTTCCAATCATCAAATTCTTCAATTGTGAACATAGGGATGCGTGTCAAATTTGCTTCCATGATAATAACTTTTAATGATAAAAGGAGTTTTGAAAACTTAAGTACTAAAACAGACTTTGAAAAGTTTGGAGATCTAGTTCGAGAACGGTGCGGAAGGCTCAATGAACCAACCGCTCGATACCACTTGTAGGTCCCAAGGGGTGTGAGTGTAAGGTTTAGAAGGGGTTGAATAAACCTTACCAACTTTTCACTTTTGGTCCTTTTTAAAATTCGAGTTGAGTTGACACTATATCTGTGTCCTTGGTGGACATCGAATTAGTCACTCAAGAGAGTTAATCTCTCAAATGCACTCAACCGAGCCGTGATGGAGTAACTCACCGTTTGTTGGCTATAATTTGACTCAACTGTGGTTTTGTTTTGTTTTCATTGGAAGACTTAACACCCTTAAGTTTGATTAAGCAAGATTTTAGAGCTTGATTTAGTACTTATAAATTATCAAGTGTATAGCAAATTTATCGTGAGATATAAGCGATTAAAAATGCGAGGAATTTAAGTCTTTGAAATGTAAATGACACAATGAAATTTTTATAGAGGTTCGAAGATGGGGTAATCTTCTACTCCTCTTCTCCAACTCCTGGAGGAATCCACTAAGTAATGATCGGTTTACAAAGTGGTAACAGATCCGGATACAAGTCTTGATCACACAACCGACTTGATCCTTTGGGACTCGATCTGAGACGCCTTGATCACTCACCGGCTTCTCGTGCGACTCGGCTTCTTCACAGGGCAAAATGCCTTTGCTACTACTGACTCACTTGCTCAAACTCTTTGGATTTGATCATGAAGCCCTCCAAAAGCTTAAGACTTGGTTCAACCTTGAACCTTCCTACAATCCTTCCGGAATGTAGGCCCCTTGTTTTCGAGTATTTTCCTCTTCAACTCGGTTGAAGTTATCTTTCCTTCACGGTGAGTGTTGGATTGATGTTCTTCGTAATGTAGGCTTGAGGATTGAGAATATTTCAGTTTTCTAATATGCTTGTATATCTCACATGTGTGTCATCCTACTTCTCAAACAAACTCCTCGGCCTTTTATAGTGAACTTTCAAAAATTTGCCCGTTGAAGAGATAGGCTTATTTTTGAAAGTCACTTTGCGTCGTTGGCTTGTCTTGTTGCGATTCTTGGAATTGCCATTTCCTCGTATGAATTGTTCTTTCACCTTTCGAGTTCGACACGGTGTAGTGCTTCCCATTGGTTCATTCCTTTTGCACGCTTCCGGGGTCGAGCACTCCGAGAAAGGTGGTATGGAGATATTACTTGTTTAAGTAAATCTCTTGATTTACTCGTACAACGGTTCTTTTACGATTATCTCGACTTGATCATTTTCTTGCTTTCCCCAGGTGACTTAGAGTCGACTTCCAATCATGGATGACTCTTCCGTCACTTCAACTTGAGACTTGACTTTCCTTGAGTTGACTTGACCGATGCTCCACTCACCGCATCTCACCGCTTCTCCAAATAGAGTTCCCCGTCTACTCTTCTTTGCTATACTCACTGTGTCTCGCGGCGAGTCTTCCTTCAAGTCTTGATTGTCTTCTTGCATGTTAGGGCGTAGTTTTCTTAACTCGGCTTGGCACTCTATTTATTACAATGCATTTTACAACAAGAATTGGGGTGCCAACTTTCTATTCTAAGTTTTACATGGCATTCATCAAAATCTAAACAATAAAATTCCTAACAAGAAGACGGGAACTCGATCAAGGTGCGGTGAGATGCGGTGAGTAAAGCATCGACAAGTCAACTCAAGATAGTCAAGTATCTAGTTGAAGTGACAAGAGTCATTTAATGATTGGAAGTGACTCTAAGTCACTTGGGGAAAGCAAGGAAATGCGGTCAAGTCGAGATAATCGAAAGAGATCCGTTGCCGAAATCAAGAGAATTACTTAAACAAGTAATATCTCCATGCTACCTTTCTCGAGTGTTCATCCGCGAAGCGTGCAAGGAAATAAACCAATAGGAAGCACTACACCGTGTCGGTGCTGCTCAAAAAGTCAAGAATAATTCATACGAGGAAATGGCAATTCCAAGGATCGCAACAAGACAAGCCAACGACCACAAGTGACTTTCAAAAATAAGCCTATCTCTTCAACGGGCAAATTTTTGAAAGATCACTATAAAAGGCTGAGGGATGACTCAAAAGATAGGGTTGATTACTTGAACCAAAAACATTCAAGCTAACATCCGAATCGTAATCAAAATATTCTCAAAATCATTCAAGTTTAATCCTCAAGCCTACACTACGAAGAAAATCAATCCAACACTCACCGTGAAGGAAAGATAGCTTCAATCGGTTGAAGAGGAAACTTTAGAAGAAAAGGGGTCTACATTCCACGAAGGATTGTAGGAAGGTTCAAGGTCGAACCGATCTCGAGTTTTTGGAGGGCTTCGTGATCAAATCCTAAAAGCTTGAGCAAGTGAGTCAGAGTAGCAAGGCAAAACGCCTGTGAAGAAGCCGAGTCGGACGAGAAGCCACCGAGTGACCAAGGCATCTCCAGGCCGAGTCCCAAAGGATCAAGTTAGGTGTGTGATCAAGACTTGTATCCGGACTGCTACCACTCGTATCTTGATCAATACTTAGTGGATTCCTCCAGGAGTTGGAGAAGAGAGGAGTAGAAGAATTACCCCATCTTCGAACCTCTATAAAAACTTATCGTGTCATTTACATTTCAAAGACTTTAATTCCTCGCATCTTATTTGTTTAATTCTCACGACATATTTGCTATCCAACCGATAAGCTCTAAGTACCGATATTAAATCATTACTAAACCAACTTAAGGGTGTTAAGTCTTCCAAAAAACAAACCACGCTTGAGCTAATTCGATCTTAATAAATGAGTTATTCTATCAACAAATCGATCAGTGCGTGAGTGACTAACTCTCGATTAACTAAATTGGTCATCACCAAGGACACAACTGTATAGTGTCAACTCTGAATTTTAAAAAGGACCAAAAGTGAAAAGTTGGTAAGGTTTATTCAACCCCCCCTTCTAAACCTTACACTCACACCCCTTGGGACCTACAAGTGGTATCAGAGCGGTTGGTTCATTGAGCCTTCCGTGACCGTTCTTGAACTAGATCTCCAAACTTTTCAAAGTCTGTTTTAGTACTTAAGTTTTCAAAACTCCTTTTATCATTAAAAGTTATTATCATGGAAGCAAATTTGACACGCATCCCTATGTTCACAATTGAAGAATTTGATGATTGGAAAATTCGTATGCAGGCTCATCTATCAGCATTACATGATGAGATGTGGATAATGATAAAGGATGGGCCACTTTGCAAATCTTAAAAGTGAACACACTTGTAAGAAGAGCTACAAAGGGTGAAGACGATGTTTCCCTAGACCAAATGACTATGGTTGAAAAACCAAGAACTGAATGGACAAATGATGACGAAAAAGATACAACCTGGACAATGTAGCCAAGGACATTCTTTACAAAACCTTGACAAAGCCATGTTCAATAAAGTCAAATCATGCAAAACGGCTAAAGAAATCGGGACAAGCTAACATTAATTTGTGAAGGCTCGTGAGCAAATCAAGGAAAATAAATTATCGGTGGCGAAGACAAAAATTTGAGAATTTCAAAATGATCGCAGGAGAAAACCTGGATCAACCGGATGCTCGGTTCACGTAAATCACTAACGAGCTATCTCGCACTTGGAAAGGAATATACACGAAGGAAATGTGTATGAAGATCCTAAAAAGTCTCCGAGCTGAATGGGAAATGAAGGTCATGGCACCGAGACATTCCATGGACCTATCGAAGACCTCCAACCATGAACTATTCTCGGATCTCAAAGCCTCGCGAATTTGAGCCGAGAAGAAAAGATCGAGGAAGAGACAGTTGTACCCAAAACAGCATTGCTCTAATTGTTAAGGATGGAAAGAGAGCCGAGGTCAAAGAAGTCATTGATTCGTAAGAAATAGCCCGATGGTTAAAAGGTTCAACAAGTTCTTCAATAAGAACTACAAGAGAGGCAAGGGCGAATCTTCCGTAAGACACTCGGCTCCTCCAAGTCAAGGGAAGATAGGCCAACCAAGAGAACATATCATCAAAAAGTCAATATCAAAGGGTGACAATCCAAGAATGGAAAGAGCTGATCAAAAGGTTGAATATCTATCTTTGAACTCGAGGCAACAACAGCCACTATGCCATTGATTGTCCATATCCTGTAGTCAACAAATACATGAATGAAGAAGAAAGAAAGGTCTTGAGAGAAAGAAGACAAGAAAAGAAAAAAAAAGCAATGTTGGTCTGCAGAGATCACCGAGACATCCAAGTCAAGAGACACAACGATTCGAGAGAGCAAGTGGCGACTACTCAAGTGACTCAAAGAAGAAGCCCTAACTGTTTGATGGCCAAGGAACAAGATCAACTCGACCAAGAAGATGAGGTACACTCTAACTCATCAAACTCGATTCTAGTGATAGTGATCACACACACACTTCATCACCCACTGATCTTTATGATTCATTAGGCAAAATGATGAAAGATTTTGAACACATTAAATCCTCACACACACTACTAAATGAGGAAAATAGCCTACTCAAGAGCGAAACTCACAAATGACTAAGGAGCCGAGTACTCTAAGTCAAATAGGTGATGAGAATAAAAGTTTAAAGGAAAATGCCAAGCTAATAAAGCGAAATAATCGCCATAGAAAAGAGGGAGAATGACCTCAAAATGTGTGATTGCCTCATTCACTAAGGCATCTAAATCATTGGATGATCTTATTATGAGTCAAAGAGAATGTGGAGACAAGACAGGACTTAGGATTTAATTCCTCTGTGCTATGTCAAACTCCAAAAGTAATTGTGGAAAAAGTATCTTCAAGCAATGAAGTGTCTCAAAAATCCAAAACTCCAAATGGTGCACACACATTCACTCCAAAGCACAATTACAAGCAAACCGGCCTTGGTTATAAAGGAAAAGGAAAACGACCGATTGGGTGCGTTGAGAGGACAACTAAGAAGAAATTCACCAAGTTCCTCAACAAACTCCAAACAGAAATTACTCTATAAAGAAGAAACAGAGCTACCAAAAACCCCAAAAGTTCTATAAAAGAAACACATATGATGGGAATGGTAGAAAATATCCAAGCCAAGCCGATTGGAACGATGTGAACTATCGGATAGACTTATGGAATATAAGCCCTAATGGCAAAGGCCTAGAACTCAAAGAGAGGCCATTCCAAAAGTATAAGAGCTTTCATCAAAGACACATATGCACCTGTGCACTACACTCGAGACACCATAATTACCCAAAGAAGGTAATTGCTAAAACACATATACATGCATACTGACAAAAGAGACAGTTGTATGAACCTGAATCCCCAAGCAATTTGCCAAAATTAATTATGATTATGGCACGATAGATGGCAACTAGGGATGGCAACGGGGCGGGTTTGGGGCGGGTTTGGCCAAACCGGGACCCGCCCGCCAAGGAAAAATTAGACCCGGGACCCGCCCGCCCCGCCCAAGACCCGCCCCGCCCCGCCCCCCTCAAAACCAGCCGGGAGGGTCTAGACCATTAGACCCGCCAAGTATTTTTTTAAATTATAATAATTTATATTTTTCTATTTTTGACCAAATTTTCAAAAGTAATCTAATGCCAATAGGTTAAAAAATAAATAAATATAATTATTCAACTTATTATAACTATTTTTTTAGAATTGGCTACTATTAAGATTTTTTAAAAAAATACTATTAGTATACTACAATAATACTCAACTAATATTTAAAATAAATATTCAAAGTAGAATATTACAAGATATTATATTAGTAAATTAAACTTTAAAAGTAAATAATATTATATTAGTACTCAACTAATATTTTTAAACATATAACACTCAAATTTAAAAATACATAATGCAAAAATATTTCAATATATATTTAAAAATATAGTAAAAATTAATATGCGGGGCGGGTCCGGGCGGGTTCTATTGGACCGGACCCGCCCGACCCGGGTTTTGTAATCTTGGACCCGAGACCCGCCCGGACCCGTTTATCCGGTCTGAACATGCCCGTCGGGCGGGTTTGATGCGGGGGGGGTTTTGACCCCCCATTGCCATCCCTAATGGCAACCCCTTAGAGCCGATCATTTGGCTATAGGCTGGTTGGATCATCTTACAATACTAACCCCTCGGACCCGCATAAGTATGGGTACCTAAAACTTAATTTCCTTGATTGCGGAGTTCAAGAATGTAGTGAGTGCCAAGAAACCTGGTACATGGATAGTGGTCGTTCCGGACATATGACAGAAACAAGAAAAATCTGTCAAAATTCAAGGAAGTTAAAGGAGCAAAAGTCATATTTGGAGGAAATGAAGCTCTAGGAGAAATAAGAGGCATTGGATCCATCAAGAAGAACGGATTAGAAATCACGATGTTGCATATGTTGAAAGACTCAACTTCAACTTGCTAAGCATCGACCAACTCGTGACAAGGGCTATAATGTTGGATTTAACATGGGTATATGCCAAATCAAGGATATTGAATCAAATGAAGTTGTGTTGCAAGGATGCGGACAAAGAACATGTATGTAGTAGATTGGTCAACCGCAACACCCAAAGACTGTCTATTAGCAAAGAGCACAATCAATCAAGTTGGTTGTGGCACAAAAAGTCGAGTCACCTGAATTTCAAAACACTTAACAAGCTTGGCATAAGTAATCTTGTGGAAGGTCTTCCGGACTCGATATCAAGAAGGAGAGTATATGTGACGCATGCGAGAAGGGAAAACAGATCAAATCATCATTCAAAGAAAAGACATGCCCATCTTCAACAAGGATATTGCACTGCTACATATGGATCTATTTGGTCCAGTTGAACCAAAAGCATAAGTGGGAAGAAATATACCTTGGTGGTAGTAGATGACTACTCAAGATATACATGGACAATATTCATGTGTAAGAAGAAAGAAACTCTCTGAAACTACCACAAATGATGAAGAGGATTCAAAATGAGAAGAGCCAAACCATTATCAAAATAAGATCGGGACGAGAGGAACGAGTTTGTCAATGGTATAATAACTCAATATTGTATTGAAAATGGCATTGGTCATGAATTATCTGCAAGCAAGGACTCCACAAACAGAATGGAGTTGCGAGAAAGAAGGAATAGAACTCTCAAAGAAGCGGCAAGGACCATGTTAGGTCAAGGGGGGTTACCAAAAAGATTTTGGGGTGAAGCAATCAACACGACTTGCTACACTCAAAATAGATGTATGATAAAAGACAACCGACAAAGACTCCTATGAGATTTGGACAGGAGAAAACCAAATGTTGCATATTTTAGAATATTTGGATGTAAATGCTTCATCCATAACAATGTCAAAGACAATCTAAAGGCTTTCAATGCTAAAGGCGATGAAGGTATCTTCTTGGGATACTCAAAGAAAGCAAAGCTACTGAGTACTCAACAAAAGGACTATGGATGCGAGAGGAATCCATTCATGTGGTATTCGATGAGCCAAATGTAAATGGAGAAGACATTGAAGAGTCACCGATAAGTCAATCATCCAACCATACGAGAAAGTCCTATCTTTGTCAAGTCAAGATGGAATTATAAACTCGGATGAAGATGAGATAGCCGAGTCTCATAAAATCTTTGGAAAATTTGCGGCTAAGTGATTGCGAGAGAGCTGATCAAAGCAACACACAACTAGACGATCGAATCCAATCCAGCTAACTTACTTCAACTTTGATGTAAGATGGTGAAAGACCATCCACGAACTTGTCATTGGAGATATAAGAGAAGGTGTCAAAACAAGATCGAACTCAACAAGAAACTATGTTCACATGCTTTATCTCATAAATAGAGCCTAAAGATGTGTTACAAGCATTGGATGACACACATTGGATTCAAGCTATGCAAGAAGAGTGAATCGGTTTGAAAGAAATAAAGTATGGGAATTAGTTCAAAGACCCACCCATCAAAATGTTATTGGTACTAAATGGGTGTTCGAAACAAGATGAACGAGGAGGGTTACGTGGTAAGAAACAAAGCAAGACTAGTAGCCAAAGGATATTGCCAAGAAGAAGGAATAAATTTTGATGAAACATTTGCTCTGTAGCAAGATTGGAAGCTATAAGGATGTTTCTTGCCTATGCACTCACAAGAATTTTATTGTATATCGATGGATGTAAAAAGTGCATTCCTAAATGGTTTATTGGAAGAAGAAGTGTATGTTGAACAACCTCCGAGGATTTGAGCAAAAGACTCTTGGAGATAAGGTATACAAACTCAAGAAAGCTCTGTATGGATTGAAACAGGCACCCGAGCATGGTATGATACTTTGTCACAATTCCTAACGAGAATGGATTCACAAAAGGAAAAATAGATAGAACACTTTTCGAATTCAAGACAAGAAGAGCATCTTTGCTTGTTCAAATATATGTGGATGACATCATTTTTGGATCCACAAACAAAGAGCTATGTGAAAAATTTTCAAACCTCATGCAAAGCAAATTTGAAATGAGCATGATGGGAGAGTGACATTCTTCCTTGGACTCCAAGTAAAACAATTGAAGGATGGAACCTTCATAAGTCAAACAAAATACACCAGAGATTTAATGAAGAAATTTGATATGGAGGAGAAGTCTTCGTGAAAATACCAATGAATACATCGGTCAAAATGGACATGGATGCGGATGGCAAGCTCAGTAGATCAAACAAGATCTGAGCACTTATTGGATCATTGCTTTATCTCACAAAGCGGGCGGACATCACCTTTGATGTAGGTGTATGTGCGAGAGATTTCAATCTGCTCCAAAAGAGAGCCATATGACTGCAGCAACTAAGAGGATTTTGAGATATTTGAAAGGAAGCCAAGAAGTTGGCTTATGGTATCCAAAGGAAGGTGGATTCAAGCTAATTGGCTATTCGGACTCGACTATCTTTGGATGCAGAGTTGACAGGAAGAGCACTTCAGAACATGTCAAATGCTTGGAAATAAGCTAATTTCTGGTTTAGCAAAAAGCAATATTCAATAGCCACCTCTACAAACAAGAGAATACATAGGCTGGGCGGTGTTGTGCCCAAATCCTATGGATGAGGCGGTGAGAGAGACTATGAAGTTGAAGAAAAGGAAATTCCAATCATGTGTGATAACACAAGTGCAATTGCAATCACTCGAAATCTGTGTTGCACTCAAGAACAAAGCATATCGATGTCGATATCACTTCATAAGAGATCATGTTGAAAAGAAGGACATCATCTTGGAATATATCTCAACCGATAAACAGTTGGGCGACATATTCACAAAACCATTATGTGAGTCAAGATTTGAAGAACTCAAGCATGAGTTAGGGTTAATTGAGTGAGTGACACTCGGAAGACTCAAAGAAAAGAAATGAAACACAAAAAGAGAAAAATGATCAATTCTCAAAATCGGCTAAATGAATCGACCATGTCGGAAAACAAATGACTATCTTGAATTAGGTGACAATTTGAGTCACCGAGAGAATCGTGACCAGAAGAGTTGAATCGGCTAAGGGATAAGTTTGAGTCATTTATGAGCAAAGTGACAAAAACGCAGTCGTTTTTACTAAGCGGGAATGTTTTTAAGAATGACGTCGGCATAATGATGATGTGTACAGGCAAAAAGTTGCATACCAAGCTTATGATTGGATATAAATGCTGCCGCATTAAATTCGAGACATTAAATGCTAATCGGCGTGCAAAATCTAAGCCGTTGATTTCAATCACATTTCAAAAAACACCCGCACGTCCTTTCAGAAACCATACTTAAACCATTTTCGTCTGTTTTCTCTCACATATTACAAAAACGTTTCATTTCTATCTCAGAAGCAAAGGCAAAACTCTCTCAAAACCCTATCAATATTCAAATCAACTTCTAAGGTTCTTTTCGTGAAATACTGAAAAATGGCATCAACTTATGATTTCGTCAAGCTAGGAAGCAAATCCACACAGGGTCTCTTGTGGATTTCGAGGAATGGTCAAACAGGGTCCGATGACGCCCTCATAAAGAAAATCGCTGAAAAGTTCGAAACGTCCCCGGCCGAAACCATTTACGACGATGGAGTTCTCGATGACCTATGTGGAAGAGGTCGCGATTCTCGTGAACGCCGAGATTCACGATGAGGGGTCAAATCCTCCATTCACGGGAAGGAGTTCATCATCTCTCGCAAGGATGCGCGGAACACCGCTTACTACCGGCGGAAGTAGCACCGAGAAATCAATGAAGCCGACGTAGACTTGGCTGCCGCTTGGAAGAAAGTAGCCAAGACCGACTATCTTTGAAAAGATAGTCTACACACCAAAAAGGGGCCGCCTTGAAGGAGGACTACCACAAATCTGTTGGACATAGTTGCCAAATGCATAGACATCAAATTTGGCGACTTTGACCAACTGTCTTGTAAAGCAAAACCGATCGTAATGGCTGCGATCATTGAAGAAAAGCAAGTAAATGGGCTGAGTTTGTCTACAAAGCAGACTACGCGCAATGTAGGAACAAATCCTTCAAGGAGAATGGTGCATTTGGAGGATCCCCGGGATATGGCCCGATGATTGGCGGTGATGGAGGTGAAAGGGGTCCCTCTTCGACATGGAAAGGCGTTCCATGTAAACAAGAGGATGTTCGAGATCAAACCTCTCGGCGCACGAAAGAGAGCCCACGCCAAGAGAGGCGATACAAGTGAGGGGAATCACCACCACGAAGATCTGATGTTTCCTCTCCACCAAAAAGAAAGTCGCCCTGCAATTTGCTAAGAGAAACACTAACTTTGCCCTGCGCAGCTAAGAAAAACAAATGCTCCTCGCCCCGCAGTAGTGTCTCCGCCCAACAAAGCGCTGCCAAGAAGGAATCTCAAATACCTTCTCCGGTCGTCAAAAAGAGGAGAACGATAAGCCAAGACGGCTGCTCCTCGAAGAAAAAACCAAGACGCCCTGCCGCCCAGGGACTCGAAGACACTCTCTCTCCGAACCGAAATCCCTCTGCACGAACTAAGAGACGAAGATGAATCATCAAGCAATCCGAACTTGAAAAACCGGTTGAGTCACCACTCACCAAATAGATACTGAGACTAGCTGGAGAAGTAGAGTCTCCGGATATTATTGATGAAACAAATCTGCTCTGTGAAGGCGATCAGCAGAGGCAATCAAGACCAGTGTAGTTCGAGCAATGAGACACAAGAAGTAGCCGAGAAATCTAACTCGCTTGTTGTGACAATCGTATCCCCACCGCAACAAACGCACTGTGAAATAGAGCACCAAAGCTTGCTACCTTCTATCCCCGAGAATGAGGGACAAAAAAAAGAAGCAAAGAGATGATGATGTGATGATCCTATCCCCACTTTATCCGGACATCCAAAATCGTCTGCGAGAGTGGAGGAAGTGGAAATTGAGTCGATCCAGGGAACAGTTCCAACGGCCGAGTTTATCGAAGAAGAAGAGGAACTGATGAACTTTCTTGGAGTGACCACTGTGGTCCAAGCATTGGATGAAGAAAATCGCACGAGATATCTTGCGGATCTTCAAGGACAAGGAGAAGGAGAGACATGCGAGAGGAAGGCGAGGCACGTGAGAAGGCCAGCATCTCGCCCTATCACCGCACCCGCGAAACACACATCATCTCCTTGACGTCTTATCGGATAGTGATGAGGATCACGGACCTGCTGCGCCGCCACGAAGAGTTGCAAATGCAAAAGCAATGCACGAATCGAGAATTCTTCATGAGAAAAGAATGATGGAGGGACCAGGAGAGTCCTCCAAAACACAAATGAGTTGGACCCAATGGGAGTGGTGCGATATTGCCACGATTGTTCTTTGCCACCACTTCCCACTCACTCGGAAGAAGAAATTAAAGGGGAATGGCGATGAAATCAAGGTTAGTGGGGACCCCAATCGAGCTAACCCCTAATGAAGGTGTCTTACCACCTGCCCCAACGGCTGAACACTCGGTAGAAACAACCGAGAGTCCGGAGACGAGTGACCCCATTCCAAGTCACTCACCGGTGCGCCCCGGTGAGAGGAAACTCCTCCACCGCAGCAAGGTTGGAGGATCTTTGCGCAGATGACTCCACAATGAATCTAGGAGGCGAAGTGGAGAAAGTACAAACACAAAATACACAACAAGTTGCCATCAACGAAGCTCGAGACGATTGAGACTGTCTCGGGAAAGTGCCAACTCTCTCGAAGTCTAATGACGCTGGATGCGATCGAGGCACGAGGAAGAAATAGCCCTGGGAGTTAACACTGCAGGCGATGAAAGTGCAATCCATGGGGTTGAGACTCCAATGGATGCCACCACAAAGACCCTAAGACAGTGACATCGAAAGGGAGGTCCAAGGCCTCGCCGCATTTGAGACTGTAGGAGGTAATGAAGGCAAACGGGAGGTTGAGACTTCCCGGGTAAAGAAGTCAAGTAGAGAACATCCCTCCTGCTATCATTGATCCATCGAAAAGGAGATTAGCGCACTTCACGACTCTAGGATAATCCCGATGTAACCTTTCTCGGGATCGGAAGAAGACGATGAAGTTGAGTCATCCCCTGTGATCGATCCAAAAGACTCGGCTAAGGATGTTCCAACCACGAGCAAATCGACCTCAAGACTACTCGTCAAACTTTCAACTTTGATGATGAGCCATCCATGGAAGTCTCATCATCGTCCGATGATGCTTCGATAAGGCCGACGACCACCAACTCAAATGAAGAAACCAATGAGACCGACGCGAAGTTGTTGAGACAATGAGGCTCGGCAAGTGGGTCAACTTCACAACAAACCCCAACTCGCAACAGAGTCCACTCGCGCAGCTCCCCAAGCCGCAACAGGTTCGGCTCCACAGGGAACTTCACGCGCACCACTCATCATTGAACAAATCCCGATTGCCCGTGATGATTCCTTTGTAGAATCATTTCCCTTCTCTCTGGAGGTACCGACCTCCCTGAAGAGTCGAAACGATCTCGTGCGCTTCCACGCACTGCATCCTGTCATTCCATCGATACCATCGTTCGGTGACTATGATTTTGACGCTGCTTGGCCATCACCGCAACAGAGGGAACAACGAAGTTCGGGAGGTGTTCAAAGCATTATTTGCGAAATTGAACGAATGGAGACGCACCAGGCCTCGATGGACATGAGATCGATAACGAGAGATGCCAACCTCACCGCTGACTTGAGAGGCATAATAGTCGAGAATCCGGGAGTGGTGGCAACAACAAAGAACAAACAATGCGCGTGGAACAAGCTAGATATTTGAACATTGTTCAACAAGTGCTGTCCGGAGAGCCGAGAACGCCGATGCAAAGACAAAATTGAGAGAACACATTGAGCACATGCATGAATCTCACATTTCTTGAGATAAAGGCTGCTGCGTGAGCAAAATAAGAATGAGCTCCTGCGTATGGAAGAAAACATGGATAGAAAATTCAGCCTTCTTATGGTTGAGATGAAGTTGCTTAAAGTCAATCCAACGCTACTCGTCGAGTTTCGTGCAAAGATACACCACAGCAGACTCGAAGCGAACTCGGCTATCAGCCAGACTCGACTTCCCGCTTGCTAGTATGTTTCCAGGGGTTCCTCTCTCCTTTGATGATGCCAAAAAGGGGAAGATGAATACCTTAAAGCGCTAAAGAGATCCGAAGGCTGAGAAGGAGGGAGCAAATCGTGAAGGGAAAGACAAATGAGGAAGTTTCAAGGAAAAGAAAGGAAAGTCTGTTGAGGGGGAAGGATCGAGAGATGTGACCTTAATGATTGCACAAACCCCCAACAAGGTCTTGTCGCACTGATATTATCGGAAAACTCCCATGACTCTGCCACTCCAACACTCTGCTGCATTTATGGTCGAAAAGAGAAAACAATTGAAGCGAGGGATGGAGAAAGTGGAAGGAAGGTTGAATGCCCGAGTTATGGACATCTTGAAACAACATGGAGGCATTCCGGTGAGACAGAGACACTTATGCCATCTCGGATGTCGGGACCGAGCCAAGATCGAGTTGATGAATTTAAAACGCTCGCATCCAAGGAGGATACTTCGCAAACATGTCTATGGCTCGAGCTTGGGACTTGTCTTGGGAAAAGGGTCTCACGTTATGTGAAGAAGGCGACGACAGCAGAGACTACCGATCCTCTGCTGGTCACTCCGTGGTCACTCACCGGAAAGAAGAAGACCCCAAGACAATACACGCCCCAAGGGTAGTAGGAAGAAGCGTTGGTGGAGGAAGAGGTTTCGACACTGGGCCTCTACCCAAAAACATTAAGTACATAGATCCGAGGCAAGAAAGGAGGGATCTCTTGGGGTGGTCTCTTGACCAAGTAGCCAATCTGCAAGTGGCTAAAAACAATGTTGAGTATGTGAAAAGAATCGAAGAAGAAAATAAAAGACAAACTCAGCTATGGGAGGAGAGACAAGAGAGATTAAGAAAAGATGAAGCTGCCCGGAAGGCATATGAAAAGAAGAAGAAGGCGGCTGAAGATGAGAAAAAGAGAAGAAGACTAGAAGATGACAGAATCAAGAAGATGAAAAAGAAGGAGACAATGAAGGAGATGAAGTGTTCTTTGCCCACCCCTTCATGTATTTTACTATGTAAATACATACTATGTAAGTCTTCGTAATAAATCCGTAAATTCTCTATTTTTTTGCGTAGACATAAATGTTTGCTTTGATACACCTTGTAAAACAGTTGTGTAAAAGAACAAGAATGTTATGATCAATAAAAGGATTGATTCTACGCATACATTCTCTGTGAATGCACTATCTGTATGTATCTTTGCTATTTACATTTTGAATATTTTAAGTTTTGGCATCATCAAAAAGGGGGAAATTGTTGGGAAATTTATTGTTTAGATTTTGATGAATGCCATGTAAAACTTAGAATAGGAAGTTGGCACCCCATTTTTTTTTGTTGTAAACTCGCATTGTAATAAATAGAAATGGTCAAGCCGAGTTAAGTCGGCTATGCCCAAACATGCAAGAAGACAACCGGAGACTAGTAGGAAGACTCATTGAGATAACCGAGTTTGGCAAAAGAAGAGAAGACGGAACTCGAAGGTCAAGGTGCAAATAGATGCAAACAGAGTAAAGCATCAGTCAAGTCAACTCAAGATAGTCAAGTCTCTAGTTGAAGTGATGAAGAGTCATTTAATGATTGGAAGGCGACTCTAAGTCACTGGGAAAGCAAGGAAATGCGGTCAAGTCGAGATAACTGAAAGAGATCCGTTGCACAGAAATCAAGAGAATTACTTAAATAAGTAATATCTCCATGCTACCTTTCTCGGAGTGCTCAGTCATAGAAGCGTGCAAGGGAAATAAACCAATGGGAAGCACTACACCGTGTCGATGCTCGAAAAGTCAAGAATAATTCATACGAGGAAATGGCAATTCCAAGGACTGCAACAAGACAAGCCAACGACCACAAGTGACTTTCAAAAATAAGCCTATCTCTTCAACGGGTAAATTTTTGAAAGATCACTATAAAAGGCTGAGGGATGACTCAAAAGATAGGGTTGATTACCTGAACCAAAAACATTCAAGCTAACATCTGAACTGTAATCAAAATATTCTCAAAATCATTCAAGTTTAATCCTCAAGCCTACACTACGAAGAAAATCAATCCAACACTCACCTGTGAAGGAAAGATAGCTTCAATCAGTTGAAGAGGAAACTTTAGAAGAAAAGGGGTCTACATTCCACGAAGGATTGTAAGAAGGTTCAAGGTCGAACCAGTCTCGAGTTTTTGGAGGGCTTCGTGATCAAATCCTAAAAGCTTGAGCAAGTGAGTTGTAGTAGCAAGACAGCTGCCCTGTGAAGAAGCTGAGTCGGATGAGAAGCCAGCTGAGTGACCAAGGCATCTCCAGACTGAGTCCCAAAGGATCAAGTTAGCTTTGTGATCAAGACTTGTATCTGGACTGTTACCACTCTGTATACTGATCAATACTTAGTGGATTCCTCCAGGAGTTGGAGAAGAGAGGAGTAGAAGAATTACCCCATCTTCGAATCTCTATAAAAACTTATCGTGTCATTTACATTTCAGCACTTTAATTCCTGCATCTTATTTGTTTAATTCTGCTGACATATTTGCTATCCAACTGATAAGCTCTAAGTACTAAAACCCAATATTAAATCATTACTAAACCAACTTAAGGGTGTTAAGTCTTCCGCTGAAAACAAACCACAATTGAGCTAATTCAGTCTTAACAGCTGAGTTATTCTATCAACACTCGGTCGAGTCGTTGAGTGACTAACTCTCTTGATTAACTAAATTGGTGTCCACCAAGGACACAAACAGTTTGTATAGTGTCAACTCTGAATTTTAAAAAGGACCAAAAGTGAAAAGTTGGTAAGGTTTATTCAACCCCCCCTTCTAAACCTTACACTCACACCCCTTGGGACCTACACTAGATGAGTATAAAATATAACATCCTCGCTAGAGAAACGAGCGCCTCCTATTGATCTTGCAACTCGCATAGTTTTAAGATCTCTTTAGACTTCACATATGCCCAAGAAATCCCTTTGAGGGGAAACCTAAATCGTGCGACTTGATTCTTCACGTAGAACACATATTCTCGAACTTACATGGGCAGACCCATTAATTTGGGCATGTTATCAAACTAAAGCTCATATAAGGTTGAAGAATCATTTGGAGCACATATTTTATGATGTAGGCAGCAACAAGATACACAATTAATTTGCGCCATCATAAATCTAACTATTTTGAAGTGATTGTCCCTTTTTCGCAAGCTCATATAGCTGCAAAAGTGTTTAGAACCATCATTCAACTTCCAACTTTATTTCCTTCAACTATGTGTCCAAACTAACTAGGCACGTTATCCCCGCTCCTTATTAGCACATCTCCATCCATTAAGAATCGCTCAAAGCAATTTGGCGCTTCTAACTGATGAGAGTGGGGATATACTAACTTATAGCGTAGATAGAAATAAAGGAAAACATAATGCATTAATTTGTGCCTCAAACTCATAAGTCTGCACTCAATTTAGTGGACTTAGCTTTAAAGGAAAAGTAATCATCTTTCATTCTTCCAGCAAGCTTACCAAACTAGAAAATATTTATGGAGAGGGAGATTGACCTTAGTGAATTAGACAATAAAATATCACCAAGCTAATATAGTTGTCCTCATAACCTCATGTGCCATGATATCAATGGAAGACCTAAAAGAAATACTATCTAAAGCCAAACATCACAATGAATAGACATCGACATACAGGTGCTCATGTATTTGAATGTTTATTGTTTTATATTAATATTATTCGTGGGAGTTAATTTTTGACATTGTGGTAATTCAGTATCATCATTTATCTTTTTTACTTTTTGTAGATTGATGTAGTAGGCCTTGAAAATATGTAAATTTTTAATTTTTTTCTAGGCATGTATTTATTGAGCCATTTTTTGGAGGTTATATGACATCAATTTTACGAGGATATTTTTTGTTTTACCACCATAGGTCTAAATTATCTCAACATGATGCACCATATGTCAATGTCGCCCATGGGGGCTATTTATTTTCGTAATTATCCATATCTCATGGTTGCATGCATGATTTATTTATGAACATTGATAATTTTATTCATGGATCAATAATTTTTATTGTGATCTTTAATTCTGTGGGAGATGATTACTGGCCTCCATGGGAAATTTCCGATCTCATTGAATTGAAGAAAATAATAAATATTATTTGGATCCAGATAAAATTTTTAGATAAGTACCTAATTGTTTGCGCAATTTATTGAAATATTTTTAGACCAAACTCACCAACTTTAGTTTAGCCAATTTAGCAAGAAAATAGACAAGGTATCCAATATTATCGCGACTTAGACGCGGATAATATTTTTGTGGATTAAAGAAAGTATTTGCGCGTTATTTATTCAAGCCGCAAATATAAAAACTTAATTGCCCAAAATAATCGCAGTTGAGATGCTGATGATATACTGTTGGATCAAGAATTAAGTTTGCACTTTAATTTGTTTAAGTTGCAAAATTTAAAGATTTAATAAAAGAGTTTAAGCTCTATTTTTGGAATATGAGCTTACTCCCAAGTAAGTACTTTAATTATCTAAATTCGCTATTTGAGTTGAATTGAGGATATTAGTAAGTTGTGCTATCATTAATAAAAATCGCCTATCTAGAGGCTGATTATAAAAAGTTGAGAAATACACAAGTGAGTGCACTTGTCACTTGTGCTGACCGACATAAACCAACTTGGGTGAATGCTGGAATAAGCATAATGTAGCTTGACGAGAAAAAAAATAAAACCAGAACTATAAATTGATCCATAAAGTAACAAGAAGTCGTTTACCTTATTGAATGAGGCAATTAAGTATCAAGAAATATTAAGTGCACTTAAAAGATTGGTAACTTTGCTCGTAATTGTACTGAGATGAAGTTTTTAATTGCTCTCTTATTTTTTCGCTAATATTTACAAATCTCTCCATGGGTGGATTGTAGATATTACTTTACTTAGCATGTGGTTTGAGATTGAGCAAATATGTATGACTATTATCGGGTTGTGCAGCTATAAAGCACAAGATGAGGCTAAAAAGAGTCACCTCAAGTTGTACAATTGGTGTGAACAACTTGATATATAGATGTAGTCTTACTCGGATAAATGCACTTGTAAGATATTTATTTAGGGAGAAGATTTGTCTATCTTTTCTTTGTGATACTTGGCTTTAGATCGTATTCTTTATTATTACTAAACAACATTAGACGCCAAACGTTCAGCGCCCAGGAAAAAAAAACTGAGTCGAAATTTGGCAAAGGAAAACCCACAAGCATGTTCTCCTTACTTGGTACAAAAACCAATACAAAAAATTGCAAACTTGCACCCTGTGCACGTGTGTCGATACACAATTTTGTTTTTTCTCCAAAAGCGTTTATTTCAAGTATAATTTTCTTTTCAAATCCATTTTTCATGCATAATATATCAAATTAATCGTCTTTGCAATATCTATAATTTGACACCAATATTGCATGCATAAAAACAAAAGCACAGATTCGAGTTTTTTAAATAAAAAATCAAATCACATGTACCATCAAACTCAAGCACATTAAATAGGCAAGATACTGTTAGCAAATACGGGCTAAACTTAAATCACAAATAATATATTTGCACATATAGGGTGGATCGAGTATACTTATTTATAGTGGAACTATCGATCCATGTAGTTAGGATTGAGCCCGTCTACAAGCCTCATTTTAGTTAATGATTAAGCCATCTACAAGTCTTATCTTGATTGAATCCCAAACAACGAATGAATCCCTAGATTGGTTGAACCACGAACAAGATCATGAATTGCCTTTCTCGTTGGTGTAAATAATTAATAGAATTATTTAATTGGATGTGCACACCTTAAACCTTTGGAGAACTTTGGTGATGCTCCAAGAACAAAACCGTAGAGAAATTTTAGGAGAGAGATCATTATTTCTATGTGGGAGATTATATTTTCAATTAGACTAATATTGTAGGGAGAGATATTAATATATATCTCAATCCCATATCTCAGTTAGAGTTCTAATGGGAGAGATTTCTAGATAAACCTAATCTAAATAGGACTCCCTATTATCTCTAGTATGGATGCAACTAATTGCACCCAATAATAAGAAAATAAAATGTTAGGGGAAAAATTGTCCATATAGGGCAAAGTACAAAAATTTACACAGTTCATATGGTAAAGTGTAACAGAAAATAGTTTATATAACACTACAAGAAAACATTGAAATTCCAATGAAAAAAATCCGTTGGAATTTGACCAATTCCCATTGGAATTATTGATTCCAACGGAAAATTAGCCGTTGGTATAATGGTCGTTGGAATGCCAAAATTCCAAGGGAAATTCCAATGAAAAAATATTCCAACGGTAGTTCCAACGGTATTTATCCGTTGGAATATCCAATTGCTGGAAAAAAATCTGACGAATATTCCAACAGTAATTTCAATGGAATTATACCGTTGGAATTTAGTCCAACAATGATTTCAATGGTATTAATCCATTGGAATATATAATAGTTGGAATGAACTATGTCCAACGACATTATATTGTTGGAATTAATTCCAACGATAATTCCAACAATAAATTTCCATTGGAATTTAAGAAACAATTCCAACCTTTTTTTTTGTTGGAAAACATTCCAACAACAATTCCAACGGATTTTTTCCATTGGAATTAAAAACATTCCAATTGTTGGAATGTTTCTATAAATACTTTTGATCCTCTAAAATAGTTAATCTATTAGTGACAATGTGTAAATATAATATCATAAAAAGTCAATATCAAATATTTCCAAATGTACGATATAATTGGTCCAACACAAAAGAAACAAATCAACTAAAAGAAATAATATCATCAACGACCCCCCATTCCTTCAACAAAAAATAAAGCCAACACAAACAAATCAATAGTCTCCATAGTCATCATTATTCCCCACATCTTCATTAATCATAAACGCTCCTCAATAGCACTCACACGGTCGCACAACTTTTTAATATCAAATAGATTGATTGGCCTTAGACTTCAAACCCGAAAAACAATAGAAAGTCGCATCAGATCCAAATCCGCAAGATTTGCCTCTCTTATTCTTCCCTTGATTGGCCTCATAAAAGAGAGCAGATTCATCCAATTCAGTTTCACCTTGTGATATTTTACTTTTCTTCAACATCTCATAAGTACCCTACACACAAATTACAAAATGTACAAAAGATAAAATTAAATAATATGAAATTTATGACACATAAAAAGATATTATGAATCCAAACATGAGGTACTTACGTAAAAGATTTCAGCTTTAGAATTCGTCCACTTGCCGATTTTCTTATCATAGTTTAGCTTATGATACATCTAGGGAATGGTGGCTTCCCTCCCCAACTCCAATCCCCAAAAGAAACACGAAATATACACATCATATATTCCTAAAGAAAACCCTGTTCCAGAGAGAACATAATGAGAACTGAGATACATTAATACATGATTGTAAGTTGTCACTTACATCGCTAGTTCTATGAATTGACTGAATCTTTGATTTTTCTCTAGCATTCTTAAAGTAAATATAGTTTATTCTCTTGGAATTTACTTTGTTCTATTATGAATGATGCAGAAAGATGGGACTTTTTATGTTACTATTCTGATAATTCCAAAACAAGAGGCCACCTCCAACAATCTTAATTGGAAAAATCAATGCTTCTTGTAAATATACTTATTTGTAAAAATAGAGATGAAAGGATAGTATTCTAGTATTGTAGAAATTCAGTATTGTAGATCAAAAGAGTAGAACATAACTGATTTCAGTATTGTAGAAATTCCCCGACAAAAATTTTGTTTCTAGCTTCCCTTGTCTGTAAAACACAAATACAAATAGTGCATGATCAATACTTGAGCAGGATTAACAGAAAAAAAATCTCCACATGGCTGACCTTGGAGATTAATCTCATAGCTCTTGCTCTCAAACTCAATATTGCTCTCAAACTCAATAAATCAGTAATTTAACAATTACAGGAGTACAACCAACAAGCAGCCTGACTAAGACTTTCACTGTCCCAATACCCTTTTCTCATGTTATAACACTGTACCAGAAGCCCATAACATTCATAAAAATAACAGATTCAAAGCAAACCCTGAACAACACCTTAAATACCCAGAATTCCACTCCCTATGTCTGTATCATGAATCTCTCATAATATTTTCCATATCATCCCACCATAAAGACTCTATGTAATTGAAAGTCGCCACGAGTTCAAATACATAGAGTATATTCTTAAGGTACAAGCAATATACCATCAATATAAAATGGATTAACTCAAGCAGATTTTTTTCCAACTTTCCCTAATTCCTGGAAGCTTAAGAGTCATAGCAAAATTGTAATGCAATGATGAATTTAATCAGCTCAAATCTTGCATGAATTGCACTTCAACAAGAGATGGCAGCACAGAAGAATTTCAATAAGATGAAAATTTACACATAATAAGTCAAGGCAAACTGCAACAGAAATTATATGCATTACGTGAATAAAGATAACCATCGACACATTACCAGTTTTTCCAATACAGAAGCAGTAAGTATGCATGCATATACATAAAGCATGCTAACCTGCCATGAAGAGGTTATTGAAGGAACAACACCATTATTAAGAGCAGTCAGGAATGATGGAATAATACGAGCAAGGATTGGTCCTGTCATCACTGTTGCCCCCATTTGCTTGGGCCTTGTCCTCTCAAAAACAAATCTTGTAAAAGAATCTAAACCAGATCTAAATTCGGGCCTCAATCTGTCCAGCTGTATGATAGATAAATCATCATAATCCAAGAAGAGAAGATAACAAAGAACACAACATTAAGTAGTTAAACATAAAAACTTATATGTTTTAATCAACTACTGACCGGAATCTGATCAAGTCGTTAAAAGATCATTCTCATTGCTTAGAGGTTGTACAAGTGTGTAGCATTCTGTGTCTGGAAAAAGAGCTCAAATGGACTCTCGAATCTAGCACATATTTTTAAACAATAAATGATTTCATAATCATTAAACATCAATAGAAGAACAATACGTATTGATTCTAATATCGATTATAGCTACCACTTATACATGAATGTAAATTCGACGATGGGAAAAAAATGAAAAATAAATAAAATAAAACATGTATAAACCTCATTCTTGGATGCTACATCCCTTCCCCCCCCTGCACTGGTCTCAAAGCAAGCTCTAGGTAGTCACGTGGTGTAGTTTTGCGATTATCCTCCACCAAGTCTAGATAAAAGTCCTGCAAGTATGCATTTCACAAAGAGGATATGTTCCACAAAGAACTGCAATCAGTACAACATAGTTGATGTTTTCGAATTCTAGTAACAAGATAAATATACACCAGCAGTTCTGTATTCTATTAATTACCTTCAGAAGCCAGACAAAAATTGGGGAAAATTACCCCAGATCTGAAGCAATGACTTAAAAACAATGGGATGAAGCCAAAACTTAACGAATGAGATATAGCTATTGTGATGAATGTAAATATTTAAAGGCAGGATAATTATAACCACCTTGTTGTGATGTGCTATTAATATGCTCTATATAAAGAGTCCAAGAACGAAAAAAGAAGCTACACGAAAGAGCCTGCTGCGAAAACAGGGTCTCCAACTCTTTTGATCTCTCAATACTGTCATCTGAGGAGAACATAGGGTAATATAAGATCATATCTCTGTTTCTACAATGAGAACATAGGGCAACTATATCCTATAGAAAGTTTTCAGAAGAGGAAAAAAAAAGATTAATTCATCTTTTGCTTATGAGAATATGCGGTTGATTTTCAGAAATTAAAGCTAAATCAAACCAATTTGAAGCTAAATTGAGCTAACAGAGAAAGAGAAAATCAACCTGTCTTCCGCTATTGTGCGAAGGCTTATCAGATTTAATAGACGACCACCGTTTCTCAGACACCATAGATGAATTCCAATTCCTGTTAGACGCAATAGACGCGAATTTAGGCTTTCGAACTTAACCGAATATGGTGAATTTGGGGATGAATAATCATCCTGAATGAAATTAAAACTCGACACATTGCTCGGCAAATACTCATCACCAATAACAAAAATATCCACCACATCCACATCCCACAATACCCAATCCAGTCGCCGCACAACGGCGACGAGGCCGAGCATGCAGATTAGAGCGCAGAGAAGAGTGGCACTATGAAGTCGGAGTCCAAAGATTCGACTGGCGGCGAGGATTCCTTCGTCGGAATCGTTGCCGGTGGTGGTGAGTTTATGCCGCCGAGATGGCGCGTCAGGAAAACCACGTCAATATTAGAAATTTGCAATATAGATTTGCAATGTAGAACTCGAGAACATCGAGCTTCCCTTCTTCTTCTTCTTCTTCTTCTTCTATAGGATCTAAGATAAGTCCCAGGTGTTCTAATTCTAACCTCAGCTGCAGAACATAGGAACTTTCTGGAAATTACATATTACTTATATGTAAAAAAAACCTAACTTTCAGAAGTTGTTTGCAAAATAAAGTCGAGATGGATAAAAGTAAAAGTTGTTTGCAAAATCACTTTTTTTGGGAGAGTTTCAGACTTTCATTAAGTCTATGTTTTTTGTTTTGTGTCGTTTGCAAACTTAGAAAAAAGGGCTTTAATTTTTTAACTAACCTAAAGTTGTTGCTTGCTAACTTGCTATTGAACCTAATTTTATTATAAAAAAATTCGGTTATTTGGTGCGTTTCGGTCTCGGTTAACTGAAATTTTAGAGGGAAACTAAACCGAATAACCGAAATTATAAAAAGTAAAAACTGAACTGAAATTTTTGGTTTAGTTTTGGTTCGAACCAATTTTTCGGTTCGGCCGGTTAACCGAATTGTGCACAGCCCTATTTATTCCAATGATTTTGTTTATCATTGGAAATAGTGTTGCAAATTTTCCAACAATTTATTGTGATATTGGAATTTAATATTCTAACAAAAATTCCAACTATTTATTCCAATAGTCTTGTCTACTGTTAGAATTTATGTTGGAATTTTTCCAATGGTATGCTGCAGCGTTGGAATCTTCATTGAAATTGTAAAATTTTCAATAGTATTTCCAATGGTTTATTCCAACTATTTTGTTTACCATTGTAATTACTGATGGAATTTTCCAATGGTTTATTTTGGGGTTGGAATATTCGTTGGAATTTTAATTCCAACGGACATTCCAATAGTTTATTCCAATGGTTTTGTATACCGTTGGAATTACTGTTGGAATTTTCCAACAATTTGTTGTGGTGTTGGAATTTTCGTTGGAATTTCTAAAATTCCAACAGTTTTTTATTTCGTTGGAATTATTCCGTTGGAATTTGTTTGTTTTCTTGTAGTGTAGTAAAGTATAAAAATGCGAATAGTATAGGGGGTTTAGTGCAATTTTCTCTTATATAAATTGTATATCTCAGTTCACTTCAAATAATTAATGCTACAAACTATAAGGTTATATAGTAATTAATTAATCAGGTCAATATAAAATTTTGAGAAGCAGAGTACCTTCATTTTCGTAGAAGGGCCAAGCAAAAGATGACCCAACGAAATACTGGTTCTTGATATATACGAAATGTTCGGCACATCTTATTGCTTGGATATACACCATTTGTATGCTCTTATGTATTGCCATATTGTTTGTCCATATTAGGTTCTGAAATAAGGAGAATTTTCAAACACATTTTAGCTGGCAAATAATCTCATGGTGATTGAACTATTGCCAGTGTAAACATGGAATTTTAGAAAATTAATATTGAAGGTTGAGGAATTATTATAGTTGTTCCTCAGCTGCATAGTTATTTATTGGAATATTTTTACCGACTCAGAATCTATGAACCGAAAAACCTATGGCATAAACAACACGATCAATTTTTTGTCACCTCACATAAAACAAAAAAAAGGTATTTCTTTAATAAGTCATTCATAACCTGAACATGTCATTGTTTAGGATGATCTTCCTTGGAAACTCATAGCGAAGGATGATCATTTGGAATAATCGTGGAAGGACTATCAATCCAATGATCATTTGCAACATCAATTAAAATGTCATCGTGATGTGAACTTTCAAACCAATATTTAAATAATTTGGTGGTTTTTCTCCAACGTTGCTCAAAATTCATGAGCACGTCAAACGCAACAGGGCCTTCGATTTTGCAATGTAAATCATGCCAGACCTGTCTTGGGCCATTCACTCTTTGTTGTTTAAAAATATAAATACAAATATTATGTTGGGAAAATCTATAGCACAATGGAATATAGGATATAAATAACCACTAACATATTTATCATCAATTTTATTGCAAAGCATAAAGAGATTTCGACAAGAGGTTTATACCTTAAATGTTGGATTGTAGTAATCATGCTTGAAGTCATTGTCAAGGTCAGGAAACAATCGATATTGAGGTGTATCATAGCGTCCATTACAGAGGTCTAGACCACCAAGGAATGCAATTATATATCCTCCGATTGACACCATTGTCTTGGGTACAATAAAACATTTTTGATGGTGAGAGTAGATACAACATAACACAAGAAGATAACAGTTGCTTATGCAAAACTAACTTTCTACGGATACTTATTATCAAACATTGGCACGAAGATAAAGTTGATAAGCCATAAGCAAGGTAATCTATTAACTAGTTCCACAAGTATTCATTTATTAAACTAGAATTAAAACAACATCTATATAGCTAGTAATGTCTATGGGTGTTGCACTTGAACCATATAAATTTTTATTAAATCAAAATAATAAAATTAATTAATCCTACTTAAAAATAGGTGTTGCACGTAATGCATATAACTTAGTATGTTGCACATGATTTATATAACTTTAGAAAAAAGTATGTATGTTAAACGTGATTCATATAGTTTCCGCATATATTTTGCACGTGATTCGTAATTTTTACCAACTTAATAATTTTATTGAAATCGTTGAAGTGTTTGCGAATAAATATTAATAAAGTACTCAATTAACTAAAAGAATTATTTCAACTTACTTATAAAATACTTTATTTATATAAAATATATATCGGTATGAATGATTAGTTACTTTCTAGAAAAATAAGTTCAATAATAACTAAAACTTACACAACAATAGTATTAAATAACTTTCATATAAACTTAAATGATCATATCTTTTTCGTGAAGAAGTTTTTTATTTGTTGTTTTGTAAATCTCCTTTGCACCATGGTATTTCATATATTTTCTTAATTAGTTTTACATTTTTTAATTTTATCTTAATGATAATAATAAATAAATAGTTCTCAAACGTACCAATGCGTAAGAAAAAACCATGAAATTAGATACAATTTATTTAATTAAGTATAAAAATAGTAAAGAATAAAGGACATAAAATGCACATGATTGGACATACATATAAAAGGTAAGTATGCAAATGAACAAAGAAAATTCAAATAGTGACTGCAACGAGCAAATATTTGAAGTCTATGCATAACAACTAAAGATGACTTGAGAGTTTAAAACTTAATCAAATTTTCTAGTGAAAGATACAAAAACTTACCTGAGAAATCACGTGAGCCAATGATATCTTGAAATGTTGCTGCCAAATTGGATTTTGCGGAGCGGAGACTGGCCAGGTTTGGGTAACTCTGGCGCCGGCGACGAGGCGAACAACCACATTGGAGACTATCTAGCTTTTCGGCAATGATCGGGCTTCTATTATTCTCAAAGATGAACAAATCTAAAATAAAGCACGCGGTCACCTGACTCAAAGATGGATAAAAGATAAAATAAGTGTAGCCCTAAAAGAAGTGTCTTTTGTGAGTTTGTTTGTGCGGAAATGAAGAAAGACAATTTGCCGTCAGAGAGAAGATGAAGTTTTGTCTTGCTATACCTAAATTGGTATACTGTTGGGTACGAGATACTATGAGACAGAACATGGAAAATTACCTTCTGAAAATTGATAACGAATGTTACCTAAAATGTGGTCCTTTTTTAAAATTGACTCGGCTTGACTGACATTGATTCCTAAGTTTGGATTGACAATTTGATAATTTGTTTGAAACTAAATATTTTTTTATCAATAAAAAGGTTGTTTTAGAAAGAATAATAAAAATTACCTTACCCAAAAAAAAATTCAAGTTGTCTTATACGGTAATTTTCCAAATAATATGACTTATTTGGCATAAAGATTCATTGATTTGCTGAAAGTAAGAAGGATCATTTTTCTATTTCAATAAATTTTAATTTATTGAAATATAAAAATAAAAATGTGTGTTAAACAAATTTCGAAAATACATATTATGAAAATATCATGTTTTATGTTGTCAAATTTTGTTATTTTTTCATCCTCGTAAAATGCAACATAACGTGGTGGGTTGTTATCTCCCATAAACACAGAAAGTCCAATTTTGTTATGTATGCAATTATCGACCATTTTGAGTTCAAGTAGGCAATTATAAGTCACTTTTAAATTTTGGACAAAAGATAGTTTAAAAACCATCAGTTTTTATTACTTGGTGTATCATTGCCCTAAATTAAAGGACTGAAAAGACATAAATATATTATAAGAAAAAAAATATTTCCCAACATCACGACAAAATTATTGTTCCGAGTTTCAATTGTTCCATTATTTTTAAACTAGTAATGTCCATGGATGTTGCACTAGAACCATATAAATTTTTATTAAATTAAAATAAAAAATACTAACATAATTTTACTAAAAAACATGTGTTGCACGTAATGTATATAATTTAGTGTGTTTCATATAATTTATATAACTTTAGAAAAAAGCACGTATGTTGAACATGATTCATATAGTTTCAGTAAAATGCATATACTTTGTACGTGATTAGTAATTTGTACCAATGATCATATCTTTTTTGATCATATAGAATTAAATAACTTTTATATAAACTTATAATCACAATGATCATATCTTTTTTGATTTTCATGGTTGAAGAAGTTTTTTATTTGTTGTTTTGTAAATTTCCTTTGTGCTAGGGTATTTCATATATTTTCTTAATTAGTTTTTTATTTTTAATTTTATTTTAACAATAACAATTATTAAGTAGTCATTGCAAGAGGCAAATAGCTCCAACTCCCTTTAATCTCCCAACAAAATCTGGGAAGTTTTCGTGTCGAGGCAATGGTTTTACATTTCCATTAACATCTACTTCAATTGGATATTTCAGGATGTGCCTTTATAATGGAGTGAACTGCTCAGCAGTGTATTCCTATGTCACACCATTGACATACTTCACACACTCCAAGTTTTCAGGATCTTTGAAGCAATTATTGATGCTTCTCCAATGTGCTCAGCCCAAAGAGACAATCGATATCCATATATCTGCAAATGCATAGAGTTTTAGATGCATTTTAATATAATATGTGGAATTTTCTTATCTTTTTGTAAATGAAAATGAGAGATTGAAACTAAAAAGATACAACAAAGTAAAACCTGGCCACGTGGATGTTCCGTTTTCTTAGCCAGGTGTAGTGAGGTTGATAAACATCCATTGCAATCTCCATATCTCTGGAACTATTGAAATATAGTTAGGAACAGTTGTCTTTTCTGTTATAAAAGTTAGTTAGGCTGTTACAAGATATTTTTGGTAGTTACGTTTCTGTTATTTGTTTCTTCTCAGTTTTCCTCTATAAATAGATGTAGCAGCAGGATTGTAAACTTACTTTGAAATGTTCAATATTATACAGCTCCATTTCCCCCTCTTTACATTAAACTTCAACATGGTATCAAGAGCCAGTTTTTTGGCTGATACTCCTCTATTTTTCTGAAGATCTGTGCATTCTATTCTATGGCTCCGCTTCAATTACCTACATTTCCTACTTTTACGGTTCGATTGGATCGCACAAACTACAATTTATGGCGTGTACAAGTGCTATCCATAGTCACAGCTCATGGATTCGAAGAATTTCTACTTGGAACTACCTCTGCTCCAGCTCAATTTGTCGATGAATCAAGTTCTGGTACTCGATCCATTAATCCTGAGTATACTAATTGGAAACGTAAGGATCAATTTTTATTTAGTTGGTTGTTAAGCTCAATTTCTGAATCCATGGTTGGCTACATTCATAGATGTATAACTGTTGCGGATGTTTGGAGTGTTTTTGATGTTCTTTTTCGAACTCAGTCAAAATCTCGGTTACTACATCTTAAGAAATTACTTCATGATTCTAAGAAGGGTGATATGACGATTGAAGAGTTTGTGCTTCATATGACTGGCATTGTTGATCAGATCCGTGTGGCTGGGCAAGATATTTCTGATGATGAGTTAATAATGGATATTTTGAATGGTTTGACACCTGATTTTGAGTCTGTTGTTGTTCATATATCTTCTAGAATTGGTAGTATTTCTATTTCAGAAGTGCAGTTTGTTCTGCAAACTCATGAATTGCGTATACAACAGCAACAACAATCTTTAAATTCAGGATTACAGGCCTTCAATGTCCTTGGTCAGCTTAATTCTCCTGCTGTCAACATGGCGACTAGGAAGCCTTATTTCAACTTCAGGCCTCCTCGCGGTGGTTTTCAAGGCCGGAACAGAGGCAGGGGTCGATTTTTTAGAGGAGGATCCAAAGTTATTTGTCAAATCTGTGGGAAACACAATCACATTGCAGCAAAGTGTTTCAAGAGATTTGACCAAAATTTCACTGGTTTGGAGAATTCTTATTCTCAGGCACAAAAGTTTACTTCCAATTTCTCACAACCTCCACAGGCACATCTTACAGCATCTATGCCCTCCTATCCCCATATGAATGCCTCTGCTCCTCAGCAAAATGAGTCATCTGCTCCTCATTCATATTTTGCTGCTCAGCCCTCAAGCTCTCAAGCCTCTATTTCTGACAATGATTGGTTTATTGATAGTGGAGCAACTCACCATGTTACTTCAAGTCTTGGCAATTTGACACCGCAGTCTCCATACACTGGTAAGGATGAGCTTGTTGTTGGTAATGATACTCGTATTCCTATTTCTCACATTGGTTCAACTTCCTTTCCCAGTCTTGCATCTAGTAAATCTCTTAACCTTAAAAATGTTCTTTTTGTTCCTGATATCACAAAAAACCTTCTCAGCATTTCCAAGTTCATTAAAGACAACAAAGTCTATATTGAATTTCATGAGTGTTTTTGTTTGATTAAGGACCAGAATACTCATCAAGTCCTGCTGAAAGGCCTTCTTAAAGACGGTCTCTATCAAGTGGATCTCAGCTCCCTATCTTCAACTCACTCAGCATCTTCAGACTGCTACACTACTTCTCATAAATTTGTTAATTCCTCTTCTCAGTGTAATTCCAGCTTTCAGTCAAATTCTGTTACTTGTCCTCAGTTGTACACATCTGATGTGTGGCATAGAAGGTTAGGCCATCCATGTACTAACTCTTTTAATCATGTAATAAAGGCCATGCATTTGCCTTCATCTTTCAATAAAATCTCTTTCTGTGAAGCACGTAAACATGGAAAATAGCATAGCAACTCCTTTCCTTCTGTTATGACACATACCAATAAACCTTTTCAATTGGTGCATACGGATGTCTGGGGTCCTGCCTCATTTTCTTCTCTTGAGGGTTACAAATACTATGTCCATTTTGTTGATGATTTCAGTAGATTTACTTGGATATACCCCCTACATTCCAAAGATCAAGTCCAATCTGTTTTCATCAATTTTAAAACAATGATTGAAACTTAGTTTCAAACCACTATAAAGTGCTTGCAATCTGACTGGGGAGGTGAGTATAGACCTCTCAAATCTTATTTACAAGCTCATGGTATTCTTTTTAGACATCCTTGTCCCTATACTCATCAACAAAACGGAAAGGCTGAAAGAAAACACCAGCATATTACTGAGATTGGTCTTACACTTCTATCTCAAGCAAAACTCCCTCCAAAATTCTGGTGGCATGCTTTTACCACTGCCACATACCTCATAAATCGATTACCCTCAGCTGTTCTTAGTTTTCAGTCCCCATACCAAGTTCTTTTCCAACAATCTCCTGACTATCTCTTTCTCAAAATTTTTGGATGTGCTTGTTATCCCTTTCTCAGACCATATAATCATTCTAAACTGCAATTTCGTACCTCCAAATGCATTTTTCTTGGCTATAGTCTTGAACATAAAGGCTATAAATGTCTACATCCTTCAGGAAGGATATACATTGCAAGGACTGTTGATTTTAATGAAAATGATTTTCCTTATCCTGAGCTATTCCCCAGTCAACCAGGTTCTGTTTCCTCTCCACCACTTGTACAAGCTTCCCTTCCTGTTTTACCTCTTCCTCCCTCACCACCTCTTATTTCTCCTCCTTCATCTCCTCCCACTCAGTCTCTTGCCCTTCCAGCACCTACTCCACAAATTCCTCCAGCCCAATCATCCCATCACATGACCACTAGGTCCAGAAATGGCATTTTTCGCCCAAAATTATATCATATCTCCACTTCTATCCCCTCTGAACCCGCTACTGTACAACATGCTCTATCCTCACCAGAGTGGAAACATGCTATGGATGAGGAATACAATGCCTTGATGAGAAATAACACTTGGGAACTTGTTCCATTCTCAGCCAATATGAATCTTATTACCAGCAAGTGGATTTTTAAAACCAAATTCAAAGCCGATGGGTCTGTAGAAAGGTTAAAGGCCCGTTTAGTGGCTAGAGGTTTTCAACAAAATGCTGGTGTGGACTTTTTTGATACTTTTAGTCCTGTTGTAAAGCCTCTAACAATCAGAATTATGTTCAATTTTGCTGTAACAAGAGGGTGGAAAATTCATCAGGTTGATGTCAATAATGCGTTTTTGAAAGGGGATTTAAAGGAAGCTGTTTTCATGGCTCAACCTGAGGGTTACACTGATTCTAAGAAGCCTAATCATGTACGCAGACTTGTGAAATCTCTATATGGGCTCAAACAAGCTCCAATGGCTTGGTATGACAAACTCAAGTCTTTTCTTATCACTATGGGCTTCACAGGTTCTGTATCGGATTCTTCATTGTTTCATAAACACTCTCATGGGCAGATTTTGATGATCTTGGTTTATGTTGATGACATTATCATCACGGGTGATAATCATGATGACATTCTTCAGGTTATTCATATTTTAGACAAGCAGTTTTCATTGAAAAATCTTGGTGAAGTGCATTATTTTTTGGGGCTGGAGACTCATAGAACCTCTGATGGCATTATTTTGAACCAGACAAAATATGTAATTGATTTGCTGGCTAAAGCATCTATGGACAAGTGTCATCCCTGTCCTTCTCCATGTTGTCCTAGTACCAAACTCTCCCTCCATGATAGCCCTGCTTTTGATCAACCATCTCTCCATAGGAGCATCATTGGGGCTCTCCAATACCTCACAATGACACGCCCGGATATCTCATTTGTGGTTAATAAGCTAAGTCAATTTCTCTAGTGTCCAACCACAAATCATTGGAAAGCATGCAAAAGAGTTCTTCGGTTTCTTCAGGGTACTAAACACCTAGGTCTACCTTTTCAACCAATTACAAGAATGGAGTTGGAGGGGTTCTAGTAGTGTTGATGACAGACGCTCTACCAGCGGATACTGTATATTTTTGGGAGGCAACTTGATTACTTGGAGCTCCAAGAAACAACATGTTGTTGCCCGGAGTAGTACTGAATCCGAATACCGATCTCTTGCCTTGGCCACCATGGAGCTTGTCTGGATATGCTCTTTGTTTCAAGAGTTGGGAATTCAGCTGCATTTTCCCTCTACTCTTTGGTGTGATAATGCTGGAGCTATTACATTGGCAAGTAATCCTGCTTTTCATGCCCGTACCAAACACATAGAGATAGACGTTCACTTCATCCGCGAAAAAGTTCAGTCCAAAGAAATGGAAGTAAAATTTGTGCCATCCGAAGATCAAACCGCCGATGTCTTAACCAAACCTTTGTCTATTGAAAGGTTTCAGAAATTGAGTACCAAGCTGTGCCTGTTCGCTTTTCCCGGGATTTAGTTTCAACAGGGGTGTATTGAAATACAGTTAGGAACAATTGTCTTTTTTGTTATAAAAGTTAGTTAGGTTGTTACAAGATATTTTTGGTAGTTACGTTTCTGTTATTTGTTTCTTCTCAGTCTTCCTCTATAAATAGATGTAGCAGCAGGATTGTAAACTTACTTTGAAATGTTCAATATTATACAGCTTCATTTCCCCTCTTTACATTAAACTTCAACAGGAACCAACCATATAATGTTCATTAATGTTGGCAGAACCAAGTATTATGTATGCATCATTCACTATCATTCCCTTGGAATGTAATAAACCATGAACCGTCCAAATTTTTTTGAAGCTGAATCCTGGAAACATGTATTTCAATATGAGATGTGTGAGCTTGGAAGATCTTGCTTTAATAAATTGGGTAATTTAATAAAAGCAAAATAGAACACATATTTTTAAAAAAATTAATAAGCTAAAAAGAATCAAAAGTGAGGGTTATTACTTCATTTCCATTGGATGAGGTTTGGCCTTCAACATTTGATCTTTCTTCATGATATTCCTCTCGATTACCAAGACAGTAGAAATTTAGATAGTTCATTGGATATGTATTCTCAAGATGAGCGGATTTGATCTCTTGAGCAATAATATCATACATCATTTGCATTGTTTGCCCCTGCAAAAGTTGATAACTATAACCATATAACTATATATTAGAGTTACTTGTAACTTTCATATATTATTCCTGCTAAAACAATCTCGACATCATAAGATGCATAGAACTCAGCAGATTGCTGAAAAAACAGTTAAAATAGATTCACAATTTAAAAAGTTGACTATCAAAATATTTTTTTCCGGGCAAAAATGTCTTCTACTAAGGATGAGAACCAAATTATTGGTAGACACTAGCTCGGTTTTGTCTGCTACATTAACTGCCAATAAAGGATATCTCGTTTAGGGACATAATTTGGATCCCCCTCTAGCCACATGGAGATAATAATATAAACAATGAATCTCTCTCATTTGCCCTTATTTTACTAGCAATCTTTAGAGTCATTTCCATTGGGATTTAATTGTCATCACCTAAGAAAACAAATGCATGATATCAAGAAAAAGTTATATGAAAACTGTTAATCAAAAGAAAGTTTATTGAAGATAACTATTTGGTCTACTTCAAATTGTATTCACCAAAAGTTAGGACATGATAGAAATATCTAATCTAATTAATACGCTAAACATAACAAAGCATATCGTGCTTGTTACCATGATTAGACACCTTATAGAGCTAACTCATTTGATTTTTAGGATAGTATTGCGATATTGTTGCCGAAAGAATAATCCTAGCAAGAGATATTATATAAAGAGAAAATTATACTAAACCCCATGTACTATTCACGGTTTTACACTTTACCATATAAACAATGTTTTGTTACACTTTACAATATAAACTATATAAATTTTTGCACTTTGTCGCATATGAACAGTTTGACCCCTAAAATTTTATTTTTCTTAAAATAATAAAAATAGTTCATTACAATCATATCCAACCCATCATGCCTGCGTATAAAAAATTAATAATCTCTTAAATTCATATATTATTTGACTAGAATGTAGTTGAGTATTCCTGGTTAATGACGAATATTTTCATTGCTAATTGACTAAAATTATATTGTTGTTTTTCTTTTCCAATTGATTAGTGACGAATACTTAAGATTGATCGCTAATGTCTAAAGTTAGCGGCGGTTTTTGTTTTTGGGTTATTGATTTTTTGGGTTATCAATAAAAAAATTGCTATAATTTTCTTATATACTATCTTAATTTTAATTTTTAAATTTTTTATTTTAATTTTTAAAATTAGTTAACTAAATTAATTTTCTTTTCAATTAATTAAATTCTAATTTATTTTTATTAATTTACTAATTCAACGTAATTAATTTTATTTTTCCTAAAAATTCATCTATATTTTTGGAAACTTCTTTTTATTTTTTATTAATTAAAATTTCAATTGATTTTATAATTTAAATAAGTATAGTCAAAAATTCATTTTGAATATACTTATGTTTTTGGGGGCATTTTCATCCTTAAAAGTGAATAGGTACCAATTTATAAAAAAATGTGAAGTATGTGTACTAAATTGGTTACTCGAAAATGTCAGGTACCAAACTACCAAAGTGCCTATAGGTCAGTGCTAAAAAATCAATAACCCTTTTTTTTTGCTGCAATATTTTGCTTTTTTATCGTATTGGTACGAAACATTGCGATGCCTATTAAGGTTGAGTGTGAGGAACAATTGTTATTGGGAAAATTTATGTTTAGATTTTGATGATACCATGTAAAATTTAGATTAAGAAATTGGCACTCTATTTTCTATGTAATTCAACTTGTAATAGATAGGGTTGTATAAGCTAAGTTGAAGTCAGCTAAGTTGAAGATTACAAGACTCGACTGAAGATCGAAGTGAAGACCCAGATGTGTGGCAGCTGAGTGAAGTGAAGAGAAGACTCAGTCAAGTAACAGAAAAGCTGTCACAACTAAGTCATTCCAAAATGATTGGAATCGAATGTCAAAGAGGTATGCAACAGATAAGACTTGAAGAAAGCTGAAAGAGATCCGTTGTCAAGACAAGCCAAGGTTTTGCTGGAAATAGGCATGTGTCAGGCTGCCAGCAGTAAAGTTATTATGCTGAATGAGTGTAAAAGGCAAGGAACCAATGAGATGTGCATGAATACCTCCAGAGATTAAGGAAAGGCTGCAGAGCATTTAATTCATGGTACGATCCACATTAATGCTGCAAGATAAGACAAGACAACAACCTACGAGTGTGATTTGAAACTTATGTCTACCTATTCAACGAACATAATTTCAAATGTGCACTATCAAAGGCTGAGGAAGCAAGTGATAGAAGGTTGCAAATTTCATAAGACTATCAATCATACAAGCAAGCAATAACCTGCAAAGTCTCTCAAGCTTTTTAAAGAAATCCTCAAGCCTAATTTCGAAGGAATTCAATCCAACACATTCAGTGAAGGAAATATCACTTCATCAGTTGAAGAGGAAAACTTGTTTAAAGAACAATGGGTCTACACTCGAAGGTTGAATGAGGTGTAGCAAGGTTCCAGTTTGAACCAGAAGCTTTAGACTCGTTGGAGGATTGTGTGAACAAATCCAAGAGTTTGAAGGAGCTAAAGTAGCAAGATAGTTATTTTGTGAAGAAGCTGAGTCCCGGAGCGGCGGTCGTGTGATCGGTGACTCGGCGTTGATCGCTTTGTAACCAAGATCAATTTACTTAGTGGATTTCTCCAGGAGTTGGAAAAGAGTGGATTAGAGGAATTACTCAATCCTTGAACCACTGTAAATTGCTCGTGTCTTATTTACTTTACATCACATTTATTTCTTGCATTTATATCATATCTGCTGCTAAGTTAAAATTGCTAAACTCTGCTGATAATAAACATTGCTAAAACAAGTGTTGTAAAATGTGTTTAAAAATCATATGGGTGAAAAGTCTTCCGCTGATAAAACCAAATCAACTGTAATTCTAAGTGTTAGCTGAAAACAGCTAAGTTATACTATTAACAGCTTAGTCGAGTCTGTTGAGTGGGTAACTTTGTTGTGTAAGCCAACCTTGATGTCCCTCAAGGACTTAGATGATTTGGATTAACTCTGAAAATATTTTAAAAGGACTAAATCGAAAAGTTGGTAAGGCTTATTCAACCCTCCTTCTAAACCTTACACATCACCCATTGGGACCTACAAGTGGTATCAGAGTGGTTGGTTCATTGAGCCTTCCACACTCGTTACTGAACTAGATCTCATTCTTTTGCAAAAGAATCAACACTTAAGTTTTTAAAGCCTTTATTTCAAAAGCAAAGTTATTATCATGGAATCAAATCTAACTCGCATTCCAATATTTACTGTGGAAGAGTTTAATGACTGGAAAATTCGTATGCAGGCTCATCTATCAGCCCTGCATGATGAAATGTCACTAGTGACCGAGTATGGGCCACTACAAATTCTAAAGGTCAACATTGTTGTAAGAAGGGCAGCTTCTGCTGAAGGAGAGGATGTCGCACTAGCAGAGCCCATACCTGTTATGGTGGAAAAACCTCGTTGTGAATGGATCAATGATGATCGAAAGAGATACAACCTTGACAATGTTGCCAAGGATATTCTTTATAAATTTATTGATAAGGTTATGTTTAATAAAGTCAAATCTTGCAAAACAACTAAAGAAATTTGGGAAAAACTCACTTTGATTTGTGAAGGGTCTGATAAAATCAAAGAAAATAAATTAACTGTTGCAGTCCAAAAATTTGAAAATTTTAAAATGATTGCAGTGGAAACATATATTTTCTATCTGTGATTGATGATTTTTCTAGGAAAGTTTTTATATTCCTTTTGAAAAACAAATCAGATGTTTTTGAAAAGTTTAAAACCTGGAAAACCTTGATAGAAAATCAAACTGGTAAAAAGGTTAAATACCTAAGAACTGACAATGGTTTGGAATTTTGTAACCAAAACTTGGATAAACTTTGTGAAGAACCTGGTCTATTGTCTCCTTGGACTCGGCTCTCTTTGCTTCACCAACCATGAGTGTAGCTATCTTGGGTACAACTGTCTCCTCTTGTTCTTTTCTTCTCAGCTTAAACTCATATGCTTTAAGATCGGAGAACAATTCATGGTTTGATATCCTGGTGAGATCCATGGAATGTCTCAGGGCCATGACCTTCATTTCCCACTCAGCTGGGAGAGACCTTAGGATTTTCATACACATCTCCTTCTGTGTGTATTCCTTCCCTAGAGCTGAAAGCTCATTGGTGACCTCCGTAAAGATGGAATAATAAATTGGATAGGCTAGAAACTAAGTTTTCATAATAATTCCAAGCAAAACAAACTGGTTGTAAAACTCCCTCAAATCATCCAACTCTCCACCGTGGATAATAAAATCCCCAATAACATCCCATCTCCTTCTTCTTCCCGGAAAACCGATTCTTACCCTATGGGGAAAAATCAAATTGTGAATAGAAATGGGAAAATAAACAAAAAATTAAACTGCTTGTAAAACTCCCTCGGATCATCCAATTCTCCACCATGGATAATAAAATCTCCAATAATATCTCATCTACTTCTTCTTCTCGGAAAACCGATTCTTTCCCTACGGGAACGAGGTGGTGGGAAATTGTACTTTTTGCTGTTTACCAAACACACATGAGTAACAAAATGGCACACATGATAATTTATCATTCCTGTTCACATACAAGATATTAATAAATAACAATGTCTTCACGTCATGGAAAGCCTAGAATTTTGTCAGAAGAGCAGGTGCAATACAAGTTGTCCCTGGAACTTGATGGTATCTGTCTCAAGGAACTTCCTGAAGCAAAATCTCTTGAATTTTTCATTATTTCCCCCTTCAACAGATCACTAAAATAACTTCTAGTCATTGAAATGAGACCTGCAGGAGAGCTTGCCTTTAAAATGATAATTTTCATATGGAATGAGATGTTAGATAAATGTTTTTATCATGATTTTGTTCAAATGTGTTTTTAAACCAAAACAATGTCCCTAAATGTTGTCTAAATACTTCCGATCGATTTAAAATATTTTTACTATTTTTCGGAATATTTCTTGGAGTTTATTTTTGATAAAAAGTTGGACAACACATCTGTTTCAGGCTCGACCGGTCGCCCTATAGGGCAACCCGTACCTGAGTTGAGTTTTGGAACCGAAAAAGGGACGTAGAAAAAATTAGGGAGGGCGACCGATCGACCGGGGTGGTCGACCGGTCAACCCCTGGGCGACCGGTATCTGGGAGCCCTCCTGAAGTTATTGTCTTCTCTGTTTCGATTTTTAATCAACCCCAACTGGTCAAGATCAAGGGCGACCGGTCGCACCCCCCTCCGACCGGTCCCCCTATGTAAAAATCGCAGAAAACCTATTTGAATCTTATCTCTGCGCGACCGGTCGAACCCCTGTTTTATCAGCAAACTATCCGTTGCATTTTTAGACAGCTTTTCCCTATTTTGTGGGATTGATTTCTAACAGCTATATTGATGATTTTAAATGGTTTTTTTTTGCAGCAAATCACTCCCCAAGGAGGAGCCTATGTCTGGAAATCAAAGCCAAGACCTCTCCTATAAATAGAGGCTCCATTCAAACAACAAGACACACAACATACTACACAAGCAAATAGCAAACAAGCAAACTTTCATATATCTTGTTGTATTAGCCTAAGCACTTTCACTTGCACACATTTGAGGTCTAGGCTTTCTATTCTTGATTACACTTGTACCCATATTGTATCATTCACTATTGAGTTGTAATCTTGATTTTGGTCATCATTCAACACAAGACATCCTTGTGAGTATTCTTGTGGTAAGAATACACTTAGGTGATCTAGGTGATAGGTGTTTGGAGAGTGTGGTACTCTTCAAAGGTGGTGAAGGAAGATTGCGGTAATCTCCTTGAAGGTGTTGTAAGAGGGTTGTGGTAATCCTCAAGGTGTTGTATTAATTTTGGTAATTAATAAATTTTTTTTCTTTTTCGAAACCCATCCCGAATATATTGGGGTGGTAGAGCACGTAGTCCCTAGGTGGGGTGAAGCTCTTTAAATCAACGTGTGTTGTTTATTTTTCGCATTTAGCTTTCATCTTTGCTAGATTATCGTAGCCACCTGGACTTACAAGTGGTATCAGAGCCAAACTCTTTGGCTAGCTCGTTCCGAGTAAAGAGGAAAGATCCATGGCTACGAATGATGCTCATCTCACCACCGGCGCCTGATCGCGAAATCTTACCGCAAGCGTACGGTGTCAAGTTTTAGTATAGGTTTTGGAAGTAGGGTTATCGTCTCCACAGGGATTGTTATCGAATTTTATACTAAGTACTATAATTAAAATAGCTTAACTCTATCTAGAAATCGAAAAGAGATGAGAATTTATTAAACTAAAAAGAAGCAAATAAATGGTTCAGACAATTTATCAAACACGTAGATGATGAATTCTAGAGGGTTGATTTCACCTAGTTATCTCCTATGTTTTCAATCCAATTTATTAATCACAAGTTATTAATCTATAAGCCAATATCCCTACCGTTTATCACTTCCTCTCTCGAGTGCCAAGTGATTCTAGGTTCCAATTTCTGATTTCGATATCTCTATAAAAACCATAAATTAAACCCTAATACGCTCAATGAATATTCTATCACAGGCTTCAAAAGATTCATAAATCTCTCGATTCTATGAAACCCTAGGTTGTGCTATTCTATGGCCAGGCGTTCAATTACCTCTCTCGAGCGTCAAATTAAACACGCCAAACAATCTAAATTATTGATCAGATAACCCAGATGCAATCAAATCAAATAGCAGAAATAAATTAATAAATATGCGAATTTCATAAATTGGAAATCAAAACATAGGTTCAAACGTAAGTTACATCAATCCCCTAGAAATATGGGTTTAGCTCATGTTGGATGTACAAAAATTCGTGGAGAAATAATTATACATCTCAAGAAATCGACAAAGAAAAACAAAGAAATAATTGAGAGGAAAAGAGAAGGAATTCTCTCTGTGTCCAGACAAGAAGTGCCTCCAATTGCCGTCCCGAACCCTAGCTCCGAGTCTCTTGCCTTGCGTTGTGCTCAAAATAATGTCCGACCCCTCTCCCGTACGCGAGTTCTTGTATTTATTGGCTTGAAACCCTCGAAAATCCGTCAAAAAGCCCACAACTAAAAACGGCGTAGGTTCATCCCGTCGACGCGCGCTGCGGCCCACATCGCGCGCGCTGCTGCGCGCTACCCCCTGTTGTTGTCGCTGGCGAGCTGCCCTTCTTTGCTTTGTCTTTACTCGACGCGACGCCGCAGCACCCTTGAGATGGCGCCGCGCGCTCGCTCGCTTATCCGCATCGCACATCGCCTTTCATCGCGTCTTTGCAGCCGCGCCCGCCTCTTATGTCTCAAGCTATCTCACGATGCACTCTTTGCCGCATATTGTCTTTGGCCAGCTGCAGCTTCTTAGCCTTGGAAGCTGTAGCTGCGCCTCTCTTCCCTTATGCTCTTGTACTAATTTCGACCCCCGCGCTGCGGCGCGGGGGTTTTGGCGCGGCGGCGCTCGTACTCACACGATATTTTCCCGTTTTTCCACTTCTAAGATGCGATTTTGATCGTCCAAACACGTTTTTCACCGTTTATCCTCAATTTCGGCTATCAAGATCAATCACGAACCTCGAACGACAACCAATGACACAAACTCGACTCAACCGACTCTAAAATACTCAAAAACACCACAAAATCCTAGTCTAGAATATTCAATACATTGGTATAAAAACCAACTTAACAAATACCCCCAAACTTAGACGTTTGCTTGTCCTCAAGCAATTACAGACTCTAAAAAAACGACAAACATGAAGGAAACAAAAATGAAGATGACTGACTCACAAACCAACTGCGAAACTTCACAACCAAACTCATTCGTCAAATTTCGTTTTACTAACAATCAAGCACGTATTTTCACAATGTGATCGTGAAGGTGGAAAGTTCATGCCAACTCCGTTTTCATTATCCAGATAGACTCACGCAATCAAGTGTTTTCAAAATAATCCACTTTTTGAATATAGAGATGAGATGCTTACCGGACTCCATAGGCTTGTCTTTCACACTAATCTCCACTAATGTAGGCTAATGTAACACAAGAATCAATAGGACTTTTAAAGCTTGTAATGTGGGCTTAGGGTAAGGTAGGAAAATATAGAAATAAGTGGCTCAAATCACCCAAACACACAATTATTACATCAAATCACCAATTAGCAACTACACTTCATTTTTTTTTTGACATCCCCAATGTTTATGAACCTTCTCTCCCGCTGATTTTTCTCATATTTTTTTTTTTTTTTTTGTTTTTTTTTTTTTTGTTTTTTTTTTTTTCTAACCCCAAACTTATTCTTTTGCATGCATGGGGTTTCATATTTTCTTTTCTCGGGCAACTTCATTCAATTAAATACATACCCTTCTCATCATACCATCCTCAACCTTCAACATTTTTCTATACTTTGTGTGTATGAGTGATGGGTAATTAGGATAATCACATTTAGGCTGTGGGTATTAGATTGGTTGCCAAAGAAACGGGTTTATACGGCTCAAAGGGGGACACTAGGGAAAATATAATACAAAGGTAGGCATTTTAGGCTTTGGCTTGTTCAAAGATGGTCTAAATCACTTCCTCAATGTTACTTCGCCTAGGATTTCGCCTCGACTAGTGATCAGACAAGTTCTAGAATCCGGTGGGATCATAAAGGAAACACTCAGTCGCATAATTCATCCCCAAATAAATCAACAGAGTTAAGCACATAGATGGAGTTAAGGGAAAGAAGAATAAATCACAGTTCAAACACATGCTCTCTTGACTGTTCAACTCATATTCAACAAATTCACTTAGTCATGCAGTTTCACAGTTATACCGACGACCCGACTCGACTCTAGACTCTTTTTTTGTTTTTTTTTACTCAAGACTCGACTCGAGGAATAAAAACAGACTGCACCCCCCAAACTTAAAACAACATTGTCCCCAATGGAGAGGTGGGAAAAAGGACTTTCCTGGTAGCCGAGGAGCGAAGGCTCCTTAAGTCATGTGATACTACTACGTGTAGGAGGTGTCTCGTATAAGCTCACAATGCATCCTGGTGCACAAGCCCGTGGGTGTTGTATGCCTCCGAGGTGTGGTCTAGTTCCCCCCCTTCACCTTGGCCCGGTCCTTTTTGACTTTGCATCTTTGTAACCTAGCAAGGTAAACAAGAAAACAAAACTCGTGGAACCATGGAATTCGGTTATGGGTGAGAAATCGAAAATCAAAGCACATACATAATGCCCCCAAGTAGAAAATATGGTGCCATGTCAAAAAGATAAGCATAGATATACAAGATAGCACTAAACAATGTGAAATTATCATTGGGGCATTTTATCAAACACCTCATATGCAAGAATTTGGGCAAAGATAGTGAATGCAATGGATAACTGAATTCAATCCCAAAAATCAACACCAAGCCTAAGTCTAGCATGAGCAACCAATCCACAATCCACAAATCAACAACAATTATCCTAACACTACTACAGTCCAACCACACAACAATCACAAGATGGGGAAAATGGGGCGGGGTTTGGAAAGTTGCAAACTTACCAAATAATGAGTGAATGAGATGAAGATGGTGTGTGTGGTGTCATAATGCTCCTTTTTGAGGATGGAGTGGGATATGTGGGATTTGCACAAATAAGAGGGGTAGGGTATGATGCAACTTACTACTCCTAAAAATGCAAAAACAATTCAGAAAAACAAAAACAACTACTAAACTATATTAAAACTAAGAAAACAATAAAAGGGGCTTGGGTTGCCTCCCAAGAAGCGCTAAGTTTACAGTCTTCAGCCAGACTATGTCAGATTATCCTCAAGTTGGGACTCCAATAGGCATGTTATCCACATTGCCCTTAGAAACTTTCCAACCTCCAATGTCTTCAGTTATATCCCCAACCATCTGCTTACTATTATTTATGTCAGATCCTAGCTTGTTGGCTGGATGGATGGTGAATACAACTTTCTCCTGATTTGCCCGCAGAGTTAGCTCCCCCGTTTCTACATCGATCAAAGCCCGTGTTGTAGCTAAAAACGGTCGCCCAAAGATGATAGGTATTTTCTTCTCCTCGTTCGCGTCCAACACTACAAAATCCACAGGAAAAACAAATTTATTAATTCTTACCAATACGTCTTCAATGATTCCCCACGGATAGGCGATGGATCGATCAGTGAACTGCAAAGTGATATTGGACGGCTTCACCTCCCCGAGCCCAAACTTCGTCACATCAGCAAGCGATATCAGATTCACACTGGACCCAAGATCACAAAGTTGTTTCTCAAAGAAAACTCCTCCAATAGTACAAGGAATAGTGAAACTCCATGGATCTGAGGTAGTTTACTCTGGACTATTGCACTACACTCATCTGTCAGATAGACGGTTTCAAACTCTTCCAACTTCATTTTCTTGGATTCCACTGGTTTCGAATAAATAGGTGATTCTTCGGGAGCAGGCTGAATTTTTGCTTCCTTTTCCGCGTAAATTGCATTGCAGTGCTCTCTCGGATTAACCTCTGTATCACTTGGGAACTTTCCCTTCTGCTGCAATGAATTCACAGTTGTAGCCAACTGACCCATTTGTGTCTCGATCGACCTAATATGCATCTCCATTGTGCTCATTTTAGTATTCAGACCATCAATATGCGCCTCACTCATATTCATTCGATTCCTGGTCTCTCCGATGAATGAGCCGAGCATCTCCTCAAGCGACTGCTTCTTTTCACCTCCGAGTGCATTGGAACTGGATGGGTTTGGATAACCCGGAGGTGGATTCAATACGTTCATGTTGTTGCTATAAGAGAGATTCTCATGATTGTGAAGTCACGGGTGATAATGAGTTGGTAATGAGTTACCTCTATTATTAAAATCCCGATTATTCACATAATTGACTTGCTCGGCCTCGTGAGTGGCGGCTGCGTGAACGGCGGCGGGTGGGAGTGCGGCTTGCTGTGGTGTGTTGCCAGTATTCATGATTGCTAATTGCTTTGTCAGACTCGAGATTTGAGCTGCTAAAGCTGACATTGTATCCAGCTCAAGAACACCGCAAGAATCGGCTTCGGTCGATCTCTCAGAGGGCCATTGATAGCTGTTTGTGGCCATTTCTTCAAGTACAAGTAAGGCCTCAGTCGGTGTTTTAGCCATCAATGTACCTCCTGATGCCGCATCTAGTATCGTCCTCGTATGCCCATTCAGCCCATTGTAGAAATACTGAACCCTCTGCCAGTCTGCATAACCATGTTGTGGGCATCTCCGCAACAGATCTTTAAATCGCTCCCAAGCTTCGTATAACGGCTCAAAATCAACTGTTGGAACCGGGCTATCTCGCTTCTTTAGTTGGAGTGTTTTTCTTTGGGAGGAAAAATTTTGCTAAGAATTTTTGAGTCGATCATCCCACTCGTAATACTCCCGGGGCGAACATCTCAGAACCATTGCCTGGCCTTATCCCTGAGTGAAAACGGGAAAAGCCTCAATCTAATGGCCTCATCACCACACCATTCATCTTGATGGTGTCGCAAATTTCAAGAATGTGGCCAGATGTGTATTCGGATCATCCACTGGACTCCCCCCACACTGATTCTGCTGAACCATGCTTATTCGCATTTATGGGCTGGCGCACAATTCCGGAGTAATTCTGGTTCACGGTCGGCAGAAAGTAATCCCGGATTGCCCTTTTTGGTGCCTCGGGCTGTGGTGGCACATTCATGACCCGATTTCCATTATTCTCATTGTCCCCGCCTTCTGCCATTGCTCGATTCTCTGCTCCTTTTGTTGCTCTGATTGCTCGAAGTGTCCTTTTAATCTCTGGATCAAAAGAAAGCAAATTAATATCTTTGGAATCTCGCATAAACAGGCAAGTCAAATGAGAAAAATGAAATTATAAATCCTAAACTAGTCTAGATTAGTATTAAGACTACTTGGTAATAGTTTTAGTTTAAAATAGGATAAAACAATCCCCGGCAATGGCGCCAAAAACTTGATCGCGAAAATCTTACCGCAAGCGTACGGTGTCAAGTTTTAGTATAGGTTTTGGAAGTAGGGTTATCGTCTCCACAGGGATTGTTATCGAATTTTATACTAAGTACTATAATTAAAATAGCTTAACTCTATCTAGAAATCGAAAAGAGATGAGAATTTATTAAACTAAAAAGAAGCAAATAAATGGTTCAGACAATTTATCAAACACGTAGAAGATGAATTCTAGAGGGTTGATTTCACCTAGTTATCTCCTATGTTTTCAATCCAATTTATTAATCACAAGTTATTAATCTATAAGCCAATATCCTTACCGTTTATCACTTCCTCTCTCGAGTGCCAAGTGATTCTAGGTTCCAATTTCTGATTTCGATATCTCTATAAAAATCATAAATTAAACCCTAATACGCTCAATGAATATTCTATCACAGGCTTCAAAAGATTCATAAATCTCTCGATTCTATGAAACCCTAGGTTATGCTATTCTATGGCCAGGCGTTCAATTACCTCTCTCGAGCGTCAAATTAAACACGCCAAATAATCTAAATTATTGATCAGATAACCCAGATGCAATCAAATCAAATAGCAGAAATAGATTAATAAATATGCGAATTTCATAAACTGGAAATCAAAACATAGGTTCAAACGTAAGTTACATCAATCCCCTAGAAATATGGGTTTAGCTCATGTTGGATGTACAAAAATTCATGGAGAAATAATTATACATCTCAAGAAATCGACAAAGAAAAACAAAGAAAGAATTGAGAGGAAAAGAGAAGGAATTCTCTCTGTGTCCAGATGAGAAGTGCCTCCAATTGCCGTCCCGAACCCTAGCTCCGAGTCTCTTGCCTTGCATTGTGCTCAAAATAATGTCCGACCCCTCTCCCATACGTGAGTTCTTGTATTTATAGGCTTGAAACCCTCGAAAATCCGTCAAAAAGCCCACAACTAAAAACGGCCCAGGTTCAGCCCGTCGACCTTGTGGCCTGGGCAAGACATCACGCTGCGGCTGCTGCTACTACCCCTCTTCTTTATCATTGCCGGGGCGAGCCGCCCTTTTCTTTGTCTTACTCGACGTGCGTTGCAGCCCTTGGAGATGGCACTGCAGCGCGCCTGGCCTGCTCATCCGCTGCACATCGTCCTTCATCGCGCTGTGCAGGCGCGCCTGCTCGGCTTCATGTCTGCTGTCTCACGCCGCACTTTCTTTCTGCGCATATTGTGCTAAGCTGCTGCAGTAGCTTTAGCCTCTTAGCCCTTAGCCAGCAGCGCGCCCTCTTCCCTTATGCTCCTGTACTAATTTCGACCCCCGCGCTGCGGCGCGGGGGTTTTAGCGCTGCGGTGCTCGTACTCACACGATATTTTCCCGTTTTTCCACTTCTAAGATGTGATTTTGATCGTCCAAACACGTTTTTCACCGTTTATCCTCAATTTCGGCTATCAAGATCAATCCCGAACCTCGAACGACAACCAATGACACAAACTCGACTCAACCGACTCTAAAATACTCAAAAACACCACAAAATCCTAGTCTAGAATATTCAATACATTGGTATAAAAACCAACTTAACAGCGCCTCCACCAACAAGCCACCACTATTCGACGCCAACAACTACGCATTTTGGAAAAACCGTATGGAGTGCTTCCTACAAGGGTGCGGGTTCGACATTTGGAATGTGGTTGTTGAAGGAGTTGATCAACCAACCAAGAAATTGGAGGATGGCACCTCGACTCCTAAGCCTTTCAAGGAGTTCGATGGAAACGACAAAAAGGCTTTCTCTCTAAACGGTAAGGCCTTAAATATTTTGCATTGTTCTCTTACCGCCACCGAGTACAATCGCATAAGAGGCATAAGGTCACACATGAGGTTTGCGAAAAATTGGAGACTATATATGAAGGGACAAAGAAGGTCAAGCAAGCAAGAAAGACCATGCTTGTTAAAGATTTCGAAAACTTTAACATGTATGATGGTGAAAGCATCTCTAAGATGGTGGAAAGGCTTGACAACATTGTCAATCCTCTTGTGGCTCTCGGTAAAGTCATCTCCGAAGAAGACAAGGTGACTAAGGTATTGAATGCTCTTCCCGGCTCATGGTCCGAAAAGGTGATGGCTATCACGGAGGCACAAAATCTTGAGACACTCAAATTTGACGAGCTCATCGGGAATCTCCTTATCTATGAAGTCTCTCTCAAGGAGAGGAAAAATTCTAAACCAACCATCCATCAATCGGGTATGCAAAATATTCCTAAAGGTCTTGCTTCTTCTTCTAATAATGCATACTATGATAATGATGATGATGATGAGGAGACGACCGCACTTGTTCGAAAATTTGCAAAATTTGTGAACAAAAATAAGGCAAGAAAACCGAGAGATAATGCTTGCTTTAAATGCGGAAAACTCAGGCACTTCATTGCCGATTGCCCAAAACTCGATGAGGATAAACAAAAGAAAAAGAAGCATTTTTCGAAAAAGAAGGCTCTAAATGCGGAGGTCAAAACTTGGGATGAATTACTTGAAACAACCGATGAGGAAAGAGAAACCGAACATGGTCTTAAGGCCATAGACGATGAAAATAATGAGGTACGCTCTAACTCTTCTACCTCCTCCTTAGTTGATGAATTGCAATGTGATTTTGATGAATTGCAAATTGAATTTCAAAATTTGATTGTTAAATACAAGACCTTGAAAAAGGAGCATAAAGAGCTTAAAATTGAAAAGGATAAATTATCTAATTCTTATGAATCTCTTGATAAAGCTCATGCTATTACTCTTACTCAAGTTCATACTCTTGAAACTGAAAAGGAATTGCTCACAAAAGATCTTGAATGTTTGAAAAATGATGTGCATCATTTTAACATAAGCACGGATAGAGTTACAAAAATTTTAGATGCACAAAGAGGTGAGCATTCCAAATTGGGACTTGGTTATAAACCATTTCAAAGTGTTTTTAAGAAAAATAACCAAGGTCCGACTTTTGTACGTGCTAGTAGCTCTAATACTCCTACTTGTTTTTATTGTGGCAAAGTTGGACATTATGCTAATAATTGCAAATTGAGAAATAGCTCTAGTCATGTTTGGAGACCCAAAGGTCTCAAGACTAACCCCATGGACCCCAAAATTATAGGGTACCTAAAAGAAATTCTTTTGTAGGTAATAGGGGCTATAACAACAATGGACGATTCAAAATGGCTCGTGGACAGCGGATGTTCACGTCATATGACCGGGAGGAGAGAACTTTTTACCAACATCAAGCTCCAAGACCTCGTATGGTCATGTTCGGCAATGGCAAAGGAAGAATTCTTGGAAATGGAGAAATTGGTAACTCTTCTTTCTCTCTTAGTAATGTTCTTTCAGTAGAAGGGCTTAAGTTTAATTTGATAAGTGTTAGCCAACTTTGTGATTCAAATTATGATGTTTCTTTCAATAAAGAAAAATGCATTGTACTTAAAAATGGTGAAATTATTTGTGAAGCAAATAGAAAAGGCAATCTTTACAAAATTTGTACAAGTGATTTGGTTAGTCAAAATGTTTCTTGTTTAGTCGCCAATAATGATTTAACTAGTTTATGGCATAGGCGACTTGGACATGTTGGATACAAGAATTTGAAAAATATTTACAAAAACCAACATGTGAAATGACTACCCAAATTGAATTTTGAAAATATTGGCTTATGTGACACTTGTCAAAAGAACAAATTAGTTAAAAGTAGTTTTAAGCCCAAAAATGAAATTTCCACAACCAAACCCCTATAATTGCTTCACCTTGATTTGTATGGGGATATTGGTACGGCAAGTCTAAGTGGAAAACATTACACTTTCGTTATTGTCGATGATTTTTCTAGATATACTTGGGCTCTTTTTCTTACCAATAAAAGCGATGTCGTTAATGACTTTGTTAAGTTGTGTAGACTTATTGAGAATGAAAAGGAAGATACTATTAAGTCTATTCGAAGTGATCAAGGTGGAGAATTTGATGGTGAATTTAGAGTCTTTTGTGAAACTAAGGGATATGCTCATAATTTTTCGGCTCTAAGGACATCTCAACAAAATGGAGTAGCCGAAAGGAAAATCGGACACTACAAGAGATGAGTCGGTCCATGCTCAATGAATTTTCACTTCCAAAATATTTTTGGGCCGAAGCCGTAAGTACCGCTTGCTATGTCATTAATCGAGTTTACATTCGTCCTAAAATGAATAAAACTCCATATGAGCTTTGGAAAGGAAGAACTCCAAATATTAGCTATTTCAAGATATTTGGTTGTAAGTGCTTTATTTTGAATACCAAGGATCAATTGGACAAACTTGATCCTAAGGCCGATGAAGGGATATTTATGGGATATTCAACAAAGAGCAAAACATATCGAGTTTACAATAGGACTAGTAGGGTTGTTGAAGAATCCATCCATGTCAAATTCAATTAAGCTTCGGGTGTTGAAAGAATACCCAATAATGAGAGTGATGAAGAGGATATTATTGAACCCATTGTTCAAAATGAAGCTCAAAATGATCAACCTACTACATCAAATGATCAACCATCCACTTCAAGTGTTCCTCAAGAAGACAAAGGTGATACTTCGGATCTTCCCGTGGCTTTGAAATTTAAAGAAGATCACCCAAAAGATCTTATTATTGGTGATCCCCTTGATAAAGTGATGACCCAAAGAAAATTTGCCGAAAAAGCTCTTATATCTTAAAAAGAGCCTAAAAATGCTAAGGAGGCTATTGAAGATGAGGATTGGTTTTTGGAGATGCAAGAGGAATTGAATCAATTTGAAAGAAATGATGTATGGGAATTGGTACCTTGTCCCCCTTCTCAAAATAAGCTTGATGATCAAGGCAACATTGTTCGAAACAAGGCAAGGTTAGTAGCTCAAGGGTATTGTCAAGAAGAAGGTGTTGATTATGATGAAACTTTTGCACCCGTAGCACGTTTAGAAGCTATTCGTATTTTACTTGCCTATTCTTGTTATAAAAATTTCAAACTCTACCAAATGGATGTTAAATCCGCTTTCTTAAATGGTTTTATTCAAGAAGAAGTCTATGTAAAACAACCTCCGGGGTTTGAAAATTTTTCTAGGCCTAATGACATTTATAAACTTAAAAAGGCCTTGTATGGTTTAAAGCAAGCACCCCGTGCATGGTATGATAGACTTAGCTCTTTTCTTTGCAAAATGGTTTTACAAGAGGTAAAGTTGATACTACTCTCTTTGTTTTTGAAAAAGGGCAAGAGTGTTTACTTGTGCAAATTTATGTTGATGATATCATCTTTGGTGCTACTAATGAATCCTTGTGCAAGAAATTTTCTAAGTTAATGCAAGGAGAATTCGAGATGAGTATGATGGGGGAGCTCAACTTCTTTCTTGGGCTTCAAATTAAACAATGCCAAGAAGGTATATATATTTCGCAATCAAAATATACAAATGAACTTTTGAAAAAGTTCGGCATTGAAGAAGGAAGAACCGTGTCTACTCCTATGGCAACCAATGTCAAAATTGACAAAGATGAAAAAGGCAAGTCCGTGGATGAATCAAAGTATCGAGGTATGATTGGTAGTTTACTTTATTTAACCGCTAGTAGACCGGACATTCTTCATTTCGTATGCCTATGTGCTCGTTTTCAAAGAAATCCCAAAGAATCTCATATGAGTGCCATTAAAAGGATTTTTAGATATTTAAAAGACAATATTCAACATGGTCTATTCTATCCAAAGAATGAAAATTTTTCTCTTAAAGGTTATAGTGATTCGGATTATGCGGGAAATATTGAGGATCGGAAAAGTACTTCCGGATCATGTCAATTTTTAGGCGATTGCCTAGTTTCTTGGTTTTCAAAGAAGAAAAATTGTGTTTCACTTTCAACGGTCGAAGCCGAATATATTTCCGCAGCTTTTTGTTGTACTCAACTTCTTTGGATGAAGCAAACCTTAGCGGATTACAAATGCTCTTTTGAAAACATTCCTATCTTTTGTGACAATATATCCGCTATAAACATTTCTCAAAACCCAGTTCATCATAACCGTACTAAACATATTGAGATTCGACATCATTTTCTAAGGGATTGTGTTTCTAAATGAAAAATTGAGATATCTTTTGTACCATCTCAAGATCAATTGGCGGACATTTTTACAAAACCGCTATCTTCCGAGACTTTTGCGTCCATACGAGCTCGGTTAGGCATAATGCATATTGAATGAGGTTTACGTTTGCATTTTGCATGTTTTTAAAACTTAGGGGCGAAAAATCGGATTTTTGGTTGAAAATTCGGATTTTATTAAAACTGACAAAGACAGTGGGCTGATGAGGTTGAGGGCAACCGGTCGCCCTCAACGTCGACCGATCTCCCTCAACCACGACCGGTCGCTCTAAGCTAATTTTTGGATTAAAACCGTTATGTCTCATGCCTTAGTCATTTTAACCCATTTTTGCCATTTTTCGTCCCCCTTGCCAAATTCACACAAATTTCACTCAAAATTTGTTTTTATGCATTCAATTCATATCTTGGACCTTATATAGCATGTTTATCATCATCATCGCTCATCTTTACCCATCGAATGGTAAGAATTTTCCTTTCTTTGCTCAATTGGGTTGAACTCTTGAGTTTGTGGCTTTCTTGTATATTTCTTAATGAAATTATCTTATGATCATGATGAGCTTAGTTGTTATATTGTATTGTATGATGCTTGGTATGATTTGGTGATGAAAATTTTTGGCTTGATTCATTTACAAGGCCTCTATACAACTTCTTTTATTTTTTTACGCCCACAAAGTGTTCGATGAAATGTCACAATGAAACTTTCAACTTCTACATGATTCTCTTGCTTTCAAAAGTCTTATATACTTATTGAGATCATATCTCGGTATACAAAACGAGCTTATGAATTTGTTCATGATACATTTCTCCCATTTCTTCGGATTTTAAGCCTTCTTCTTTCAATGGTTGATAAATCGTATTCTAGGCGCACTTTGATATAGTTGTATAATGTTTTTTATCTTCCTAACATTCTTTTTGATGATTCCAAAGGGGGAGAAACAGGAAATTGGCTCGTTAGCTCAAAGAAGCTAATAAAAGCTCGCAATAAAAGCTATAAGATATGGCTTCCTAAAGCCAAGTATACCTAGTCCATGGCTTGTATTATGGACTTAATTGCAATAGATTATAAGTATTTTGACAGGGGGAGCTTATTAGCTCATGATGTTTATGTGTATCCCGTAAAAGCTTGTTATAGCTTATGCTTATGCTTATGCAATTTTTCTTGTTGATGTGTTTATCAATAGGGGGAGCTTCTTATAAAATATTTTTAAACGGATAGTTCACTCGTAAAACCGGTAAAATATTTTGTTTTCAAAATCGTCCTTGTGAAAATTGTTTTGGTTTGTAATCATCAAAAAAGGGGAGTTTGTTAGATAAATGTTTTTATCATGATTTTGATGATTTTGTTCAAATGTGTTTTTAAACCAAAAAAATGTCCCTAAATGTTTTCTAAATACTTCCGATCGATTTAAAATGTTTTTACTATTTTTCGGAATATTTCTTGGAGTTTATTTTCGATAAAAAGTTGGACAACACATCTGTTTCAGGCTCGACCGGTCGCCCTATAGAGCAACCCGTACCTGAGTTGAGTTTTGGAACAGAAAAAGGGACGTAGACAAAATTAGGGAGGGCGACCGATCGACCGGGGTGGTCGACCGGTAGGGGCGACCGGTCAACCCCTGGGCGACCGGTACCTGGGAGCCCTCCTGAAGTTGTTGTCTTCTCTGTTTCGATTTTTAATCAACCCCAACCGGTCAAGATCAAGGGCGACCGGTCGCACCCCCCTCCGACCGGTCCCCCTATGTAAAAATCGCAGAAAACCTATTTGAATCTTATCTCTGTGCGACCGGTCGAACCCCTGTTTTATCAGCAAACTATCCGTTGCATTTTCAGACAGCTTTTTCCTATTTTGTGGGATTGATTTCTAACAGCTATATTGATGATTTTAAATGGTTTCTTTTGCAGCAAATCACTCCCCAAGGAGGAGCCTATGTCTGGAAATCAAAGCCAAGACCTCTCCTATAAATAGAGGCTCCATTCAAACATCAAGACACACAACATACTACACAAGCAAAGAGCAAACAAGCAAACTTTCATATATCTTGTTGTATTAGCCTAAGCACTTTCACTTGCACACATTTGAGGTCTAGGCTTTCTATTCTTGATTACACTTGTATTCATATTGTATCATTCACTATTGAGTTGTAATCTTAATTTTGGTCATCATTCAACACAAGACATCCTTGTGAGTATTCTTGTGGTAAGGATACACTTGGGTGATCTAGGTGATAGGTGTTTGGAGAGTGTGGTACTCTTCAAAGGTGGTGAAGGAAGATTGTGGTAATCTCCTTGAAGGTGTTGTAAGAGGGTTGTGGTAATCCTCAAGGTGTTGTATTAATTTTGGTAATTAATAAATTTCTTTTTTTTTTTCAAACCCATCCCGGAATGGTAGAGCACGTAGTCCCTAGGTAGGATGAAGCTCTTTAAATCAACGTGTGTTGTTTATTTTCCGCATTTAGCTTTCATCTTTGCTTGATTATTCGAAAAAGAGGGAAAAATCTGAAAAACCGAGATAATCTATTCACCCCCCTCTAGATTATCGTAGCCACTTGGACTTACACGAGAGCCATATTGTCCCTGCTTCAAACAAAAACAACAAAGTGTAAGATCGAAATAAAAGTCAAAATAGGATTAGAAGATAGTCGGTACTACAAGTACATCACATAAGGGCGGCCACATGGTCAATACACAGTCGAGAACATGGTCGAAAATGCATTAAGCACATACATATCGTCGGAAAAAAGAACATATCTAACATAATTCCAAAAACGCAAACAACATCCAAAACCAACAAAATCCAACCATAAAAATCAGTAATAAACTTCAAAATTATACTATCATGCTTTTAGAGAATACCAGAACGACCTAAACAAACTCACAAATACTTAACATTACTTTTGGGCAATATGCAGGTATCTTTGACCAAAACCCATCAACCCTAAACCCATGAAATTCCAAAAAACCTGAACAAAGATGAAATTCAATGCATGCAGAAAAGAAAAAAAAAAAAAAGAAACTTTGAAGGTATAATACACACATTTTTTGAAGAGAAAAAAATTTTAAAAAAAATCATACAGGAATGCAATAAAAACCATAGAATTGAAGTACAACAGAGCCAAAATCGAAATTATCGGAAAATATCGAGATAATATCGGACCACTACACTTTCGCCGCGGTCGGGTCGTCGAAACACCGGAAAAATCGAGACGGGAAGGATAGAGAGAGATTCAAGGGAGATAATTGTTTTCCTTTTTTTCCCGTCAGAAACATGAGAAATAGGAGAGAAACCTAATTTGGGTCCTTTTTCATTCTAAAGGGGTATCTTGGATATTTCACGTGGGTGAGGGAGGTATAATCTAAAGTATTAAGGTTTGGGGGTATTTTTCCAAAAAACATTGTGAAAAAGGGGGTATTTTTCCAATTTCCCTTTTTCCAGTTAGATTTTGGATTTTTCTTTCTTTTGGTGCACCATATAGAGCTATAATATATATATATATATATATATATATGGAGAGGGTTATATGAGACCACCTCATAGGGTAAGTCCATATACACCAATCCTAGCCACATATCTCGATTTTTCAATGGTTGTAATTTTAGAGCTAAAAATTCAGATTAAATGTTGGTAGTTAGAGAAAGGGGTAAATTAGTCATCCTACAACATTACCCAATATTCATGGGATTCTGTTCACATTATGATCACACAATCTATCCAAATCTCACATCAAATTCAACGTGAACAAATCTCATCTTCCTTCTTCTTCGAACGTTGTTCATGAGAGAACAAGAACCAATCACCCTCGCTTGTATAAAACGCAGACAATCCTTCCAAATCTCGTAGCAATTCAATGTGAACAATCATCCTCCTTCTTCTTCAACTCACTACTGTGAGAAATCCTTCCTCATTCTTCTTTAATGTACTAAAGTTCGAAAGTTGCTTATGAAGATATAATTTGTTGCTTGTATAGATATGCCATGGTGCTTTTTGATATATTAACTACATAAGCAAGTCATAAGCAACAAATCCATACTACATAAGCAACAAGTCTATACTACATAAGCAACAAGTCTATACTACATAAGCAACGAATATACACTACGTATGCACCACAAATATATTAACTTCATAAGCAAGTCATAAGCAACAAACACATACTACATAAGCAACAAGCCTATACTATATAAGCAATGAATATACACTACGTATGCACCTAAGATACATTAACTATATAAGCAAGTCGTAAGTAACAAACTCATACTACGAAAGCAACAAGCACATACTACATAAGCAACAAATATACGCTATATATGCAAAACAAATACATTAACTACATAAGCAAGTAATAAGCAACAACTTTATGCTACATAAGCAACAAATATACACTATATATGCAGCACATATATGGTTATACTGCACATGCAATATGGTTATACTACACATGCAATATGATTATATTACATAAGCAGTTAACAACAGAATACGCTGGAGAGAGAAAAAACGTGAATATGAGATATATGAGTTATTCAAAAATTGAAAGCATGTGCTGCGTGAAAGGGGGAAGGAATTGAACGTGATTGTGATTCATCAAATCTCATAACTGATTCTATATTGTAAATTGACCACCATACCTTCTTAGTTATTAAAACAAAAAAAATAAATATAAAACCCCTAAAATATGAACCACCCAAAATTGTTGATCTGTGGTTAGAATATGTCCCCATGGACCCACGTAGGAGGACCCATTTGATTCATATCATATATATATATATATTTCTAAATTTTGTCTTTTAATGCATAGTCATGTATATTATATATTTTTAGAATATTTATTCTTAGTAAATATAAAAAATAAAAGCTGAAAATTATAATTATAATTTTTTAAATATCTCGTATTAAAAAAATTGATCTTTGAATATTGAATCAAAATACCACAAAAAACAAAAAAATTATAATAGGGATTGAGATATATCGTTTTATATTCTCTTCTTATATTATTAGTAGTAGAGACATTAGACGTCTCCTACGGAATATCAGAAATCTCTCTCCTAAAATTTCTCTCTACGGTTTTCTTCTTGGAGCATCACCAATGTTCTCCGAGGGTTTAAGGTGTGCACATCAAAGTAAATAATTCTAGTAATTATTTACACCAACGAGAAAGGTGGTTCGTGATCTTGTTCGTAGTTCAACCAATCTATGGGTTTTGTTCATTGCTCGCGATTCAATCAAGAGGAGGTTTGTAGATGGCTTAATCATAGATCAAACAGAGGCTTGTAGACGGGCTTAATCCTGGCTATGTGGATCGACAGTTACGCTGCAAATGGGTATACTCGATCCACCTTATATGTGCAAATATGTGATTTAGATATAACCCATATTTGCTAACAGCTTGTAAAGAGGAAAAATGTAAGATGGAACAAACATCAAGGATTTTTTTTAATATATCTCAAAAACCTCTAGTTTCTTATTTTTTTTCTTGTAATTAGCCCAAACCTTAGGGACATTAACTATCGCTTTTATATAGAAACAACCTTGGTATCCTTGGCGGAGGAAGGGATTGCCCTTGTAACCTTCCATGCAAAGACAGAGATATCCTCCAACATTCGTATCTAAATCAGATGAAAATTGATTTGTCATATAATATATATTTTTTTATTACAATCAAGTAGGATGAAAAATTAGACTTTAGCAATATTTTCAACACCTAACCTTCACATGTTTTGAATTTTACCATTGTAATAGTTGGAAACTTTAGCTATAAATATGTGTAGAGATGAGATGAATGAATACACCAAAATATATAATTACTCTTCTCCTTAAATTTTGTTATGATTTATATATTTCTCAATATATATTTCAGTTATCATAGAAATTATCTATAACATGTTATCAGCACGAGTTATTGCTCGGAAAAAGTTTGTATATTTCAAGTTTGAATTTTTGTGTACTAATTTATTTTATTTACTTTGTAGAAAAAATGGCCGGAACCGAAAAGCAAAAATTTTAGATCCTTGATACCGCTGGCGATAATTATTTATCATGGTGTCTGGATGTTAAATTGCACCTTCAGGGTCAAGATCTGGCTAAAACCTTGAAGCCTGTAAAATCGAAGAGGACGTTGTAAAAGATGAGGGGAACGCAATGATAGTTATTCGCCATCATTTATCTGATGATCTAAAAAATGAATATATACAAATTGAAAGGCGTTCTGAGCTCTGGCAAAAGCTTAAAGAAAGATTTAGTCACACCAGAACAATGATACTCCCACAAGCACAATATGATTGGCAACATCTAAGGTTGCAGGACTTTAAATCTGTTGCCGACTATAATTCGGCATTATTTAAAATTGAGTCCTGACTGGCTCTTTGTGGGACTAAGTTGTCTGAATGTGATAAATTGGAGAAAACATTCTCCACTATGTATAAATCAAATATTGTGCTACAACAACAGTATAGACAACGACAGTTTAAAACTTATTCTGAATCAATCTCGGTTCTTCTCACGACAGAGAATACCAATGAATTATTGTTGAGAAATCACGATTTGCGAGCTTCTGGGTCTAATACAGTGCCTGAAGCACATGCTAACTCCATTAGAGGAGGGGGCCGATTTAGAGGCCATGAGTATAAACCCAGGCGTGGTGGCCATAGGGATCGTGGTCGTGGTGGCCCACATCAAAATACTCACAGATATGATCGTGGCAGTCGTAATTACTATAATAGAGATAATTATCACTATACCCGCAAAAAATGATTATAATGCCAAACAGGGCATCCAAATCAGTCAAATCGTGATAAGGGAAAAATGCATATGGAAAGAACTGGTGATGATCTCAGGTAATGAGATGTGGTATGACAGGACATTGGGCCAAAACATGTCATGAAGCTGGCAAAGAGTGTGTTTGGTTAAGATCAATTATAGCTCATATATGAAATGTTTGTCAGCTGAAACCAGTTACGAACACTCCTACTATTATTTATGAGGATAATGCAGCATGCATAGCACAAGTGAAAGGTGGTTATATAAAAGGTGATCGGACCAAGCATATTTCATCAAAGTTTTTCCACACACATGAACTCCAGAAAAGTGAAGAGGTAGATATTCAACAGATTCCCTCATATCACAATCTTGCCGATTTATTTATAAAATCCTTACCAACGTCTACATTTGAGAAATTGGTTTACGGCATCGGAATGAGAAAAGTCCATACAAAGCAAGATTGCTGGATCAATTATGCAGCTAATATTCTTCATTTCAGGGGGAGCAAATATATTGTGCGTTGTACTCTTTTTCCCTTCTTTCTGGTTTTTATCCCATTGCGTTTTTCCAGCTTAAGGTTTTTAACGAGGCAGCTTATGCACAAGGTTTGGATTTGAGAATAAACTATTTTTCCCTTATGACCGATTTTTTCCCACATGGTTTTTCTGACTTGAGGTTTTTAATGAGGCATGCCCATCCATATTACAATATTGCTATATCCAATGGGGAGTGCTACAACAAGTAGGATGAAAAATTGGACTTTAGCCATATTTTCAACACTTAACATTCACATGTTTTGAATTTTACCATTGCAATAGTTGGAAACTTTGACTATAAATATGTGTAGAGATGAGATGAATGAATACACCAAATATATAATTACTCTTCTTCCTTAAATTTTGTTGTGATTTATATATTTCTCAATATATATTTCTGTTATCATAGAAATTATCTATAACATTTTTCTCATTTGTCCTCCTCTATTATTTTCTCTTTCCCACTTATAGCCTAACAAAGATTTTGATGGCATCTCACATTCACTATTTCAAATTATGTTTCATATGATATTCTAAGTATACATCATAATTGTAAGCAAGATTATGAGTGTCAATTTGGGTTGGGTTCGGGTTCATAGGTTCGCAGGTCAGAATTAGCCTGTTGGAAATTTTAATTTGTACTAACATATGTTAATTACATGTGCTTAGTTGTCTTACGGTATAATCCAAATAAAGTGATCTGCTAAAGTTTTAATTTTGGATTAAAAGGGTATCAAATTGTTATGGGAATAAATGTGTAGGCACTATTAAGAGATTTTGTGAAACCCCAAAATTTTGATTAATCAAATTGTAATAGTCCGGATATTGTATCTTGTGACTAAATGTCACAATTTGATATTAATAAATTATAGTTTAATTTCTTTTATTCTTAGTATTTTATTAATGTATTTTATCTCCATAACTTACTAATTGCTAATTCTAACTACCCCTAAATGATATATTATTAACATAACTTATGTTATATAGCTTATTAAAACCAAACCATAGGATTACTTGGTAACCTTATCACTAGAGTAGAAATAGGACCAATAACTTATAGATAAGAAAGACATGTGATAAGAAGAATTTGTTAGGTGATAATAGGAATCAAATATCACACACAAAAAAAAAAAAAAAAAGATAAAAACAAGAAAACTGGATGGATGAATTGAGGTGGATGGTCACTAAGGGGAGAGAGGTAACAATTTTGTCTTCTTCCTTTTGTTATCTTCCTAGCATGCTAGTGATAAGTGCATTTTTGTTCACATTTTTTAAACCTTTTTAGATAATTTCTCTAACATTTTAGTTCATTAATCAATAAAATCAAGAAAAATCACATTGGCTTGTTTTGAATGATGAAGGTAAAGACTTGAAGCAAATTCGTATGATTTCGTATGAAAATACGAACAAAAACAAAGTCTAAAAAAGAAGCAAGAAGACTCATCTCGTCCGAACACACCCCTAGTGTGTTGGGAAACATGGTCATGCTTCAAAGGGAAGAAAAACAAGAAAAACAAAAAACACGCCGGGCCGTGCTTACAAAAAGCACGGTCGTGTTTCACACGAAAACATCAAAACACACCCAAACCGTGTTTAAAAGCACACCCCGCCGAAAAATCCTCTTTTTGCGAAGAAAACACGGCCGTGTTCGTCAAATTTGACGAACACGGCTTGGCCGTCTTTTAAAGCACGGCCGTGTTTTCTCTCCACCAACAAATTTTCTTCTTTTGGCGGAAATAATGGAGACTTTTGCTTTTTGACAACCTTTGAGCAGCTTTCACACCTCATCTTGCTGCACCAAAACTCAATTATCTCCTCAATTGTCATGTGGACACAATGATTCAACCAACTCAACCAGTGGAAGTGAAGTATTATCATGTGTATACAATGATTCAACCAACTCAACCATGAATGTGCACACAATGATTCAACTAACAAGCATGGAAATGAGGCATTTGTTAATATGGTATTTCACAAGATGGTGCTTATAAAAACCAAGAGTTTGAGTTGGAAAATCATTCATGTAATATTCATTCATATAGAGATTCATTGTGTATTCATCATAGATACTTAGAAAATATTCATTGTATTTAATATTTTGAGTGGAATTGGGATCAAGAGGTCTTGGAGGAGTAAGCTTGTAGCAACATTGGAGAAGAAGGCTTGGATCAACATCATCTATCAAAGGAAGAAGTCATTGAGATTTTGAGAAAGATAAGTACACCATGTTTACAACACTTAAATCTTCTTGTGTAATTTATTCCTTTGTCAAAATCATGAGTAGCTAAACTACTAGTGTTTGAATGTAATGAACTCTAGAATGGATTTGTGATTAAGGTTTGTATGTTTTTAATAAAATTCTCATGTCTTGTGTGATTCACTTATATCATGTTTATTTCATTCAAGTTGATATTTCCGGTATATTAATTTGATATTTATTCCTCATCGGATAATCGAGAGATTTATGGTGGGAAAGAACCTATATAAGTGAAAAGAGTTGCATGCAATCCTAGATATAGGACGACATAAATCTTCTGAATTAGGGTCAAACCTAATATGAGAATTCATAAATCGTTATAATGCAATTTTGGGGGTTTTAACTAGAAAGAGATTTCAGTTAATCAACTTGAGATTAGGAGTTTTTCGCCTTGAGAAAGGGTTTAACTTAAATCGGGAATTTCTACAGTCCACATAACATGAGATTTTATTAAAAGAGGTTGGTTTTTGCTAAGGGCTTATGGTTGTATTTTTATCTTGATTGAATCACAAAAACATTCTAGAGGGATTTACATTCAACACATTTTTATCTCTTGATTTCTCATTCTACAATCTATTTTTATTTGATTTCTTTTTGTAAGTTGCAATTATCTTAAATTCTCTATTTTCCATTTTCCATTTTAACAAACAAAACTCTGAAAATTACTATATTAGATAACAAAAAGACGGTAATTATTAGTACTTACAATCTTCGTGGGAATGACACTCGGTACTCAATAATCTATACTACAAAACGATAGGTGCACTTGCCTAAGGTTTTCTAGAGTAGCTTTTGAGCCATCAGCTAGACCATCCCATAACCCAATACACCATTGCCCCTACCCAAGGCAAGCATGCCTTCCCAAGCCTCTTTCCAAGAAACGCCATGATGTTTGGTAAGTAAGAGAAGGAAAGAGAGTCTTGACATTTTACCTCTAAACACTCAAGAAAATCGTACCAAGAAAACAAGCAACTCTCATCCTCCATCTCTATACCAAAGGGGCGAAAATTTGAGCAATAAGGTAAGGAAAAAAAATCCTACAATTCTTCTTCTAAACCAAACTTAGCTTTCTACTATCTCTTAACTAGAGCTCTTGACTTATAGGTTGAAGAAAGGGGGGGGCGATTTTGGAGAGTTTAGGCTTGAGGTTGAAGCATTGGAAGCACTTTCGAAGCAAGTTAAGGTAAAGACTTACCCCAATATTTTCCTTACTTCTTCTTTTTTTTTCATTTTCCATCCCTTGACACCCTTAAAAATCACCATTTAAGGGGTTGTCCTAGAAGGAATGGGACTTGAGGAAGCTTTGGAAAGTTAGAAGCCATCTAAGACTACCCTTATCAAAATCACTAGAAGAGGTGGGTAAAACTTTTCAAATTTCCCATCATTTTTGCATAAATAGCATGAGATATGTGTTGTATTTTTTTTTAATATTTTGTTTATTTCTGGGAATTTCGGTCCTCTTTTATTTCTGGAAAAAATTCGAAAATTTATGTGTATGATGAAAATATGATAAAAAGTGTTTTTTATGTTAGAAAATAGCTTTTGTATGCTTATATTCTTTTCTCAGCATAAATGTATGTATTTTATTTTATAATATATATTTCTGGAAATTTCAGTCTCTTATATTTCTGCAAATTTCGAAATATATATATGTATAGGAAACTAAGCCGAAAGTGATTTTAGAAAATAGCTTTTGTGTGTTTTTAGGCCTTTGTTATATATGAGCTCAAATAACTTAGTTTATTAGAAAAATACTTTTAACATATCATATCAATAATCTGGACTTGAGGACTTGTGAACAAAATCGGTTTGGGCCTCTTTTGCAAATAAGGCAAAATATAGTGTCAAAAATAAAATATACAAAAACTGTGGAACCAATGTAAAATTTTTGAAATTTGGACTGAAATTACTGTAAAATAAATAGAAATAATAATAATCGGGACCCTCCGGGTCAAACACATGCGAATATACAATTTTTTTTTTACACTTAAATGAAATTTTCCAACCCTTAAGGGGCTAAACTGTAAATTTCGAAAATTTGGAAAGTTAATGCCCCAAAATTATATGAGATTATTTTAATTAATAGTCTGGATCTTTAATCCAAATTTCACGAAAAAAGGGCTTGAAACGAGCCATTAATGGTAAAAAAATTGCCTTTGGGGTTAAAATTGAATTTTCAGAAATTCGGTATTAAATCTGGAAATTTTTCAAAACTATTTTTAATCTACATACTTACTACCCCAAAGAAATTATTAGACTTGGAATCTCATTAAAGCCTTTTCCGGTTTAAGAGATATCCATTTTTAAATGTATCCGGTCAAAATAATAAATTTGGAGAAAACTAGGACTGACCTGCAATTTTCGAAAATTTGACCCCGAGACCCAGAAAATATGATTTATTTGAATAATTAGAAAAATTAGGGACTGACCTTGCCCTTTTCCGAGTCCGGAATCACAACTTATGCAATTTTTAAAACCCGCATAAATCTTTCTCTTTAATTAAAATATTTTATTTTAAAATAGAAATTTACCAAGGTCATAGGAATTATTTTATCTTAAAAATTCATTATATTTATAAAACATTAAATAATTATTTAATTAAATTTTTAATTTTTTTTATTATTATCCGAATATTATTCGGGATTTTTATACCGACTAATTGTCATGATAATAAGACGACTATCTCGCCCGCATAATCCGAACCTTATTAAGAACTTGGCATAATACATAAAATTAAAGAATAGAACCAGCTAGATTTTCCCCGATATCTATGTCATGTCAATGATCGATCGATCAATATCGGACGTGGCGAGTCTATGAACACGCTCCTCTTGATCGATCGGGTTGGCGTCACACTTTTCGTGCGCACCCTCTTTATATGAATTGGGATTTGTGGAATGAATAAATCGCGCATGGGTTGGGTAACTTGACTACGATCTCTCATACTGGCCTCCATCGTCCCAACTCCGGCTCGAGCCGGACGGGAGAGTCGGCGGGTGATTGGGTTGTAGGATTCTCGGTATAATCGTGATTATGACATTCTCCGAGCTTAGCCGGCTCCACTGTGGAGACGTCGTGCCAATCGGATAGCGGCTTGACCCTATTGACGGGGAGGGATAAGGTGTCTTGTTTGGGGAGATGATGTTTGATCAACACTTCTCGCCATATAAGGTGGTCAGTTGGCGTCATACTTTCGTGCGCAACCAACCTCGATCTGAATTAATGACGGATTTATTATTTGTTAAATAATATTAATTTTTTTAAATAAGTGCGAAATATTATTAAAAAAAAATGAAAAATGAAAGCATACATACAAAGCAGCTAGCTTTAAAATAAGGGTCTCATTAAAACTTATCAAAGTAAAACCGAACCTTTGATAGGCAAAAGAGTTCCCCATAAAAGAAACACCTAAAACAACCTTAAAAACGCAATCTAAATGATGGACGTCTATTTCTAGAGGATTTTCGAGTGACACTGTCATTTATTTTTTTTTGCATGTGCTTGATTATCATCCTGAAGGTCTGATGTGTCATGTGGAATATCGGCCCAGGCTCCTCGGGCCACAATTTCCATAGCCTTCATAGCTTTTGAGGAATCAGCTGAGTGAACGACAAGCGGAGTAGTTGAGGAGTCGCCTAACCTGGTCATTAAAGCTTCCAATTTATCTGCATCAATTTGATCTTCTTCATCCGCCATAAAATTATTAAGTATATGAAAATGTCATTGCACGTTTCTTGCATCAAAACTCATGAAACGATTTTACTGCATAAAATATAAGCCCCACTTGCACACACACTCACCACACCCACTGAGAATTTTTGTCTCACTCCTGCCTATTTTTCCCAACCATAGGATGAGACCTTGCCGGAAGAAGAAGGCAGTGAAGACTTTGATGCCACCAACTAGCCCTACATCTTATTGAACCTTGATTCAACTGAATCATTTGTGTTGTTTTGATAAATGAACAATTGAGAAATTTGAACCGTAGGAACATTTTGAACAATGATGTACCTTTATTATTTCAGCTGCGACATTTCATATTTAGTTTATTTGGACATTATGTATGATTTTGGATTTTTCTGTTATGATTGAATTACTTTTATGAATGAATAATTGGTTTATTTTGGGCCGACTTAAGTAAACTGGCCTAAGTTCGTTTGACTGTGTCACAACTCCGAGTTGGGGCTGAGTTGGGGCGTGACAGATTTTCTATTTGTTGAGGGACCAAATAGAAAATAAGGGGGATACTTATTCAAAATGGTTATGGTCCCCGAGCGACGGTTCTTAAAAAGCAGAAAACGTACGTCTCCCTTACAGAACGTAATACATAACTCTCAAGGAGAACAGCTCGTCTAGAAGACCAAAACCAGATCCAAGTTTCTCAAGCCCTAATGGATTCAGATACGCTTCCGCGATTTAGATTAATCTATTCCTTTCTCGGATTATCATGGTAGATCGGTTCAAGCATGCTTTTATGGATTTTGTGAATTAAAGCATGACCTTTTGTGATTTTGATTTCTAACACAACCAACACAGACCCAATCTGTTTAATTATTCGTGTCAAAACCTTGAACCTGAACCTGACCAATTTATTTCATAGGTAACCCGGACCCGACCGATTCAACCCGTATAATAAAATTATTTATATTTATATTTAATAATTTCAACTAAATAAATTTATTTTGTTAAAAGTTCAATCACTATAACACACTATTCGGTGAATACAAATATCACAATTCACAACATTCAAAAAGAAATAACATTATTACATAAATAACATAACATACTTATCATATTTTGAGGGCAACATACAAAATAAAAACAACATTCATAATTAAGGAGGTTTTATAATTCAAGTTTTAAGAACATGTCTTGTTTTTTATTTTTCTTATAATTAATTATTCACTTAATTTTTTTAAAATTCACAAATGGGTTAGACAAGTTAATGGGTCATAACAGGTTGATTTGAACGCGACATATTTAATTTGTGGGTTATTAGGATTTGATCCAATTTTGACCTGAATCCTTGAAGTCTTGACCCGTACTCATTAATTTTGTGTTATATTTGTGTCGAATTTTCGTGTTGGATCCGAAATTGATACTCCTAAGCAAGATGTATATTATGACACCATTAGTACATGTGGCTTCCTAACTCTGGGTTGGGCCTGTAGCATACGGATGATAGTCTTGGGCTTCCTTAATGAGCTGTTGCGTATCAGATAGGGCCGGCTAGCTAGTCTTCAATCGCCCTAAAAAATGCATGCCTATTCGGCCCGACTCTTAGTCCGAGTCAATAGAATCTGTATGCAAAATGTATATATGGATTGGGTTGGGCTAAGTTTTGCGGCCCAGTAAAATGAAAACAAACTTTGCACTATCGATTTCTTCAACTATTATTTTTTTATTTATTTTATAATTTCACGAAAAAATGGATAGCTACAAAAATTACAATCACAAAACATAATAGACTTCGAAAAAATAATTACAAATTTTCAAGAATAATAACTCAAATAAGCCGTGCAATTTTGCTGCCTCAAATCCTTATAAAACTTCATTATAAACTCCTCAGCAGCCTCGTCCACGTGGCTATTTTCTTCAACATCCCTCAACGGAAACGGCGAGTCAGTTACCCTCAACTGCCTAACCATCGGGCTCGGCCCGAACCCCGGCAGAGCCGGCGACGCCGCCGCGCTGTTAACCATCTCCATGGCCGCCGCCATCAGATCTTCTTCGGCGGGCGGCGGGACGGAGTGTTTGCGCTTGTTGAGGTGGAAGGGGAGGTGGAAGCTACGGTAAGCGGGGCTGTTACTGCAGCTGAACTCGTATTCGTGGACTCGGCGGTCGGCGGCGGCGTGGTGGTGGTGGTGGAACATGAGATTTTGAATAGCCTCTTTGCCGGCGATTTTGCCGCGCTTCATCATAATGTTGATAGCGGCTAATAATTTCCCCTTGGAAATGCCTTTTCGCAACATGAAATACACCACTCGGACTATTTTCCACATTTTTTTTGCTATGATTGGTATATTTTGCTCCATTTCTGTGATTATTTCTAGTTTATGTTGATTTGTAGAGAGAGAAGAAAACTTGGAATGAAGATTTGATTTGTTTTGTTCTGATTTGATGAAGTGCAGAAAACGTGAATGTGGTATTTATAAGCATCTAAAGAGGGAAGAGGACTAAGTTGTACTCACAGCATTAAGTTGTACTTTTAGGTGTATTTGGACAAAAATGCCCTTAAGATATTGTCCATGTTTTATAACCCCAAATATCATTTTTTTAGAAAACCCAATATCAATTATTGATCAACAAGAAATAATTAGAGGGGGTGCAGTTTGATTCAAAATCTAAAGAGAGTTAATTACAAAAACTATCTCGGGGTTTAGCCTAATTACAAAAAGTCCAATTATCTTTCAAAATTATAAATATTCTCTTGACATTTGTTTATATTTTACAAACTGCACCTTAAAGATGGTGTATTTGTTAGGAAGCTCAAGGAGGTGTTTCATGTTTGTGTCATTTTAAGAAGGTATTAGTAATTTTGAAAAATTACTTAAGTTTTTTTGTAATTAGGCTGAATCTCACATGTATTTTGTAATTTTAACATATAGAAATTACAATTACTTTTACAGACTAATCACTTCATTTATTTTGTTTTGTGCAAATAATTAAGTCGAATTATGGGGATTTAACTCATATAATGTGATCTCTAGAAGTATCAGTTATTTAAATTAATTAGTGATTGATTAGCAGAAATAAAATTAAATAATCTTGTTTGTTTGTTTTGTTGTCTTCCCCATAATCTGATTACTGGTCTAATAATATGAGGGTGGCTGATGTCTGAAGTAACCAATGTGTAAAAGTTGGCTTATTTTTATATAATTCTTTCACTTTCAACCTGCCCAGTTAAGGGAACAAGTGTCAATATATAAACACCTTCCTTATGTTAACTGAAGCGTGAAATATTTGACTTTATTGGCTGTATGTTAGGACAGGGTTTACTTAGCAAGAAAGATAGCAAGGGACACGTGTCCTTGTTTTTTAATAAAAATTAATTTAACCCAAAATAATAAAAATCGGAAAAATATAATTGCCACGCGAAGAATGAACAAACCTAATGTCGGAAGGAAAGTACGTTGTGTTTGGCGTGTTCCACTAGGAGAATCACCGGATTTTTGTAAAATGAAGCAAGAATCGTTCTTCGGAATATTCTCGCACACATAACTTTATAAATTATAGTATTATTATTGATAATGTTTTTGCCACTCAATTTACTTGTATTGAGTGTAGTAATAAATTTGTAGGGTGAAATTGGTTCCATGATTAACTATATCATTCTTGTGCAATAACACGATATTTGACCACTTGATCTATATCCGAATCCCATCATTCATCATACTTGGTTGAATATGGATGAATGGAAGCAAAATTGAAAAAGATTTGGAGTTTGCCCGGGAATTATTAGTAGACACAAATAATTAGGATTCCATAGCGTAATTATCCAATATTTAAGTCAGTAAAGAATTAAACAATCCGTGAAAAAAAAAACGTTTGTAATTGGTGTTTTTTACTATTATATGTTCTTATTCCATTTTCCATAGCCTATGTTGGATGAATGTTAAGTATATACAAGATAATGTCATAATTGTACATGTGTCATTTATCAAATATTGTGAAATAAATGAAATAGGATACTAGACTCATATCGCCAGAGATAGTAATGCAGTGTGAATATATATTTTCATCTGGACAGTTAAAATTTTCGAAGTTCATGAGCCTTGTTATTGAAATTGAGATCTTCTATTGCATTTAGTGTTTTATCTTCTATTATAATATAATGGTATCAATACATGTCATGTTTATATATTTTTTTTTAATATTTGTACATCTGACATTTACACAATTCATAAGAGTATAAAATGAAACATAAAATGTAGGGAAAAATACAAAATTGGTCATCTAACCTTACCTAGTTGGCAATTTTGGTCCTGTCCGATTTGAGCTTTGTAAATCCAGTCCTATAACATTAAAATTATCGCAATTTTGGTCTTCAATTGTCCTGAGCTATAAATTCCAGCCACAAAAGGTCACGTGATTGACACATGGCCCGTTATGAGGCTGACTTGGACCCATTATGAGTAAAATTGGTCCTATAACTTAATTTTAAATGGTAATGGTACAAAATAGCCATTTAGAAAATGTAAAGATTAAAAATAACCATGTTTTGTTGACACATCTTTTTTTAGCCATCTTGGGGTGTAAAATGACATCCATACCCTTCTAGCATGTTTATTTGATATTTGGGTTATTTCTCTCTCTTTCACTTATCTCTATGTATCTTCTTACTCTTTTTTTTTCAAACTTTTTTAAGAAATCGAACCTGTATTTTTATTTTTAAATATGCGATATGGTCATGAATTATAGATATCGAAAAGAGGATTAAATTGATATATTATACATGCAAAATAGATTTAAAACGAAAAAGTTATATGAATTCAAAGTTTTTAGAAAAAAATAATCAGGTTATAATAAGTGATAGAACTGGATGCAGTGACTCGAATTCGAGTCACTGAAAAAAAAATTAAAAAAAAAATTGTGACTCGAATTTGAGTCACTGAAAAAAAAATTAAAAAAAAATTTGTGGGTCGAATTCGAGTCACAGGGATGTGTGTTTTGTGCGATTAAATTGGCTCAAGGGCAAATTGGGTTTTTACCCCAAAAATGGATAAAAAGATGTGTTTTAAAGAGATGGCTAAAAACATCTTAGTTTGTTGGGAATGGCTAAAAAAAACCGACTGTAATTTAAGCTTAAAAAAACCAAAATCAATCAACCAAATTCACACAATTGGTCCTGTAACTTATTTTAACTCTTAAAAAAAACAATGGACCAAATTGGAAAAATTGGACATATAACTTATTTTAACTCTTAAAAAAGAGTTTTATTTTGCTCAATTTAAAATTTATCCATGTGATTAAATTTATTTTTAAAATCTAAAAATTAAAATACAAAAACTATAATAATTTGTTTAAAAAACTAAAAACAATTCAACAATCGAAATCACAAAATAGTAAAAACATCGAAATTATTTTAAAATCCAAAAATTTATAAAAAAATATGGAAATTATTGAAAAAAATTACATAAATCATCTTCTAAAAAAATCAACATTTATTTAAAATATTTTAAATTCCAAAATATAAAATAACTCAAAACTCTTTTTAAAATTTTGAAAATTGTTTAAAAAATTATTGTATTTTTCTAAACATACTCAGATTTTAATATCCTGATTTTGGAATAATTTTAAGACTTTTAAATAAACAATGGATTTTCTAAAAGTAAATGTAGATAGATTACCTTTAATCAGTTTGTTTGTTTATTGTCAATATCACTATTTAAATTCTATGATGAATGAAATCAGAGTGAAAAAGAAAAAAATGAGACGACGGAGTTCAGATACAGAGATAATAGTTGCTATATCATTTCATATGAAACAATACTCAGCTCAATTGTTCATCATTTAACTGAAACAGGGATTCTAACTTTGTGATTAGCAGAAACCCAAGCAATGGCCATTTGCTTTAGGGATGGATGAAAACTATGGAATTACATTGGATGAAGACTTTGGAGCTGATAGTAATAATGCAGATTTGTATAGAATTTTCTAAGGAGTGAGACAAAGTCATTAGTTAACTTATACCAAATTGTAAATGACAGAGATATGTGTTTTCATGTGCTAATTAGTTGCTATTATGTCATGAGCATGAAAATAAATTGATGTAAGCAAAGGAAACTAAGATTTATCGTAAAAGTAGTTGAAACTTACATGTCTTCTCTTATGCTCAGAAATAGAGATTGTGCCGCCTCGATTGACAAAGCCATCTTTGTTGGTAGCTATGTTCTTCTTGTTCTGCTCAGATAGCAAAATTAGAATACATTTATTGGAATATACTAATTGATGTAAGCAAAGGACATTTTAAGAGTGCATAGGTAGACTCACTTAAACATACAAAACCAGAAACACTTTCAGTATTTTCTCAATTCCAACTCAAGTTCCATTCAGGCTTAGATAAGAAACAATCGAAGAAACGTCTAAAAACTTAGAGAGTGTCACGAGTGAAATCCCAACCTTCGATTCTTCAGCAAACTGTAGTGGTTGCAGAGTATTCGACTGGAACATCTGCGACAATTAGAATCCAACAAAATCAATTCACCATTACTTAGTACCCAAAGCACAAAATAAAAAACTACTCATACCAAAAACTCCCAACGACAGCAGCATCATTATCTCATTAACAGATAATATAACTAAAATAAAAGGTAAGGTTTCAAAACAATATACCTAAAAATAATAGTAGTACTCAAATTCTGTCTCGAAATAATGAACGGTAACCTAGCTCGCTTCGCCGCATTCGAAAGATTTAACACTATAAAAGTTCAACGAACTGCCCGAATCATCCACCTTGTAGAACTGGAGAACAACAAGCTTCACTTTCCATGTCGAGTTGGTGCGGCGGAGTCACGGGCGGCGAGCGGCGAGAGCGGATTTAGGGTGCCGAAATGAGAAATGTTTTTTTTGGGAGATTGTAGAATTGACTGAGAATTGACTCTGAATTGTATTCCATGCTAAAGAAAAAAGTTGACTGAGAATTGAAGTGTTTGCAAAATAAAACCGAGTCTCTGTTTTTTTGCAAAATACCAGAAGCAAAAGTTGTTTGGAAAATCATTTTTTTTGGGAGAGAGTCTCTGTTTTTTATTTGAGTCTAACTTTCATTTGGTCTCTATTTTTTATTTGTCTCTCTATGTTTGCTACAAACTTAGGAAAAAAAGGCTTTAATTTTTAAATAAAGTTGCAGTTGAACCTAGTTGTTTGCTATTTTGCTATTGAACTTAATTTTATTAAAAAAAATAGATTATTCGGTTCAGTTTGGTTAACCGAAATTTTAGAGGGAAACCGAACCGAATAACTGAAATTATAAAAAGTAAAAACTGGAAACCAAATAGAAATTTTTGGTTCGGTTTCGGTTCAAAAATTTTGGTTCAAATCTATTTTTCGGTTCGGTTCGGTCGGTTAACCGAATGTGCACAACCCTATCTATTCCAACGATTTTGTGTATCATTGGAAATAGTGTTGCAAATTTTCCAACTTTTTATTGTGATATTGGATTTTCTATTGGAATTTAATATTCCAACGAAAATTCCAACCGTTTATTCCAATAGTCTAGTCTACTGTTGGAATTTATATTGGAATTTTTCCAATGGTTTGCTGCAGCGTTGGAATCTCCATTGAAAATGTAAAAATTCCAATAGTATTTCCAATGGTTTATTCCAACTATTTTGTTTACCATTGAAACTACTATTGAAATTTTCCAACGGTTTATTTTAGGGTTGGAATTTTCGTTGGAATTTTAATTCCAACGGACATTGCAATAGTTTATTCCAATGGTTTTGTATATCGTTGGAATTACTGTTGGAGTTTTCCAACGATTTGTTGTGGGGTTGGAATTTTCGTTGGAATTTCTATGATTCCAACAATTTTTTATTTCGTTGGAATTATTCCGTTAGAATTTGATTGTTTTCTTGTAGTGATGTATACTGGCTAACTGATTTTTAAAAATGGTTTAACTGGTTGAACCAGTGAGCCGATGACCCAATCATTAATCCACTTAATGTCCGATCGGCAGGGTCGCTCCTTTCATAAGGCCAAAGAGTCGATCGATTCGGGTCCAAAAACATTATGAAATTTAGGGGCACAAAATTTTTGTTTACGTTTTGCATATAAAATATATATAAAATAAGTAAAATATTGCACCAAGAGTACTTAAATCGAGTCTAGTGGTTGAGTGACTTCCATTCTTGAGACTTTACAAGCCGATCGTCCCATGTTAAAATTAAAAGTTCTCAATTACAACCTAGTGACCTAGATCAATTCGCTTAAAAGTTTTCGATTGCAACATAGTGGTCGATTGCTTCATCTAAAGTCTAAACTCTAAACACAACACCTATATGTCATTTAGTTATTTAATTTAAATATTCGGAAAAGTTAATTGTACTGGTGTACTCTACTGAAAATTAAACCTAATTGAATATTCGCTTTTGGAGTTTAGCTTTTAGTTGCACCCTATAAAGCAACATATGCAATTCTTCTCAAGATTTGTTAGGATCAAGAGTTTATTATTAAATTAAAAATTATAATTCTTAATATTTCTTTTTATACATGGACTATATATAAAACCATTATATTAAGTTTGAAGATTGATATAAAGTGATTGTACTCCCATAAATAAACAGTTAATTTTGTTTTATCATTTACATGCATCCTCACAAATCAAAACCAAATTTCGTTGATGCTTCACCTAATTGCAGATTTTATGTTCCAATTTTCTATTCTACTTTCTATTTTGTACATTGGATCAATGACACGTGTCATTGAGATAAACATGTGTGCAGTGTGGTTGATTGATTTAGTGTATATACATGTGTCATTATATTCATTCGAATGATGGAATAGAAATTGAAATAGAAAATTGGAACAGAAAATGAGAAGGTCTCTTGTGAGACCGTCTCACGGATCTCTATCCGTAAGGCGGGTCGGTTCAAATCCAGTCAACATAAAATTAAGCGGGTCAATCTGCGGATCCGCGGTCAACAAAACGTCAATAGTCCGCCAAAATTTCTGTGGTAATACTTTTTGAGAAAAAAGTAATACTTTTGACGCAAATAATACTCTTGAGTAAAAAAGTAATACTTAGCTTTTATTTGGAAAATATAATACTTTTGGTAAAAAAATGATACAATATATTAAATATGGTGCTGAAGTTAGGACCTTTATACATATGTGAATGTAATCATTCAATGGATGGTGGATCAGGGCCCCAATGAGCAAAACGTGATCGTGAGTCTGATAAGGGAAGTAGAAAATAACATTCATTTGTAGACAAGGAGCTAATGGTTCATGAGAGCGCGATACACCATTAATGAAGATTTTAAGTTTCCAATATGCATGGGTCTTTTTTTATTCTCTTGAAACTTTAGTTTTGCCATGATCGAAATGAATGGAAAATAAGAAGAAATACCGAGAAAAATGAAGGAGAAGACGAAGGAAAAAAAAAAGGGACAAAGAAAACTATCGCTGAAAACTACCACTAAAAAGTATTATAGTTGTAAGTGAAAATTATTACAAATTTGAATTGAATATTCTTAAATTTTAAACTGAAAATATTAGAGTTTTAAGTAAAAAGTATTACATGTTGAACTTAAAAGTATTATAGTTTTAAATGAAAAGCATTACACGTTTAAGTGAAAGTTATTACATGTTGAACTATAAAATATAATGTTGAACTATAAAATATAATGTTGAACTAATAAGTATCCGCGTTTTAAGTGAAAAACTTTAATACACATTTAAGTAAAAAAATATTACACGTATTAAATATTTAAGTGAAAAATATTACTTATTGAACTACATAAAATCAATCATCATCAGCACCATTTTTAACAATGAGTATCACTTTTTGTGTCAAAAATATTACATGTTCCTAATAAAAATATTATTTTATTGTTCAAAAGTATTACTTGTCTTAAAAGTATTATTTTTTTCTCAAAAAGTATTACCGGAATATTTTTGGCGGACATTTGACTTTTTGTTGACTCGCGCCCGGTTGATCCGTGGACTTTCTACTGGATTGACCGACCCGACCTATCTCACGGATAGAAATTCGTGAGACGGTCTTATATAAGTCTTTGTCACAGAAAATATGAATCCTGTTTCATCTGGCTACAATAATTTGGTAATTGCCACTTTACATATTTATAGTCCGACTATATATAGTATTTTTCACTTTCTTGTACAATTATTTGTTTTATTTTTATTAATATCTTTCCTTATTGGATCATTTGCTTTACTTAAATGATATATATGGCACGTTTTAATTTATTATTTCCTTTACTTTCTGAAATTTTAAACTACATTTGTTTCATCTATTTTTCATTATTTTTATTTTTAAAAATATTTGAAATTCAAAATATTACATCTTTTTATGAACTTACCAAAATTTATTTACAAATTTATATCATTTTCATGCAGAGAATATAATAAAATAAATATATTTTCATTTCCAAACCTGTAAAATCGACGACACCAAAATCACAGTACTAATAGTAATACATGTGCCTAATTATGAGATAACAATCCTGTGGTCTGAAGTCTAAACCTAGCTAGTTTCATTGAATGGACTTATTAAAAAAAAAAAGGTGGACAGCTTATATTTCCAATTGCAATACTCAATTTAAACAATGTGGTCAATGTCTTTCCGGCTAACATGGCCTTAAGAATGCTAAGAATGGCTTTATTTAGTAATCTCCCAGATGCTTAAATTAAAGCACAAAAATATTAAAGTGGGTTTGGAAATATTCATAGCATATACAAAAAAGTTAAAAAGAGACATATAAATATAGGAACGTTTGGCTTTATGGCAATGAAGTGGTGAACTTTAACAGGCTTTTTCCTCATGTTTTAATATAAGTTGTGAACAGCTGGGCTAAGAGTTTATATACATTGAACAACTATTTTTATTACTAACTTTTCATTGCAACCTGCAGAAAATATGCCAATGGTTTTTACTTATCTTTTATATATATATATATATTTATGCCATTATCATTTTTATTGCAAGTTCTTGTGGGAGGAAGTTGCTTAAGAGAGAAAGATAGGACTAAAGGATTTAAATAAAGGTAAAGGTTCTAAATCATGTATTATATTGGCAAATTGACCGAAAGTTTTATTATATTTACAGTTAAGATACTTGTTTGATGAGGGCTTCCAAATACTTAGTAAGCTAACACTAAACCATTTTGTGCTAATGTTTTATTGTACCAGATTTATTGTTCCACTTTTTATTTCACTTAACTAGCTAGATAAATAACAAGTGTCATTGGGATATACATGAGTTATTGATTATTTTCACATATCTACACATGTCCATTCCTCGAATGATGAAATACTAAGTGAACATATTGTATTCATGTTCTACAACAGAAATGCATGTTGACAGTAAATATTTTTTAAGGTATACATTTTATACAATTAAATCTGTATATATAGGTTTAAAATATGCTTATGTTTTATATTTTTGTAGATTTATGATTTTATAGGTCTTACAATATTGGATTTTGCATGTAATCAATTATAAGATTCTTCTGCTCATTTAAATTGATTGACTCTAAAAGAAAAATGAAACAATTAAGGATGGTAGCCGGACAAGTTTGCCAAAACTCGCGACCTAGCTCAGCTAATATTTTAAGGACTCACGACCTACACAAACCCACATTATAACTTTTTTTTTGAAAGAAAATATATATTTCAAAATAAAACAAGTAAAATTTTAAGGGTCATATTTTAAATATTTTTTTCATGAGATAAAATCACAAATAAGAAAAGTTAAATGAGACACGTTTGAAATTGAAATACCAAAACCCCATATTTGTTTAGTTTTTTTTTTAAATCTCAACCTGTTTATTTAGATTCGTCCATTGCTATCGCTAATTAAATAGAGATGTGAAGTAGATTCTGAGTTCTGACCAATAAATCACAAGTAACCCGTTATAACTCATAGATGTTTATTTTATTTTATTTATTTTTCTGGTGGTGGAGGTTGGTGAAAACTGGCCATTCAAATGTTTCCCTTTCGCATGTTTTTCTCAAGTCTATGTACACTGTTTGTGAAACCTCTGTTGCTAAGTAAACATTAGGAAAGCTGCCACGAAATTTTGACTAACCTACTCCCCACCCTCCATCAACACTAATAAGGCTCTTAATAAAAAAACACTCAAGAAGTACTATTAATTAATTTGTTCTGGGCTACTTATTAATTATTGAATAATCACTTTAATTAGTAAAATTTAAATTAAATATTACCGCATTTTCTACACTAGGAATATATATATATATATATGTGTGTGTGTGTGTGTGTAATTGAATTCAATATCTGATTGGACAATGAATTAAAACTTCATCTTCATTTTACTATTTTTTTATCACAAACACTCTTCTTATTCGTTGTTTAGGTTAAAATCATATATAATTTAAATTGATCATATATTGTATTTAAACTGTATATATTTTAGATTAAATGTATTTATACATATAAATTTATTATATTTTAAAGGGCAAACTAAAACAACACTCTTGAACGTGGTCCTACTGTCTCATTTACCCTATGAACTTCCCAATGTAATACTTACTCCCAAGTTATTTTGAATTAATATTGTTTGGTTAAAATTGGCATTAATAACAATGGTGTTTTTTTTTTTAGGGTTTAATAACAATGGTGTTTTGCATGTTTCAGATACTTGCTCCTCAATTTTGGTTTTAGGTTTTTTTAATTAGATAAATTAAATTATATTCTTAAGAAAAATAATTAGTAACATTTTTTTAGACACAAAAGAAGGAATTTATTCAATTCAAATCCAAAAGCAACAAATTATAAATCACAGACGGGGAAGTATATATTATCCCAGACAACGACGCCTGACATAGAACCCATTATTTTGGCTAACGCACGAGCAACATGATTCACTGACCTCCTAATGAAAACACAAGAAATTAATAGAGATGGCAAAATCCCCGCGGGAACCATCCCTGTTGTTACCCGAATAAATTGGGACGGTCCCCGACCCCGTTCACCGAAATATATATATATATTTATATATATATGCATATATATTATTAATAGTCTACTAAAAAATAGTTGTTAGTAAGAAGGGTTTATGTTTATATTTTTTTATTTTATTAAATTGTAAATTAGGAGTTTTATATTGCAATAATTTTTAATTTTTAAAATTACAAGACTTTGTATTTTAAAAATTATTGTATTTAACTCAATTTGTTAAAGTATTTTATATTATGGAGTTATTATAAGATTAGCTAGTGATTCATGATATTTTATCTATTTTAATTATAATTATTTTATGTAAAAAAATATTTTAAGCCCTGTGGAGGTATCAGACCTCCATTCGGACCTCCACCGTGCTCCCTCTAAGGCGAGCCCTAGAATCTATCGAGATTGGCCCAAAAAGTGGCCACTGGCCCTGTGGAGGTATCGAACCTCCATTCGTCACCAACTTCCTTGACCTTCCGGCACTGGAGGCCAATATTTCTATTGGCAAATAGGGGGTTTCCTTTGAGGAACAAGAGCACAAAAGAAACCTTCGGCGGATTCGGATCCCTCCGTTATTTCCTTTTCCTTCCGCTCCTTTTCCTCGAAATGAGAAAGAAGATCTTATTATTAATTATCAAAAGGGGAGTAGTCTCTGAGTTTATTAATTATAAATACAAAATGGGGACCCCGAATCCCCGCGGGGACCCCGTTCCCCGAACGGGGATTCCCCATCCCCGTACCAGATGCCCAAAATGGGTAATAGTATGGGGATGGTATTTGAAATGGGATTCGGGGATGGGGATAGTATGTCCCATACCAGTCTGTCCCGCCAATGCCATTCCTAGAAACTAAGTTACCAAAAAAAAAACTAAGGGTAGTTCCTTCAAAATATTTACATAATCACCAATAATAGAGATAATTATATTTTACCCCCCAAACTATACGCGTTTTTGAAGTTTACTACCTAAAATTTCTCGAGTCGCACTTTACCCCCTGAACTCCGTAATTTTCGCACAATCCCATATATTGGCCAGCGTCGGCGGAATATTCCCAGAATATTCTGGCACGTGTCTTGCACATGAGGGCAAAATCGTCATTTTTTCAAATATTTAAAAAAGTTGTTACATTTTTTCACCTCAACTTTGTTTGACTTTCACTTTATCCCCCTAAACTTTGAATTATTTCACTTTGTTACATAATTTTTTTTAAAAAAAATAAAAAAATCATATATTTATACATTTATTTTATATCTTTATTTCTAATTTTTTATCAACAAAATATAAATAATTACTTTGGTTAAGTATATTATCAATAAAATTATACTATAAATTCTTCATTTTAAACTTTCTTGTAAAATCTTAATTTATTTTCCTTTTACTGTGTTAGTTTTTACATTATAATTAAAAATATAAACTATCCTTTTTATTTCTAGGTGAATAAAATTATAAATTTTCACCAAAATTAATTGAACATAATACGATGCATTTAATTTTCTATTGTAAGTAAAATTACTAAAAGATACAAGTATGACAAATTTAATAAATTTGATTATTTTTAATTTTAAGTAGTATATAAGATTTGTAATAACATAAATTAATTTTCATAATTTTTAATTATAAAATTATAAAATTAAATTGATGAACGGAATATTTCTTCAAGAAATTTAAATATATACATTACTTAAATGTAAAAAGATCAAATTCATAAAATTAAGTAATACTTTTATCTTTTAATAATCTACTTAAAAAAGTTAAATGCATCGTATTATATTCAAATTATCTTTGGTGAATATTTATAATTCTATTCTAATAATTTATTGTTTTTAATTATAATGTATAAATTAACTCAGTAAAATAAAATAAACTATGATGTTCAAAATGAAGAATTTATATTGTAATTTTGTTGATAATATATTTAACCAAAGTAATTATTTATTTCTTGTGGATAAATAATTTCAAAAAGAAAGAAATAAAAATACATGTACAAATATACAACTTTTTTTTAAAAAAATGTTTTAATATTTATGTGGCAAAGTGAACGACTTTTTTAAAATTTGTGACAATGAGGATTATGCCCTAATGTGACAGAATATTTTGGGAACATTCCGTCGGCGGTAGCCAATATATGGCACCGTCACGAAAAATTCTGGAGTTCAGGGGTAAAATGCAACTCGGGAAAATTTATGTGGTAAACTCCAAAAATGCGTATAGCGTGGGGGATAAAATGTAATTATCTCCTAATAATATAACTAAAATACGAGTTACTAGACATTATTCCACATACAGGACTGGATGACACAAAGAGAATTTGTTTCAATCAAAATAACCACATCTTTAAACTGCTCTTTGATCCAGCCAAGAGCCTCACGCAAAACCAATTGCTTCAACATGTTGAGGACAAATCTTAAAAAGGCTTTAATAATAAATGAGGATACTAATACACAAAAATATTAATCATAGAAATTAGTTTGTTTATTTGATGTAAAATATTGAATTTTTTTAACTTTCTTTCAGATAAATATGAATAAATATTTGTTTGTATACTAATTATACATATATATGTTTAAAAAAATTAATGTTAATTTTTATTTCCAATATACAAATATGTGTATTTTAGTAAAAAGTGAAAATACACATTTTTTTTGGTAATACTTAATATTTAATAATCTTTGCTCAACAATAATAAGATTTAGTGCCTAAAATATTTTAGTAGAACAATTTTTTGTTCGTTTAATTTATTTCATTTGTAATATTTGTTGTTCATCAAAGAAGACAATTTACTAATTAATGCTATGTTTTGGACTAACGAAATAAATGAAGAAGTATGATATACAACTAAATTAGATTTATTTATTCATCTTTTTCTAAGATTGGAATTTTATTTAAAATAAAATACTTATTCACTTTTCGTGTATTTATTATATTCAACTACTGCTTTAGTTTTTTAAAGTTTGACTGACTTAATTTATAATTTTTGACCATTGAAAAACAAATTATAATTTTTGAAAAGTATTTTAATTTCTGTGAAATAACGAAGAATATAATCAAAAATGTGATACAAATATTCAAGATATACTAAAATTGTATAAAATCAAACTTATTAATAGTAATTTTGTCCAAACATTATTTTTTCAGTATTACATTTGCATGTTCAAGGGAGAATATATTACCTAATATCAGGTTCAGGGATGCCATTATATTTTATCCTATTTTAAATTCTACCCTCTTAAAAATCATAACTTAAAAAATATCCCAAATTTTAAGTTCCTGATTTCATCCATCAACCATTAATTAGTAATAGATATTTTATTATTTCTTCTGCTTCATGCTTGGGAGAAATTCAATATCTCACGTGTTAGCACGCGGATGGTTGAACTTATAACTTATAAGCAAAGAGTTAGGGACTAGGGAGTCCCTTCATCTTAAGTGGTTCCTAATGATGTAATGGATAGGACGGGGTAAAATTGGTCCGTCCGATGGACTAGCCTAGTCAACCCAGATATAAGATTGGAATGAATTTCACTTTAGCGGCTCGAAAAAGACAGTGCCTCTACTTTGTTCTGACCCAAATGGCCTGAACGACGAAGTCCGAATTGTCCAATCAAAAATACACTTGTTGGGTTGGGTTAGACCATAAGAAATATGGCCAGATGAGAGTCTGACCTGAACCAATCCAACCCGATTTTCATTTGGTCATCTGTGTTAGGACTAGCTCAATCGATCCATTGACAATTCTACTTATACAAAATAAAATTGAGAGATCAGTTAAAGAAAATACATTTTGAACAAACGTTAGCCACCCATTGCCAAGATATAAATTTTAAGACAAGATCAACTAAAGTAAATAATATCTCTTGAATAGACGCTCGTCTTTGCTCCTTGATCCCTACCATGACTAAGCCACAATTTCCATGTGTCCTTATGTCGTCGATATATTTTCCTCAATGACATATAAACATGTGTTCAACATAAAAAGCTTTATAAAGTACTATCAAAGAAATAAAAAAAAAGAAGAAGAAGAAGAAAAGAAAAATAGTAGTGAAAGGACTTCAAAACTATGATTAATTACCTTTTAATTTCAGAAGAAAAAAAAACTATGATTATTACCCAATGAGAAGTGAGCAAGCCTTTGTTCTGTTCAATGAGGAAGAGGAGGAAAGGTAGTTTACGTAAGAGAAGTGTAGTACTTTTCTTTTTCAGTTGAGTATGGGTCTAGAAAGTAGATTTATTTTTTTCAGGATAGAAAGTAGAATTATTTTTTTCAAGTATTTTCTCTTATTTTGTACATGTATGGATAAATTACTGTTGGAATTGGTTTTAAATAAATTCGGTTTGATCCGATTTTGACCAATTATATAAGTGGGTTTATTTATTCAAGTATGAAATAAATGAGATAAACATCATCTACGCCACGCGGTAGATGAGTTTATCATTTTGAATTTCTCACAACCAATGTCGGGTGAATGGGAAATACATGCATGAAGTTGGCCACTTAAAATACATCCCGACCACGCAACGTTGCACCCAACAAAGAGGCACGGAAGCTATATAAAGCGGCCCCCTTAATTCATTTCAACACATCGAAATTTCGACTTTACTTGTTTCATTCTCGCATAAGTCCATAAAAGAGAGTTCAAAAACATTACAATGTTCGTTGTACTTGCGATTTGTAGTGCAACTATCGCAAGTCGTCTGTCGTTGTATCTTGGGAGACGATTGTCGCATCCCATACGCACCGTGAGCGGGCAATCTTGTCTTAACGAGAAAGAGTCCAACTCTTTGTCTCGATATTTGTTTTTGTATCGAAACTCTGCTTTCGATTTTTTAAGCCATTCGATATGCACCACCATTTGAACCAACAATTTAAGACAAGATTTTCGTGTATAACAAATGGCTTCATCATTATCGCTTCCGCACCATCCGTTCCAAAGACCAAAGACCGGAGAGAAACCAGAGAAAGTGTGGGGGTTCGATTTCAAAAGATGGCAACGAAGATGTTGTTCTATCTTACGACTCGAACATTGCTCGTTTCCGACGAGAGGATGCCCCAACCGGGGAAGAGGAGATCGATAACGAGAATAGAATGGCGTTCGATGCTTGGAGTCAAAGCGACTTCCTATGCAGGAACTACATTCTAAATGGATCGACAACACATTGTATAATGTGTATTGCTCAGGAAAAACTGCTAAGGAGTTGTGGAGCTCCTTAAAAAAGAAGTATAAAATGGAAGATGCCGCACAAAGAAATTTATTGTCGGCAAATTCCTTGAGTTTAAGATGGTTGACACCAAGACATTGATCACCAAGTTCAAGAGACATGTTCTCAATGTATACTTCTATCAATGAAGGAAGTTATACATGGGAAATCATGCAACATCCGAAATTGTTGGTCTTGGCAAGGTGGTCTTGAAGATGACCTCGAGCAAGGAGTGACCCTTGTTGATGTCCTTCATGTTCCGGACATTCGAAAGAATTTAGTGTCGGGATCATTGTTGGTCAAGACAGGGGTTAGAATAGTTTTTAGGCTCAAAAAAGTTTGTACTAATGAAAAATGGACAGTTCATAGGGAAGGTGTACTTAGATAATGGATTCAAGATGAATATAATGAATGTACTCCGAAACTTTGAAATCAATAAAATTAATACTTCTTCTTATTTGCTTGAGTGTTCAAATTTATGGCATGTTAGATTAGGACATGTGAATTTTAACACTTTGAAAAGGTTAGTAAACTTGGAATTACTACCTAACTTTAAAATAGATTCACATCACAAGTGTGAAATCTGTGTTAAAGCAAAAATGGCCGAAACACCATTCCACTCAGTGGAAAGAGAAACAAAACCTCTAGAGTTAATTCACAGTGGTATATGTGACTTAAAGTTTGTGTAAACTAGAGGTGGAAAAAAGTATTTTATTACTTTTATCGATGATTGCACAAGATATTGTTATGTATATCTTTTGAGAAGTAAAGATGAGACCTTAGAAGCTTTCAAAAGCTATAAGAATGAGGTTGAAAATCAACTTAGCAAACGAATTAAGATATTTCAAGTGATTGAGATGGAGAATGTGGAGCTCCTTTTGATGAATTCTCGCCGGATTCTCGGTATTATTTATCAAACGACGACTCCTTATTCACCACAATCAAACGATATTCTTTGAAATCAAAACCAAACTCGAAAGAGATGATGAATGCTTTGTTGATAAATTTGGGTTTACCTCGGAATTTGTGGAGGGAAGCAATTCTCTTGGCTAACCACATTCTTAACAAAATACCACACAAAAATAAAGATAAAACTCAGTATGAGTTATGGAAAGGTCGAAAACCTTCCCACAAATAATCGAAAATGTGGGGGTGTTTGGCTAAAGTAGAAATACCTAAACCAAAACAAGTCAAGATAGGGCCTAAAACAATCGATTGTATTTTCATTGGATATGCAAATAACGAGTTCATATCGATTTTTAGTGCACAAATCAAGAAATTCCAAATGTACAAGAAGGTACAATTATTGAGTCAAGGAATGATGTATTTTTCAAGACGTGGTTCCTTGTCAAGAAAGGAAAGAAGCTAATTCGACAAAAGAACGTGTGATATCAACGATGGTGATCATCAAAGTGATGAAGAACCGAGATGCGATAAAAGGGCCAAAATAACTAAGTCTTTTGGTCCGTTTTTAAACTTATGTATTAGAAAATGAACCAAGGACAATTGGTGAAGCATTGCCCGATCCGAAGCTCCATTTTGGAAAGAAACTATTAATAGTGAGATAGATTCCATTATGCAAAATCATACTTGGGAGTTGGTAGATCTACCACCGGAAAATAAACCTTTAGGATGCAAGTGGATCCTTAAAAGGAAATATAAAGCTAATGGAACTATTGATAAATATAAGGCCGATTAGTAGCTAAAGGATTTAAACAAAGAGAATGGCTTGATTTCTTTGATACGTATTCACTAGGTGACAAGAATCACATCTATTAGAGTTCTCATCGCTATTCTTTGCATTGCATAACCTTGAGTTTCACCAAATGGATGTGACAATTACTTTTCTAAATGGTGAATTAGAAAAGAAAATCTACATGGAACAACCCGAAGGGTTTGTTGCTCTGGGCGAGGAGAAGAATGTGTGCGAACTCGTTAAGTCATTATATGGCCTTAAGCAAGCTCCGAAATAATGGCACGAGAAATTTGACAGAACTATGCTGTCAAATGGTTTCAAAATTAATGAGTATGATAAATGTGTTTACATTAAAGACACACTTAATGCTTATGTGATTGTCTGTCTTTACGTTGACGGCATGTTGATATGGGTAGTAATCATGAATACTAAGAAAATGTTGCCCAAACATTTTGATATGAAAGATATGGGTGTAGCGGAGATGTTATTATGGGAATTAAGATCTCTAAAACATCGATGGACTTATTTTGTCACGATCTCATTATATTGAGACGGTATTGAAAGTTCAATGCTTATGATAAATCCTCCAAATTAAAACGCATGTTGATTTAAGCTTACACATAGCTAAAAATCAGGGTGAGCAGATCTCAACTAGAATATTCTCGGATTATTGGCGTCGAATGTATGTAACAAAAATCGCACACATCCGGGATATTGCATACGCATTAATAAACCGAGTAGATTTACGAGTAATCCTGAAATGACCATCGAAGGCATTGATAAGGTTTCTTAGGTATCTAAGACTCACCTTAAATTATGTATTACATTACTCAAGATATCCAGTTGTATTAGAAGGATACAGTAATGCTAATTGGATATCTGACACAAAAGATTCCAAGTCCACTAGTGGTTATGTTTTTACCATTGGTGGTGGAGCGGTATCATGGAAATCCTCTAAACAAACGTGTATAACTCGATCCACGATGGAATCAGAGTTTATAGCTTTGGATAAAGCTGGTGAACAAGCAGAATGGCTTCGCAATTTTGTAGAGGATATTCCTTGCTGGCCTAAGCGGTGGCTGCAATCATAATACATTGTGATAGTCAGTCGGCTATAGGATGGCTCAAAGTAGTATGTACAACGGTAAGTCTCGATATATACTTCGAAGACATAACACCGTTAGGCAGTTGATCTCAAATGGGGTTATTACAATCGATTACGTGAAATCGAAAGAAAACCTAACGAATCCGTTAACTAAAGGTTTGAATAGAGATCAAATATATTGCTTATCGAAAGGAATAGGCTTAAAATACCCAAAATAAGAGTGTTCATAACGGTAATCCAACCTTGTGAATTGGAGATCCCAAGACCTTGGTTCAATGGGACAACTAAGTTATGAATATTCAGATAAACACTTGGAACATATAACAGCTCATTCATGTCCAAGTGGAGAAACCTGTTTAATGTGGTGAGGTTAAGTTATAAACTTTTAATGATTCCCATACTTTAAAGAAGTGGAGTATGACAGGATACTCTTAATAGGAGATCACCTATATAAGTGTGAAGACGAGCCACTTCAATGAAACACTTATGAATCCAAGATATTCTCCAAGGCCAAAATGACACAACCATGAGAACCAAATGATGTTAGGAAAGATATTGTGTGGATACTGTTATTTTGGTTTACATAAACAGCTGAACAATTCAAGACATCGCGTCACTGTGCAGCCTAGTAAATTCGATAGTATTCCACTAAGGAAGGTCAAAACCACAAACTACCTCTCCTGGTGCACTAGCGTTCCGCTTGAACTCTCTTAGTGTCTCCATACTCGTATGCATTTATTTTCATTCATGTGGGGGATTGTTGGAATTAGTTTTAAATAAATTAGGTTTTGACCCAATTTTGACCAATTATTTAAGTGGGTTCATTTATTCAAATATGAAATAAATGAGATAAACGTCATCTACGCCGCGGGTAGATGAGTTTAGCATTTTGAATTTCTCAAAACCAATATCGTGTGAATGAGAAATAAATGCATGAAGTTGGTCACTTAAAATGCTTTTATATGTGGAATATAAAAGGGTGAGAATATGGAAAGCCGTATCCCACATAGGAAACATATTAAATATTTGACTAGTTAATAAAGAGCTTCACCACTGATAAATAGTAATCATGTGGAACTCCTTATGGTACACCCTAGTGGACCAAGTCAATTTTGACTAGCCTTTGGCTAGCTCGAAAAACACCGCACCGTCCGAGCTGGAGTCGGGCCCGGGCACACATTGCACATAGTCGCATTGGGCGCTTTAGAGGTGCACTTTGCACTTCGCACGTACGTATCATGATGATGAGCTTTGAGGAGCCTTAAAGTTTTGGAAAATCGGACCAGGTTCACCCAGGTGGCTCGGTGACATGGCAGAGTAGTTCGTGATGATGACTTGGCGTAATCATCCGAGTGGTGACATGTGGCAATCGATTGGATGCATCCGTTCGCCGACGGGCACCGTGGATCGAAACGATCGGCCCATCCGGCGTGCAAAGGTGTATGCCAAAGGGTTTGTTCCTTCCCGATCGGATCGATCAGACCATCGAGATCGCGGTTTTGTAACCACAGGGCGCGATCTGACGGTCAAGACTTATCCAAACCAGGGGTTACACCGAGTCTGAAGAGGCACCAGAAGCTCTATATAAAGCAACCCCCATAATTCATTTCAACACATCAGAAATTTCGACTTGCTTCATTCTGCATAAGTCCATATAAGAGAGTTCGAAAACATCACAATGTTCGTTGTACTTGCGATTTGTAGTGCAACTATCACAAGTCGTCTGTCGTTGTATCTTGGGAGACAATTGTCACATCCCGTACGCACCGTGAGCGGGGCAATCATTTTTTAAAGAGAAAGAGTCCAACTCTTGCCTCGACGTTTGTTTTTTGTATCGAAATTCTGCTCGATTTTTTTCAGTCATTCGATAAACACCACCATTTGAACCAACAATTACTTTCTCATGTTTTGTTGTTTTACCATTTTATTTTATGTAGCAACAAAATTAAATTAAATTGAGATTCTTTTCTACGGTTCTATCTACCTAACATTGCGTATATTTCCTTTCATTTTGATTTACAACGTAACTTTTCATTTCCACATAACAAATCATTTAAAATATCCTTAATTCTATTCTTTTTTCAAATTTAAATCCGTCAGCCCAAAAATTTATATCCATTAATACTTTTTAGGATGGTGTTTAAGTGAGTTTTAATTGTTGTTTGTGGTATTTAGTTTCTGAGAAAAACGGACAAAATAATGGGACAGAATTTAAAGTCGAGACTAGTATTAAATGTTATCTCCGCAAGACGAAGTTGCCCCCGCACAAAACGCTAACGGTTCAGGCAATCGTCTCTAAGATACAACGACTTTTAAGTTTAAGTTAGTAGCACTTGCAAAACTTGAACTTACAGCGAACAAAATAGTGTTTCAGAACTTTCGAAAATGCAGAAAGAATAGATTGCACCAATATGCTGAAATATACAGATTTCTCTAATTTTGTATGCCAAACTGAATTCTGGGACACACACACACACACACACACACACACACATATATATATATATATATATAGAACTTCAAGTCCCCCTTCGACAGTGCAACCCCCGGTTCGGATCGATTAGAACTCGTCGGATCGCGCGCTGTGATCAACAACCACAATCTGCATGGTCCGGATCGCACCGTAAGTACACAACCGACAACCCATAGCATGCATCCCTCAGTATAGTCGTGTCTAGTGATTGTGCCCGTCGTGAACAGTCCATCCAATCTGTGCCAACCGTGCCACATGTCACCATTCGGGCGACTTGCCAAGTCACTATCACCCGAGCCGCTCGCCACGTCACTGAGCCACTGGACCGAACCCTGGTTCGACTTTTCAAAACTTCAAGGCTCCTCACAATGATGTGAAGTGCAAAGTGTGCATCTAAAGCGCCCAATGCGACTATGTGCGACGTGCGCGGGCCCGGGTCCGGCTTCGGGTTGTTTGACTTGGTCCACTAGGGTGTATCATAAGAAGCTCAACATGATTACTCCTTATCAGTAGTGAAGCTCTATATAAAATAGTCAAACATTTAATATGTTTTCTATGTGGGATATGACTTTCCATATTCCCATTGTTTTATATTACTTATATAAAAGGCATTTAAGTAGCTAACTTTTCGCATTAATTTTTCATTTACCCGTAATTGGTTTTGAGAAATTCAAAATGCTAAACTCATCTACCCGCGGTGTAGATTACGATTATATCATTTATTTTTCAAAATAAATAAATGATCTCACTTAAATAATTAATCAAAATCGGGTCAAAATCCTTCTTATAAACCAATTTCAACATTAATAGCACTAGTACGTAATATAATGGAAAATTGTAATATTGGTCCGATAATTTGGCCTCTTTAGAATTATGGCTCTGCTAAGTTGTCAAAGTTTAGTCTTAGTACAAGAACTTTGAAAATATATGACATTTAATTCGACTTTTATGGAAAAATTGATTTATTGAAATGTTAATGACGCGAACAAATATATTGGAGGTTTTTTCAACTTGTAAGTTGTAAGGAAATTGATTCGTTTTCATTGACTTTATATTTAACTTTATGAAAAAAATTAATAAAAATGATAAGCGGAACCTAAAATCGAATTTTATACGCATGGCAAATTTTCCTCCAAATTCAAAAATTTGTTGTCCATGAATGTCATCAACATTCTAGTCCAAATCAACAATTTTAGGTGAAATTAGAATTAATTGGACGCAAATTTTTAAATGTATTAAACTAAAATCAATCTTAATTTGACAATTTAATCGATCAAAAGTCTAGCGCGACCAAGTTCTTGGAAGACCAATTGTAGAGTCTTCCTAGATATAATTAATCAACCCTATATATTAAAAGAAAAAAAAACCGCCACATGTCATCACCTCAGCAATTTGGTCCATGTGTCAACACCTTAGTTTTTCAAATCCACGTGTCACCTTCACATTTAACCACGTGGCAAACTGTGCCAACACTTTATTTTTCCAATTATAAATTGGATTGTTTTTTGGATAAATTGATATTCCATATATAACTATCGCCTATCAATTAGATCACTTACTTTGATTTTTTGGCTCCTAATTATACATTGATTTGCTTCCATAACTCAAGTTGGCTAATTAAATACCAATTTTATGATTGACAACTAACTTAGAAAGATTGACAAATTGGAAAGGGATATAAAATATCAAAATATAAAATAATAAGCATTTTCTAGATTCTCACCACCTTAATTCCTTTTTCGTACAAATATTAATGAAAATTCAATATCATAATATTCTCTCAAAAAAAAAAAAAAAACGTCATACTACAAAAATTGCCCACCTATTAAAACATAGCTTTTGTGGTATGCCTAATTAATTATTTTCTCGAAAAAAATTATCCTTTTATATATAGAAATTAAAATTATCGAGTAGTTACCAATTTTTAAAAAAATCAAATTTCAAACTTCTATCCGATGCCTAATCAATATACATCATGATCCGAGGTTAAATAAATGAAACTAAATTTTGTTTACTACTCACATAATTGAGGATAAAAAAGGTGATACGCTCAAAATTAATTGATCGTAATTTATATTTTCATATATAAAAGAATAATTAATTAATTAGTCATACCACAAAAGTTGTGTTTTAATAGTTGGACGATTTTGAGTAATTTGTATTTCCATATATAAAAGGATAATTAATTAATTAGTCATACCACAAAAGTTTGTGTTTTAATAGGTGGATAGTTTTTGTATTATGATGTTAAATTTTCATTAATATGTACGAAAAGGATGGTAGAGAGAATCCGGAAAATGCCCATTATTTTGTATTTTGATATTTTATGTATTTTTCAAATATATATTTTTTTATTAATATTTGAACGTAGTCCTAAATTAAAAACGCCTAAAGGTACAATGTGAACGGCTAAGGTAAACTCATTTGCAATTCAAACCTGAGGAGAAGAAAAAGTATGGAACTCATTTTTTTGATGTTCCGGTGAACATTTCCTTATCGATTTTGAATCGCTCTTTTTTTTATTTATTTCTTAATTAAAATTAGAATCCAAGTCGTATGTGAGAGAAGGATGACGGAGGGAAGCTTTATATGATTACGTCTTTGTTATATTTAATGTATCGATGACTTTTATGAGACAAAGATTAAGTCATCAACAATTTTGAGCTTGCCTTGGAGATGGTACGATTGGTAATAGAACCACTAATGTAGTTTGAAAAAGTTTTTCAAAATTTGAAGTGAATTATTTGTATGATATTTTCTAAGTTTTGAATTTCCTTTATAGTTTTTATAATTAGTATTTCGATTTCTTCTAACTATCACAAACAAATTTGAGACACTAAAATTTTATTTTTGAATAAATCCCGTGTAACACACGGGTGTTATTCTAGTTTTACATATATATCTAAAAAATATTTCAAATGCTTTTGTACTAGTACCCCTTTAATAATTGAGAAAATAAAATAAAGATTAAAAAAGCATGAAGTTTCCGTGCAACTTAGGTCCGTTTAATTCAAGTACAATTTCGTGTGTCGTCTTCCTTCCCTGCCTTCGCCTTTAAATACCGCTCTCTGTTTCCGCTTCAATTATAATCCAAATCCCTTCCCTCTCTTCTCTCTTTCTCTCTCTAAAAATTAACATCAAAATTCAAAACCCATCTCAAAAAAATCAAAAACAAATCAGAAATGGAGCAAAATATACCAATCATAACCAAAAAAATCTGGAAAATAGTCCGAGTGGTGTATTTCATGTTAAGAAAAGGCATTTCAAAGGGGAAATTATTAGCCGCTCTCAACATTATGATGAAACGCGGCAAAATCGCCGGCAAAGAAGCAATTCAAAATCTCATGTTCCACCACCACCACCACCACACCGCCGCCGCCTCCGACCGCCGCGTCCACGAATACGAGTTCAGCTGCAGTAACAGCCCCGCCTACCCAATTTTCCACTTCAACAGCAAGCGCAAAAACTCATCCCACGCGCCGCCGCCGCCGCTCGACGGCCGCATGTTAGCGGCGGCGCTGGAGATATTCAACAGCGCGGCGGCGTCGCCCGCTCTTCCCGGGTTCGGGCCGAGCCCGATGGTGAGGCAGCTGAGGATAACCGACTCCCCTTTTCCGTTGAGGGATTTTGAAGAAGATAATCACGTGGACGAGGCTGCTGAGGAGTTTATTATGAAGTTTTATAAGGATTTGAAGAAGCAAAATTCATTGGGGTATTCGTGAAAATTAATTATTGAATTGAGGTTAATTTGAATTTCCGATTTAATTTTGGGAATATTGTTCCAAAATTAATTTCATGCATGGCGGGCTTTCTCTCTTTTGTAAGATGGTTTCAGGAATTTGCAGAGGAGGACTGTAAAGATTTGAAAGCTGTGAAAATGGCATGTAAAAAGCATGAAATCACAGAGTTACCTCCTCGAGTCCATGGGATTTGTCCTTTGTTGAATTAAGAATGATTTCAATATCCAAAAATGTCTGGAGAAAAAAAAAGTTGTATTCTGTAGTGAAGAATCATGTAGTATTCCACTTTCTACAGCTACGGAAAAATAAATAAATAAATCCTTTTATTTGAGTTTTATTTGTGTTTTTTATAGTTCATGTGTAATTTAATTCAGGTTGGTCAAACCACTCATGCATTAGCATGATTTTACGTTTTTCATCGGTTAATAAATGAGGTAAATTTGCAATTTCAGTCTCGTATCTATAGGGTTGACAATATTAGTCCTGCATAATCACGATTTGCGAAAAGTTTTGTTATTTTCTGAAATTCTCAATTTTCATCCATTAGGACGACATAAATTGAAAGATTTATCTATATGTTCATATTTCTGGTCAAACCTGCATATGTGGATATCAATTTCGTTTATGACATCCTCCAAGTGAGTTTTCTTTCATGTATTTTTCAATTCAAGGATGTTCATATAATAAGTGAATTTATTTTTACGCGTCAGCGATTTAAGAAATGTGACACGTGGAGTTTTATGGCAAATTCTTCAATTTTCGGCAATCAAATAACAAAATTCGAGAGCGTTTTTGAAATTACGGGGCTTTATTGAAAATCGTGAGTTCTACAAGACTATAAATGGGCCAGAGGCCCAAAATTTAATTAAAAACTACTATAATAACTTTAGTAGTGAAAATAACTTTACTCAACAGTACTATTAGGAAATGATACGAAATCACATATAAAGATGTATTTATGTATATTTAATATATCCAATACAAATATATAATATCAAATTAAAGTATAATACATAAAAATGAATTGAGGAGTAAGGTACTAAGGTGGCACTGATTTGATTGACCTGTCGAGATTCTCGTGTACATGGTAAAGTGCATCTCTGGGATCCCATCTGTTTAAAGCAATTAAAGTGACCTGTAATTAGGTTCAATAATGTTGCTTTTTCTTTTTCCTATTTTTTATAAAATCTTTTGGACAAGCAACTTTGATACCTTCAATGTTGCTAGTTGACTTGGTAAGCAATTGCATAACAAAGTATCATATAGAATTTCATTTAGATTTTCTACATATTCCAAATTAATCAGTCTTTTCTTCAATTGCTTTGGAACTTTGTCATTTTGGTACAACAAAATTTCAGGAAGAAAATGAAAATGATATTTTTTTTCAGGTGTAGTTAATAGCCATATATATTGATTGTCTTGATATTTCTATATGATTTGATTTTGGTCTCAAAATTACACAAAATCAACTAGTTAATATTGTTGATAGGATTTTAAGGGACCATGAAGTACTATCAAAAGTTAATGTTTCATAGCTTAAATTATAATAATGATTTTGTTAAAGATATATATGAATATATTTTGTTATTGTAATTAGTTAGGTGTATATTTAGTTTCCTTAAATTAGTTAGGCGTATATTTAGTATCCTTAATTATAGCCTTAATGTATGGCATGTATAATGTATATATTCTCAACGTGTTAATGAGAATTGATTGAGGAAAATATTCTTTCATGGTATCACAGTTCTAGGGCATTCTCACGATCATTCTTCTCTTCATGGCGCCCTAGCAAAGCATATTTTTTTTTTCTCTTCACATCTTCTTTTTCTTCCCACCGCCATGTCCGATAACAAAAGTTCATTTCATCCGACTCTCGCGGTGTCTAATATCCGCAATCATATCTCCATAACTCTTGAAATGGAGAATGTTCAATACTCGACATGGGCGGAGCTTTTCAAAATTACCGCACGTTCTCACAAGGTCCTTCACCATATTATTCCTCCCGCTAAAGGCAAAGAGAAAGTCCCGACTCGAGGATGAAAATGAATTGTGGTCGACTCTTGATGCTACTGTTCTTTCTTGGATTTATTCAACGATGCTCCAACGATCTCTTGCACACAATCATTGAACCCGATGCTACGGCCACGGATGCTTGGAACCGATTCGTGACATATTCCAAGACAACAAGAATCCCCGTGTGGTAACCTTAGAGACCGACTTCTCCAATACTAAAATGGAGAATTTTCCGAATGCTTCGGCTTATTGTCGGCGTCTCAAGTCTCTTTTGTGACCAATTGAAGAATGTCGGGCGCCGATATCGGATAGTTGGCTTGTTATTCAATTGGTGTCGGGTCTCACAAAGGCATACCGGGTGTTGGTACCTTGATCCGACAAAGTGATCCTCCCCACTTTTCTATCAAGCCCGGTCCATGTTGATTTCGGAGGAGGCCGGCAGCATGAGAGGCCGCCACCGGTCGAGTCGGTTATGGTGGCGCCTCACAAAGGATTTTGAGGAATGGGTTCTCCATCTTCGAACTCGTACACCACGGCTCACCGTGTCAAGCAGGCCGAAACCAAAAATATAATAAGCGGTTTGGCTCGGTGGAGGTCGTGGCTCAGTGGGACGCGTCGAGGCCGGGGCCGCGGTGGCGGTGGCCATGGCGGACAACATCGACAATGAACCGATATAATGGGCAACAAGAGGGGCCTAATTATTTCCTCCTCGGGTTGGATGCCAGGTTGGGCTACTCCACCTTGCCAATATCGAACCCAAGAGTTGGGCCAGCAAGCCACTATGGGAATTAGGGGTAGCGGCTGAGTTCTTGCCCAAGACCACAACAAGCTTTCGTGGTTCTACAATTGGGCGATCAAGCGATCCGCTTATATTCCAACGGATATTGAGTCCACGATGCACACGATGTCTCTCAATCCACCCGATCCGTCGTGGTACATGGACACCGAGCTACCTCTCATATGACATCCTCCAATGGTAATCTCTCGTCTTATTTTAATTTGAGCAATCATCATCGTGGTATTATTGTGGGTAATGGTCATATTATGGTTATGGTCACACCGTTATCATCCCCTAACCCTCCTTTGTCTCTCAATAATGTCCTACATGCTCCCAAAATTGTTAAAAATCTTATTTATGTTCGCAAATTTACTACGATAATTCTCGCGACGAGAATTTGATCATTTTGGGTTTTTACGTAAAGGATTTTCGAGGCGGGGTGCCCATAATGAGATGTGAGATTGGGGCGATCTTTATCCTCTTACCACTTCTATCAACAATCAAGCTCTTCCTTCAACTTTTGCAGCCCATCTCTTCTTCACTTTGGCATGACCGTTTAGGCCATCCCGGTGCTCTGTTTTAGATGCTCTTAGACTTAATAAAAGCATTGATTGTAATAGACTTTCTAGTTCTAGCATTTGCGGTCTTGTGTTTTTGGAAAACATATTAAATTACCATTTGTTCCTTCTAGTTCGAGTACTTCTATGCCATTTGATATTATTTAGTGATCTTTGGACATCTCCTATTTTGAGTACTATGGGGCATAAATATTATGTTTTGTTATTGGATGATTATTATAATTTTCTCGTGGACTTTTCCATTAGCTAGAAATCGGATGTATTCGATAAATTCTTGGCTTTTAAAGCTCATATTCTCACCCAATTCGAACGTAATATTAAAAATATGCAATGTGATAATAGGAGGGAATTTGATAATGGTCCTTTTTGGGATTTTTGTAAGACTAATGGTATGTCCTTTCGTCTATCTTGTCCTCATACCTCTCCTCGAAATGGAAAAGCCGAGAGAAAGATCCGAACTATTAATAATGTCACTCAAACTCTCTTAGCCCATGCCTCTATTCCTCCTTCTTTTTGGCATCACGCATTGCAAATGGCTACATATCTTCTTAATGTGATTCCGAGCAAGACTTTAGGAAATCAATCTCCTCTTCAAATTCTATATCAAAGGGTTCCTCTTATTCTCACATTCGAGTCTTTGGTTGCTTGTGTTATCCTCTAATTCCTTCTACCACAATTCACAAATTGCAACCTCGTTCAACTCTTTGTGTATTTTTGGGATATCCTCGAATCATCGTGGCTACAAATGTTATGATTTATCTTCCAATAAAATTATAATTTATCGCCATGTTTTATTTGATGAGCATGTGTTTCCATTTGAAAAATTGCATACCCCATCTCCATCTACTTATGATTTTTTATGGGATGGTTTATCACCTTATTCAATGCATCATATACAAAATCATAGTACTCATGTGTATGCTTGACCACAAATGCCCCAAACACAAACAAATAAAAACTCATCTCCTGTCATTGACCCCGAACCGGTCGGCAAGACAAATACCGCAACCCAAATCGCTCCCCACCAAATGGCGAGCCTAGAACCCACGAGTCCACCCCTCCCCTCTCCAACTTGATGACCGGTCTTCCCCATCGGCCCGTCTTCTACTCCTAGGCCATCTCATCCCTCTAGTCCAACACCAAAGAAATCCGGACATCATCAACATCTACTCCTTCTCTCATCAAAACGACTACCATGGTCACAAGAAGTCAAATGGGCATTTTCAAACCAAATAAGAAATATTCCCATGCCTTGAGTACTCATTTTTACTCGGTCTCCTTTTACCCCGTAATCCAGTTGATGCCCTTCGTGACCCGAATTGGAAAATGACCATGGATGATGAATATAATGCTCTTATTAAAAATAAGACGTGGGAGTTGGTACGCCCGTCCACGATGTTAATGTTATTCGGTCTATGTGGATTTTTGCTCATAAAGAAAAATCTAATGGTGTTTTTGAGAGGCATAAAGCCCGTCTTCTAGGTAATGGGAAAACTCGGAGGTTGACATTGATTCTCGTGAAACATTTAGCTCGGTGGTGGTGAAACCGCTACGATTCACATAGTTCTTTCTCTTTCTCTTTCGAAAACATGGCCCATTGGATGTGAAAAATGCTTTTCATCATGGTGAGCTACAAGAAACGGTTTATATGCATTAACCTTTGGGGTATCGTGATCGTACTCATCCAAAGAGTCATTATATGGACTTAAGCGGCACCCCGAGCTTGGTATAAGCGGTTTGTTGATTATGTCATTTCCTTGGTTTTTCTAATAGCAAATGTGACAACTCATTGTTCATTTATCGCAAGGGATCTCACATGGCTTATATTTTGCTTTTTACGTTGATGATATAATTCTCACTTGCGCTTCCTCTAATGCTCTCCGTGTATCTATTATGCACCTTCTTAGCTCGAGTTTGCTATGAAGGATCTTGGTTCTTTGAATTATTTTCTTGGCATTGCAGTGACCCGACATAAGGGTGGTATGTTTCTTTCACAAATAAAATATTCCGAAGAAATAATTGAGCGGTCGGGATGTCATCTTGCAAGTCATCTCCTACTCCTTGTTGATACAAAGGCAAAGGCTAGTACTTCGCTTAGCGCTACTTATGCAGATCCCTCTCTCAGATCGGAGTCTTGGCTGGGCACTTCAATATCTTACTTTGACACGGTCGGATATTTCTTATGATGTTCAACAAGTGTGCTTACATATGCATGATCCGAGAGTTGATCATATGCAAGCTCTCAAACGCATAACTGGTACATTCGAGTGCGCTTGATCATGGTCTACATCTCTATTCATCTTCGATATCCTCTCTTGTCTCTTATACGATGTTGATTGGGGTGGGTACCCTGATAGAGACGTTCTACCTCCTCCTGGTTATTGTGTGTTTTTGGGTGACAACTTGATCTCTTGGTCTTCCAAGAGGCAACCTACTCTCTCCCGATCTAGTGCGGAGGCCGAATATAGGGGTGTGGCTAACGTTGTATCCGAATCGTGTTGGCTCGTAACTTGTAATTGAAATTGCATTGTCCGATTAACAAGGCTATTAGTGTATTGTGATAATGTTAGTGCAATATATTTGTCGGGTAATCGAAAGCAACATCAACGTACTAAACATATTGAGATGGATATTCATTTTGTACGGAAAAAGTTGCACGTGGTCACGTTCGGAGTTCTTCATGTGCCATCACGATATCAAATCGCGGATATTTTTACGAAGGGTCTTCCGCGCATTCTCTTGGAAGATTTTCGGGACGATCTCGGTGTCCGTCAACCTCCCGCTTCGATCAAGGGGTGTGTTAAAGATATATGTGAATATATTTTGTTATTGTAATTAGTTAGGTGTATATTTAGCTTCCTTAAATTAGTTAGGCGTATATTTAGTATGCTTAATTATAGCACTTAATGTATGGCATGTATATTGTATATATTCACAACGTGTTAATGAGAATTGATTGAGGAAAATATTCTTTTAGATTTTTTTAGTATAATGGCGGATAGTAGGAGAGGGGGACATACACACACATATGAGATCGAACTCGCGAGGTCAATTGACCTGACAACACATGCTTCAACCGTTGGAGCACAAGGTTGATCCCTAGATTATAATAATAATTTTGATTATTTGAAGAAATGTTAAAAACCTCTTGAAATTAATCATTATATATTAGAAATCCTAATACAACAAAATAAAAGCTTGAGAAACTATTGAAATTAAAGATGTACATAAAAATAATCTAACCTAAACAAGCACGCATTTACCGATTGCATAATGAATAAACAACGCATGCATACTTCTATATTACTTGTTTATTATGGATAAAATATAAAAATTAATTGAATTTAAATGAGAGAATTAGTTGTTTTCGATAAAAAAAAAAAAAAATTCACTAGCACGTTTTATAGAGGGAGATCAGAATTGCAAAATTAGTCACGTAGCTATAAGGTTGTGTCAATAATAATACTTTTTAAGTTCTCGACATGTTATAAGAATCAAGAAAATCACATAATTGTACACAAACACGAACTTATATCTCAACTACCAACTTCTTAAATATATATATATATATATATATACAGATATTTTTTCATTAAAATGAAAGGTGGCTTTCTGGAAAGCGCAATTTTAAATGGTGGAACGAACGTCTAGCATGAAATGACATGCGAATGACTCCAAATATTGGAAAAGCTAGTTCAATTAATAGCGACAAGAATCCAACATTTTCCTCAGGTTTTCGCCTAATTTTTGAAATGTTAAATTCGATATAGAATATACATCGAGTATTGATAATACATAAGTGTTCCTTACATATATAAATAAATTATTTAATCATAATCAAACACCTAAATCGTAGCATAAGTATTCGCTTTTATCAATAATCAAAAATGATTTACAAATACTTTAATGGCACAATATCCCTAGCATCATATATAATAATATATATATCTCTTCACCTAATAAAACTATTACCTAAATTTTTGGGCTTTTAATTTAATTGTTCGTAATTCATATATGCTAGTGCATTTTTATTTTTATTTTTCGCAAAAAATTGAATTCTTTACTTTAACCAACAAATTAAAATAAAATAATATAAAATAAATGAAAATAAATAAATTTTATTCTTTTTATTATGCAAAAAGTTAGACACCGTAATTGCAGGTAATCGAACTTAAGTATGTTATTGCATGCGAGTAATACATGTGACCACAAATAAGTTTAAGTCAAGAAGTAACAATTCTCAGCCTAGTTGTGCAAAAGAAAAATTGTAAAATTAGTCCCGTAGTAGCAAAAATACTCCTATTCGAAATTCGTAGTGACAAATAAGACACTGTAATTTAATGACCATCTTTGTGGAAAAAATGTCATGTGTTGATCATGTGATAAAAAGATTTCAGAATTTTGGCATTCCGTTCAATCTTGCTCATGTGGACAAAATCAAGCTTATGTGGTGTTTTTATGGAGGAAAGATAATCATGATATGGACAAAATATTCTTATTAGAAAGAAGATTTTTTCTAGGTGGACATATTTTACTCCATATTATCATTTTATTTTCTCAATCAAAACACCAAAAAAAAAAAAAAAAGATTTTGTGCTAATAAGCAAAATTGACCGATGCCCAAAAATCCAAATCTCTTTGCTTTCACCAATGTTGTAAAAAGCACTGGCGTTCGCTAGGCGGTATATCGGGGCCTAGCGCCTAGCGGCGGGACCAGGCGGGATTAGGCGGGCTTAATCGGTGATGGCTCAAAAGCTACCTTTAAAACCGTAGGCAAGTGCACCTATCGTTTTATAGTATTGATTATTGAGTATCGAGTGTCATTCCCACGAGGATTGTAAGTACTAATAATTACCGTCTTTTTGTTATTTAATCTAACAATTTTCGAGTTTTTGTTTGATGAAAAAGGAAAATAAATTATAAATTGTAAAAATGAAGGAAGATTTGTAAAATAAGAAATCAAGAGATAGAAATGTGTTTGAATGTAAATCCTCTAGAATGTTTTTGTGATTTGACAAGTTAAAAATACAACCGTAAGCCCTTAAGCAAAAACCAACCTCTTTTAATAAAATCTCATGTCTTGTGGACCGTAGAAATTCCCAATTTAAGTTAAACCCTTTCTCAAGGCGAAAAACTTCTAATCTCAAGTTGATTAACTCAAATCTCTTTCTAGTTAAAACCCCAAGACAAAGATTATAACGATTTGTAAATTCCCATATTAGGTTTGACCCTAATCCGGAAGATTTATGCCGTCCCTATATCTAGGATTGCATGCAACTCTTTTCACTTATATAGTTCTATTTCACCATGAATCTCTCGATTTCCCGGATGAAAAATAAACTTCAAATCAATATTGCGCATATATCAATTCGAATGAACGAAGCATAATATAAGTGAATCACACAAAATATGAAGATTTTATTAAAAACATACACACCTTAATCACAAATCCATTCTAGAGTTCATTACATTCAAACACTGTGAGTTTAGCTACACATGATTTTGACCAAAGAATAAATTACACAAGAAGATTTTAGTATTGTAAACATGGTGTACTTATCTTTCTCAAAAATCTCAATTGACTTCTTTCTGGATTGATGATGTTGCTCCAAGCCTTCTTCTCCAATATTGCCCCAAGCTTTCTCCTCCAAGACCCTTGATCCCAATTCTACTTAATGAAATGAATACAATGAATATTTCTGAGTATCTAATGAATGAATCTCCCAATTTCAACCTTGGCTTTTATAGGCAACCAATACATTGATAGTACTCTCTTTTATTAAACAATCACCCTCATTTTCCTTGTTGGTTGGTGAATTCTTGTATTCAAGTGATGAGGAGGGGACATGGAGACATGTTTCAAAGAAAAATGTTAAAAGTGTACAAAAGTGGCCAAAATGGGTTGGTTGGTGAGTTTTCCCCAAATTCCGCAAAGAAAAGTTGCAAAAAGAGGTCCGGACACGCCCGTGTCGCCCGTAACGGCCGGGCCGTCTTTGTTTTATCACACAGGACTCGGCCGACATGGCAGTGCTTCCCAACACGGCCAGGCCGTGCCTGACACGGCCGTGTTGGGGAACACGGCCTGGAGGCTTTTTGTGCAAAAATTTCGAGTTTTTGGCTCCGGCGAACACGGCCGTGTTGCCCGACACCCCGCCCGTGTTGGACCAAAAAGGCCCGAAATGACGCGTTTGGCTTGGAATTTCGAGCGTTTTTGCATCCTTAAACTCCCGGTATGTTTTGACATGAATCCATGGTCCGAAATTCACCAAAATTAACCCCGAATGGTCAATCTATATCAATAAAATCACCTCGGAGTAATATGAACTATGTACAATCAAAAATTTACAAAACTAACAATAAAATAACTCGAATTCTACTCAAATATACACATAAAACATGCATAAAAAGACCCTTATCAAACCACCTCCAACTTTGAACTTTGCTTGTCCTCAAGCAAAACATTATATCAAAAAAAGAAGGATTCAATAAATCACAACATACAAAGATGATTTTTTTTTTTTCAACATATTGAACATAAGCGATCAAGTTCTTGGCCTTCTCAACTGAATTAACCATTAAGTAAAAACATAGTTTTGTAAAGCGATCGATTGTCAAGAAAGATAATATCGGCAGCATTATTCGACTTGAAATCATCACTCCACAAATACTGATAGTTATGAACAACTTCAATTCAATAACGCCATGAAAATACAAGAATTCAATAGATCATTGTAGTTAGCCTACTAGTCATATAACCAAGCTTCTTGAACTTTATTGGAATGAGAAGTCAAGGAGTATTCATTCTCCTTTTTTTTTCGTTCTTTTTTTTTTTTTTTTTTGGGACCTTTCGAGACATGCTTCCACTAGGTTTATATTTTGAATTTCTGTTCAAACACTCCTAGGGTGGTTTCCCATACTCATATTCGTGTCGCCGTTTTACGTAAAAGACAAACATGGGGCTCATGAATGCTCCTAGTTACTAAGCAACAACAAATAGAGGAGTATAACCTCGATTGGTCCGTTTTTTTTTCTTCTTTTTCTTTTTTTTCATTTTTCTCTTTCTCTTTTTTTTTATTCGCAAGCTTGGTTTAACAACTCGTTAACCACTACTAAATCACGAGTTCTCAGACGTTCATAGCGCTAGGTATCGTCGTATATGCCTTAACACATCAAGTATTTATGGTGTTAGAAATCTCATCAAAATTTTGCCCGCATCCACGCTCAATCTATCCTAGACAATCAATTGCTTCACATTGAAAAAATGTAAATTAACAAGTTAATGTAGGTATAATTGGGCTAAGTTATTGACTAGCAAACATTTAATTTGTTAAAAAAATAAAAATAAAAATCACATCTCTCACAAACAAGCATACTAGCATTCCGAAAATGTTATTGTACCCACCTCCAACTTTATGATTCACATTGTCCTCAATGTGAAAGAAAGAAATGGACAAACACACACAACACACTCAAAAAAAAAAAGCAAAGAAACTAGAATGATATAAAAGAAGTGGAAAAAGAAAAATACGACCTTACTACAATAGTGGAATCGGTGTTGAGTGATCATTGGGTTGTTTTGCACGGGACCTTCAACGGCATCTTCATACCTAATCAAAGTTAAGCAACACACAACTCGAATACCGTGAAATCTCAAATATTCCCAATTAGGACACCCAAGAAGATGTTCAAGAGTTTTTTTTTATTTGAAAATGACTCTAAGACTTGTGATTATTTTGAAAGAAAATAAAATAAAAAAATAAAAAAATGAAAACAATTGCACACAAACATCGGGTTGCCTCCCGGGTAGCGCTTCTTTAACGTCGTATAGTGGACCATTTCACCTAAATGTGAAGATTTAATCGGGCGGAGCCTTGAACTTATGAAATATTTTATCTCTTTGAACAAAGATCGCCACCGTATCGATTTTCGAACAATTGACCTTCATGGTCCTATTTTTCTGCATGTTATTCTCAAAATGGGATTTATCTCGTGGAAACTTTTGCACATTGAACATCACATACTTTCAAGGATTTATTAGAAGACATATCAAGCAAAGAATCATTCATCCTTGTCTCAATCAAGTTTATAGGAAAACAAGTATCATTTATAGGATTTCTCAAAGGAATTTTAAAGATAACTTGTTCACCCCTACTCTCAAAGTAAGTTTTCCATCATGCACATCAATGAGAGATTTAGCGGTAGCCAAAAATGGACGCCCTAGAATTAAGGGAACTTCTATATTATCATGCATGTCAAGAATAACGAAATCGACCGAAACACGAATTTATCAATCTTGACTAACACATCATGAATAATACCTCTAGGATGTTTAATCGATTTATCGGCTAATTGAATGTCCATCCTAATAGTTTAAGTTCACCTAATCCCGCATGCTTAAATGTTTCATAAGACATCACATTGATACTAGCTCCCAAGTCGGCTAGTGCCCTATCAACAGTAAACCATCAATTGTGCAAGGAATAATAAAGCTTCCTGGATCATTAAATTTTTGTGGTAGTTCATTGGAAGGACATTTATCATTCAATTGCACATTTGATAATTTGTTAAGCTTATTTTCACTAGAATGATGTCATTAAGATCCCTAACATGCTTTGAAGGAGGGTCAACAAATGGAATATTAGTATGTAATTGCTTGAATGACTCAAGGTACTTACCAAATTTGTCCTCCTTTCTATCTTCTTGATTAAACTCCTGTAAGGGATCTTGGGCTTGTATTCGCGACCACCTTTTTCATGGGCTTCTCTTCATGTTTGTCGTCCTCCACATATTTCGCATGGTGGCGTTGGCATAATCATGCCGATATGGAAAACTCGATGGTGATTGCCTTTACGTGCTCCCCCTCGGTTTGCTCGGTGTTACCCTAAAACTTCCTTGTGGCCTTTCGAAATCATCTTCGCAATCGCCTATTTGGTTTTCCAGACATATGGATAGATGCCTCTTGATTTCTCAAGGATGTTTCCACCGCTTTGGAATCGGGTATCTGTTGATTGCACAAACTTTGTTATAAGATCTTCCAAGTTAGGCTTACCTTGATTTGGGTTGAAATCCCAGAGACGTGTGTAGATCGGGATTGGGATTAGGTCGTACTTGGCCTTGGTTTCCCAACCAAAATTAAGATGTTGTCGCCACCAGATTGTATGTGTTCTTTGTAAGGATTACTTGGGTAATTTCTGCCTTGATTCCCAACGTAATTAGCCTGTTCAGCGTGAGGTATTGTGTGTGGGCAATCCTGATGATTATGCAATCCCCCGCAAGTTTCACAAGATAAAACGTGCGGTGGTGGTTTAGGAATCGCCAAATCATCGATCTTTTGGGTTAACGCTTCGACCTGTGCGGCGAGCGTAACTACCGCATCTGCATTATACACACCAACTGACCTGTTAGTTTTACCTCGTATGGATTGCCATTGGTAGCCGTTCATGGCCATTCCTCGATCAAATCCCCGAGCGCTTCGGCGTTTTGTTATTAAGAGTTCCCCCGCCGCCGCATCGATCATTTGTCTTGTTGCGAGAAAAGTAGCCCATTATAAAATGTTTGGACTTGCATCCAAATAGGTAGGCCATGGTGTGGGCACTTTCGCAATAATTCCTTAAATCTCTCCCAAGTATCGTATAAAGTTTCATCGTCTTGAGTGAATAAAGAGATTTCGTTCCTTAATCTTGCGGTCTTTGCCGGTGGGAAATACTTCAAAAGGAATTTTTCCGCCATAATATTCCATGTTGTAATCGTTCCTTTTGGCAAAGTATTTAACCACCGTTTTGCTCGTCCCCGGAGAGAGAATAGGAATAAGCGTGGCGGATGGCATCATCGGAGACCCCATTGATTTTGAAAGTGTCGCAAATTTCAAGAAAATTCGCGATGTGATTATTGGGATCTTCATCCGGTAGACCGTCAAATTGGACAAGCTGTTGCACCATTTGAATAACGTTGGGTTTAATTTCAAAATTGTTGGCGGCAACAAATGGGCCTTACAATGCTTGACGTTGTGCCATCCATGGATGGCTTGGCGTAATCGTACATAGTTCTTTGTTCATCCGCCATATCGGGATCCTTGCCTTCGTTAATATCCTCCTCGTGGTCTCAGTATTAATACTTTCCTCTCAGTATTGCTACCGGCGGTGTTGCGCTTCCAAATTCGGCGACGTAGTAGGCATGCATGCGGTAAATAAAGAGGATAAGTGTAATCCAATACTTACAAAGATAGATAAAAAGAAAGACAAATGATGAATAAAAAATGATTAAATTAACAAAAATAAGGTGTTCTTAATATTACAATCCCGACAACGGCGCCAAAAACTTGATGGCTCAAAAGCTACCTTTAAAACCGTAGGCAAGTGCACCTATCGTTTTATAGTATAGATTATTGAGTACCGAGTGTCATTCCCACGAGGATTGTAAGTACTAATAATTACCGTCTTTTTGTTATTTAATCTAACAATTTTCGAGTTTTTGTTTGATGAAAAAGGAAAATAAATTATAAATTGTAAAAATGAAGGAAGATTTGTAAAATAAGAAATCAAGAGATAGAAATGTGTTTGAATGTAAATCCCTCTAGAATGTTTTTGTGATTTGACAAGTTAAAAATACAACCGTAAGCCCTTAAGCAAAAACCAACCTCTTTTAATAAAATCTCATGTCTTGTGGACCGTAGAAATTCCCAATTTAAGTTAAACCCTTTCTCAAGGCGAAAAACTTCTAATCTCAAGTTGATTAACTCAAATCTCTTTCTAGTTAAAACCCCAAGACAAAGATTATAATGATTTGTGAATTCCCATATTAGGTTTGACCCTAATCCGGAAGATTTATGTCGTCCCATATCTAGGATTGCATGCAACTCTTTTCACTTATATAGGTTCTATTTCACCATGAATCTCTCGATTTCCGGATGAAAAATAAACTTCAAATCAATATTGCGCATATATCAATTCGAATGAACGAAGCATAATATAAGTGAATCACACAAAATATGAAGATTTTATTAAAAACATACACACCTTAATCACAAATCCATTCTAGAGTTCATTACATTCAAACACTAGGAGTTTAGCTACACATGATTTTGACCAAAGAATAAATTACACAAGAAGATTTTAGTATTGTAAACATGGTGTACTTATCTTTCTCAAAAATCTCAATTGACTTCTTTCTGGATTGATGATGTTGCTCCAAGCCTTCTTCTCCAATATTGCCCCAACTTTCTCCTCCAAGACCCCTTGATCCCAATTCTACTTAATGAAATGAATACAATGAATATTTTCCTGAGTATCTAATGAATGAATCTCCCAATTTCAACCTTGGCTTTTATAGGCAACCAATACATTGATAGTACTCTCTTTTATTAAACAATCACCCTCATTTTCCTTGTTGGTTGGTGAATTCTTGTATTCAAGTGATGAGGAGGGACATGGAGACATGTTTCAAAGAAAATATGGTGTTAAAAGTGTACAAAAGTGGCCAAAATGGGTTGGTTGGTGAGTTTTCCCCAAATTCCGCAAAGAAAAGTTGCAAAAAGAGGTCCTGACACGCCCGTGTCGCCCAAAACGGCCGGGCCGTCTTTGTTTTATCACACAGGGGACTCACGGCGACATGGCCATGCTTCCCAACACGGCCAGGCCGTGTTCCTGGACACGGTCGTGTTGGGGAACACGCCAGGCCGTGTTGGAGGTCAACCGTTTTGTGCAAAAATTTCGAGTTTTGGCTCCCGTGAACACGGCCGTGTTGCCCGACACCCCTGCCCGTGTTGGACCAAAAAGGCCCCGAATGACGCGTTTGGCTTGGAATTTCGAGCGTTTTTGCATCCTTAAACTCCCCGGTATGTTTTGACATGAATCCATGGTCCGAAATTCACCAAAATTAGCCCCGAATGGTCAATCTATATCAATAAAATCACCTCGGAGTAATATGAACTATGTACAATCAAAAATTTACAAAACTAACAATAAAATAACTCGATTTCTACTCAAATATACACATAAAACATGCATAAAAAGACCCTTATCAATCGGAAAAAAAATCGTAGGCGGACAAGGGAGGCTTAGCGCCTAACCGGGATTAATCGGAGTTAGGGCGGAAATTTTTACAAATGGACTTTTCACATTATCAATACATGACATTTTCCCGGTGAAATTAGGAATCAAATTAAGAGTTGTTATTATATTAAAAGCACAGATTATTGATTAGTCTATATTTAAATGGTCCATAGACGTTGTTTGTCATTTTGGTGATCTATAAATATTTTTAAATCTAAATGGATATAGGTGTAGAGCTAGATATTATATTTCTGGTGATACTGGATCGGTGGTTAAAACTCTCAAGCATATACTAGAGGTATGTGGCTCGATTCTCGTCACCCCTCCCAAAATATGTACTCAGTTGTGCTGAAATTTATGAATAATATTATTCTGTCGATAAATTATTATTATCTTTTTTACAATAATTCTCAAATAGTAGTTTCTAAATAATTGTTGACTCGCGGATTAGTATTTCCAATGTGTTAATCAAAGATATGAGTCGTGTAGGTTAATAGCTTTTAAGATCATGATAAAAATATTCTAACCGCTAGCTCTTTCAGAGCCTCTCCCCCACTTGACTTGAGAGATTCATCCAATTGAATCTATACTGCTTCCACGTCATTTCCGAAAATGGAAAAAATAAAAATGCTGATTTGGCGACCTAGGCTCACATTGGACTTAATTGTTCCCTTTTTTATTATGTATAGCTCAGAAGCTTTAAGTGTAATGAATGCTCTTGTTTACAAAGTTGATGAATCCATTATCAGTCATAAAAGTGGGTATATTTATAGGTGAATATTCATCTTCTCTCATGCATAGTTTACTTTAGCGGCTATATAAGTGATGATTCCTCGTTCATAGATTTGCTGACAACTTTGGAGTGGATTCCCCTTCCATATATAGGAGAAATATTTCCTCATGCTAGGCAGTGATGCGATATTGCGGGATGTGATTGATTGCATGATGTATTCTTTATATGAGTTTCTTCGGTATGTGAAAATCTTCTTCATTAAGTTATGTAAGTGATTAAACGGACTTGTAAGCTAGTTCAGATTAGCCCTTACGATTGATAGTTAGTCCTTGCTTTCTCTTGTAATACATCCATCAGGTCGGATATCGAGCCCCGACTATGCTTCATGTGTCATTCTTCTTAGGTCAATCTAACCGTGGTGAGAGTCCCTACCCTTGTGTTGACGCGGTCGGACATGATTCATGTCGCTTTCCCTGATCCTTTTCATTAACCCGCCATTTATCTGAAGTGGATCCTAATTGGCTTTCAATGTCAAAATAGTACAACACTAACAACTCTTAACAATCAACTATCATAGAAACTGATCAATACTCCCTCCAATCTTGTTTAATCTAAAAAAATCTCAAAATGCTCGAATAATCTCAACTTTTTTTATTAATCTGCGCTTCGAACAAGGAATTAGCGTGTTAAATTAAACTATTGACCAAATCAATCACAAAATTAATTTATTATTAGGGTTAGCCAACTTATACACGAGCTATAGAACCATCTAGAATTTCAATAAAATGTCCCCATCTATTTAGATAACTCAAAATCCTTTAATCATTTATACACACACACATAATTATATATATCTCATGTTGGTCCCATTAATAAATTTTAAAGGGACGCATATTTCTGATTGAAATCACTTAAATTATTTTTGGCGCTAATATTAAGCCACATGTACAGATGGTGGGGTCGCCTTAGAATGACTACGTAGCCTTCTGCATTAAGCCAAGTATGAAATATTGCAATTCAATGATTTTGGGTGTCCTTTTCAATAATTTTAGTCAGCACTTGCGTGAACAATATTTTCTATTCAGGATTATTTTATGTGCACCAGTGCATGTCATATTTTACATGAACATGTGCTCGTGGTCTAGATTTCAATTACTTCATAATATTTTATGTATTACCTATTTGATGTTGGATATAATAATTATGCGTGTTCGTTGAATTATTCTTCGATTTGATTTCAACATTTGGGTTGACCCGATCTTCAACTCTTTGATTATCTCCCATAATCATGTATTCGTGTAAGAATCACAACAAGACGAGTTTGAGACAGATTTGGTCAAACCTTAATCTGACCGCTAAGAAAAATATGGACACAAGAGCATCATTACTGGCATAAATGATATTATGTAACACCCAAAAATATTACCTAATGGCCATAAAATGTTACATTAGACAATAGATAGCACTTTTATGTTGTTGCATTTGCCCGTGCTACCTATAATTTAAGGTATCAACTTTATTAGCTTTTAGTGACACTGTTTATTTATAAGTGTTACATTAAATTCTCTATTGGTAAACACTTTGAAATAATATTTCTAAAGTGTTACATATGAATCTTATGTAACATTTTTTGTAATACTTTTTATATTTGTAACACTTTGCAACAAAAAAATACTTCTATAGTGTTAAATATGAAACTTATGTTACATATGAATCTTATGTAAGACTTTTTTTGTAGCACTTCGTAGAAATACTGTTCTTTGCCACCAAGTAGATTCGAACCCACGATATGTTATGTGTGTAAGTGATAATTTGCCACTAAGCTAAGTTGATTCTTATTACAACTTTTACTTTGTTTTATACACACACACACACACACACATATATATATATATATATATATATATATATTAAAATTGTATAAAAATTATATTATATGTATATAAAATATATTTTATATAATAAAAATTATATTATGTAATATTTATATTAAATTAGATTATACACTGTATATATCAAATTTTATATTATATAGTATATAGTTTGAAAATCATATTTGTTATATATTAAAGGACACACGAATTAAAAATATAAAAATATATAATGAATTTATCGATCAATATTCATTGGTAAAAATAAAAATATATAAAAATAAATTAATTTACCGACGGATAAAAAAGTTTTAACAAGAAAAATTAAATAATACATAAATAATGAAAAAATAATTTACCGACGGAAAAAATACTTAGGAATGAAAAGTTCTTTGTATTGATAAATATTTTTTAAGAAGTAAAAAAAAAAAAAGCTTAACAATGAAATAGGTCTCTGTTAGTAAAAATTAAAAAAATAAATAATAATAAAAATATATACATACGCATTTTCCGTCGGTATTACGATGGAATTAATTACCTGCGTAAAAAATAAAAAATAAATAATAATAAAAATATATACATGCGCATTTTTCGTCCGTATTATGACGGAAATAATTACTTCCGTAAAATATAAAAACATAAAAGCAAAACTAAAATACTTTATAAAAAGAAAACAAAAATTCAGTAAAAAAAAACAGAGTACGTGATGTCTATAATTTTTAGGTTTGGTGATTTTTTTTGTCTTCACCTATTTTGTGACATCAATTAATTAAATAAATCGTTGACATGATTTAATGATAGTTATATATTTTTGTGTTACTAAAATATAGCATAAAAGTGTTACGATTAATAAAATATAATGTTGCCGAGAGTGCTTCTTAAATAAAGTGATACATATTTGTGTTACAAAAGAAATAATTAAGAAAATGATACTTAAAAAGTGTTACATATTGATAAAGTGCTACAAAAGTATTACATAAATATTGTAATGTAAAAAGTGTTACAAACACGTGTTACATATGTACTTTATGTAAAAAGTGCTACAAAATTTGTGTTACCTAATGTCATTTATGTTGTAGTGCCCTGGCTCACCTCATTTGAAGACCTGCCCGCCTCGAACCCGCGATCCCAGTGAGTCAAACCCGCTAGACCCGTCAATCATTTTGTAGATTACTAGATTTGTAGTTAGTACTAAAATTAAACAATGCCACATAGTTTTTGATTATTTTTCCCTCCCTCACAATGATAAAACAAGATAAACAATCTATTACCTCTTGCTTAGCTTAAATCAATTATTACTATAGCAAACCGAAAAACTTAATTAGACAATCCTATTGAAGTAGTGGTTGCACAACACAATTTATAACTAGAAACGGGATTTGAAGAAGTACATTTTTTTGGCAAAATTGCACATTTTCTAGAGTGCCTGTTTTTTGCCAAGGACATTTCTAAATCAAGTATGATTTTTCACTCACTTAATGTAATACTGGGAATCAGATGGTAGTCTATTGATTTTTTTTATTTTTAAAAAAAATTGCGCCGTCATTGCAGATATTCGAAATCGGACCTCATTTTTACAAGTAAAATAGTAGTCTAGTGGTTAAAGAATCTTATATCTAGGCAAGAGATCTGGGGTTCACTTCCTACCAACCCCTCCTCTCCCATAATTTTTACTAAAAAAAAAAAGATAATACTAGTTCAATTTCACTTCCTCTATGGCAATCATTGTTTTTCCCACAAAGAAAAAAACTAAAGCCCATCGTAGTAAAAAGTCAAAGTAAAACACAGCATGAAAGTTATGTTCCATAAAGCAATATATGAACTTAATTCCTATAAAGTTACATGAAATAGAAATTAAAGCGCCCTGTGTGAGGGGCATTATTGCATCCACGGTTCTAAATAAAACCAGGAGCTTTTTATGCTTATGATACTTTTTTTTTTTTTTTTAAATTTCTCGCGAGATTTTTATGTTGGATCTTTAATCCAACATTGGGCTTATATGTGAAATAACTATGTATTGTGGATCACAATTAAGGTTAAGCCCATTTTATAAGTGATCAAATAAGGTTTAAGGAATTGGGCTTTAATGTATCTAATAGGGTGTGGGCCTTTAATATGTAGATACTTAATGGGCTATTCCTATTTTAATGATGGGCTAAAATAGGGTATCCAATATAAATACGCTTATATAAGGGTTATGGTCCCTAGATCATACGTCTACGATATTCTATTCTCGCTATCCCATCGTCGAAAAGAAACCTACGGAGAAAACTAAAGGGTTCTCTAAAAGTTTCGAGACGTGTAGATCTAGAAGGCGCCGATCCTAGGATTCAACTGCATGGATTCAGTGACGCTCCGCAATTTAGTTTTTGATTCTTGATAATTCGATATGACGCTCCCTCGCGGATTAAAGTGATGTAATTCACTAAAGTTTATTCCAACATTTTAAACTAATAGTGGGAAAAGTGGGCAATAGGTGTAAGTGCAATCTTATAAAGAAACTTTAGGAAAAGTTTCATTTCTTTCATGCCAAAACGACAATTACTTTCTCTCAAGGACCCCTCGTGCAAAAGTTTCAACACTAAGGTGGTCCATTCATATTTCAAATTTCAAAGATTACTTTTGAGAAATTTGAAATTTAATTGAGTGTGCTTTAGGCATATATTGTCATACTCTAAACTTGCAAGTAACTGGCTCTTTGAGCCTAATCATAATTGGAAAACCCGAGTCAAATAGTTCCGAATTCTACGTATTGAAAGATTATCAGCTTATTTGTGAGCAGTACTGTTAAAATGAATTTTTAAATCTAAAAGTCCATTTCCATAATAATATAATAATAGAGTTGTTTGATGTTTAATTTAGATTGAACAGTAAATGATTTCAAGTATATTATCATGTCAAGATCCAAGTTTGTGTTTAATTGATCTCAAATGGAATTAATTAGACATGACTATTATGTGCACATAAGGAAACTCCTGATATATGTGGATTTGAAATATTAATTAACTAATAATGTATGTCTTAGTCAGTACTTAATGTCCTTTTGCATGAGCCCCAAGCAAGATGATTAAAACGACAAAGATTTGATTAAAAACAATATTTTTATGAAAATATCTTGTTAATTACGTTGTATTTTTTGTCTGATCACATCATTTGCCAGACACGTAGCCCTTTGAATAACCACAATATGAGATTAATGTTTATGTACAATTTTGCAACTAATCACATGTGTGTTCATAATGGTCTACAAATTAACTTTGTTTAGCAATTAGGGTTTCATCAATTGACTTTTTTTATTTTAAAAAGACAAATTTTAGAAAGCGACTCCAATAGAGAGAAAAATGGGTAAAGTGGTGGTGGGGTTAAGCCCTCAATTATTGAGCTCTTAAAATGCGCAAATCAAAAGTCTTTCTTTATTTCTTGCTTTTTTCTGTCACTATCATACACCAAAAAAATATACTCCCAATGATTCAAAATTTTGGGCTCCTCTTTCCCTTAATGAACTTTTCTTGAATATTCAGGTACTTTTAACCGCAAGTGCATAAACCACACTACAGGAATCCTCAACAATACATTTCATGACACGTGGCACATGTACATCTTGGAAAAGCAAATTCTGATATTTTGTGGTAAATTGGCGTGTGATTTATGTGGTGGGTGCATTCAGTCTATTGGACTGATGGCCATAGGATTATTTAGCTATATTTTACTAGAGCTGTCAAACAACGGATCAGTCCAGTGCCGGCTCAGGCCTAAAGCAAAAATTGGGTTAGGTTTGGCCAAAATCAGACAACTGTTTTTGGAGCTCTCAGCCCATCCCATGAAAATACACTGAAAAATTCGGGTCAAATAGATCGACCCGTTTTTTCAGTCCAAATAGATCTATTTCATTTCAGACTTCTAAAAATATAGCCCAATCCAGTCTTTTCACTGGGCCGGACTGAAATTGACAACTCTATATTTTTACCACTCAATCGTCAATAGTAATTTGTAAATTGAGTGTATTGTATTTCTTTTAGAATATATATAACTTACAAATCATACCATAATCTACAACCATAAACAACAGTGGAAAATCAACCTACATGGCAACAATGGCGAATCGAACCTCACACCTACAAGTCTCAAGGTCTCCATCTTACCACTAAGGCATAGGCTCATCAACAAGTGTATTGCATTTGATTCATTTAAAATTGGCAAAAATTTGCGTAAAGACGGTCTCACGATTTAGATCCGTGAGACGGAGCCCTTACACAAAGTTTTAAAGTTTTTTTTTTCAAATTTTATTTTTCTTAGGGTTTATATTTGTTTTTTAGGGTTTATTTTGTTTCTTGGGTTTATTATTAATTGATTAGGGTTTTTAGGATTTTTAGTTTTTTTTAGGGTTTATTTTTGATTTTTTGGGTTTATTTTTGTTTTTCGGGTTTATTCTTCATGGTTCATGTTTTTAGGGTTTATTTTTGTTTTTTCATGGTTCATTATTATTTTTAAATTTATTTCATGGTTCATGTTCTCAAAACGGAGCCCTTAGGAGGTCCGTCTCACGGATTTAGATCCGTGAGACCGTCTCACAAGAGACTTGCTCTTTAAAATTTACAGCCCCTGCTAATTTCTACTCTATCACCTCACTTCGATGACTTTGGCTTCCAATCCTAATTAATATTTTATTTTATAATTTATATATATTTTTTATCCAATTATACATAGAGCTGTCAAAATCACTGGACCCGGCCAGTCTGGCCGGTGGGCTTTTTTCAAAAAATGGGTCGGGATGGGCCAAACAGTTGTCGGTTCACTGATTTTGGAGTCCAGTTGGTGGTCCAAACAATGGAAAATGCACTAAAATTATTGGGTCGGTCGGTTTTACGGGCCTATCGGGCCGGGCTTTTGAGGGCCGACTTTTTTTGGGCTTGGAAAATTACAACCCAGTCCGGTAAAAATACCGGGCTGGTCGGGACGGGCCAGAAATGACAGCTCTAATTATACATTTTACCATTATGGACTATAACTTAACTTATAGGGAGAGTGTGCAATCTTGTTAGTTAAAAAACAAATGTAAGGAGGGTATTTGTAATTTTAAAAGATAATTATGTTTTTTGTAATTAGACTAAACCTTGTGAGTAGTTTTTGTAACTAAACCTAATTTATATTTGGCCAAGCAATGACAAATTCATATTTCCTATTCCTGTAAGTGATTAATAAACATTCAATAAGCACTTAGAAATAATTTGATCCATATTAAACAAATCAAACAATTATTTTTCCAAATGGTAGACATCCTTTTATGAATCATAAAAACTTCTCCAACAACTTATAAGCTCATCCTCCATAGAATAAAACAAGCAAAACACCCTTTTATTCCAACAGACATGTTTTACTTGTGCAAGGTGGAACTTCCATAAGCTATGGTTGAATAAAATAAATAATTCTGATTATATAAATTCTCCGTATAAGTAACCTACAATAATTGAAAAATAAGTACAGTTGTACATCAGCTTTTGCAAATTATTAATCCAAGAATAAGCTTATGCCCAACTATATATAAATATATATATTTTCTTGAGGGACTTTAGGTATAATTAAATGCTTTATATCCACCATGGGTATGATCCATATATAGTTGTACATTAATAGAATTAATTAATCCACAACTTAAAACATTAATTAACACAAAGTTTGGGTCCTTTATTATTACAGCTCATTCAGAGATTCACTTATGGATCCTTACTTATCATCAGTGCATTAGATTAAACTCATTTTAATTATAACACTCAAAAACAAAAACTCATATTAATTATCTGTAATATCTAACAAAAATTAAATTATACGCTTGGGCTAGTTTTGCTTTCTCTTTTTTGTGCTTTATTAAAGCTGGTAAAGCACTTTATTGTAATTTAATTAATGACATTGTGCTCTGTACAAGTACCTAATTAAGTCCCACACTTCCCACTTGTATATGGAAACAGGCTTCCTTTAATTTTGTACTCGAATTTGTTGGAAATCAGAATCAAATCGAAATAACTTTGATTATGAATTATACACGATTCTTAGGATCGGAGAATATTTGATTCTACCTGAATTGATAGGAATAACCTTATTTCTTTCTTTCTTATTTCATAAAGGATATATAACACAATAACACTCCTTTATAATTATGTTCCATTTACCCTTGAACTCGTAATTAGGTGTCAAAAACAATCTCGCACAATGGCGGTTCAACTGGCCCAATGGTAGGCTTGATCTACACTACAATTTCATAAGTCCATAAGGAACTTGGCCTATCGGCCCATAAAGTTAAAGGGCCACCCAACCGACCCCAAAAGCTTAATAGAATTTACTTATTTTTTAAAATACGAACCAGATTTAGGCTCCAAAAATAGCAATCCAAAGAAAATCTGAGCCCCAAGCCCGGTTTTCTCTGCGGCCTAAATATGTAGCTCAGCACATTTGATAGCTCTATTCAAGATATTTCACTCTTAGGGTCTTATATATACTTATTGTACGAATAAAAGAATAGCACATACGCCTAACACAAAGAAGTTCATCATCAACAAGAAGACATGTCCCTTAATAAAAATAGTTTTTAGTATATTTTGATTATTATTACCTCAATTTTGATTTAAATTCTTTATTAGTTAGAAATATATTTTAAATTATATTTTTCTTAAAACAAGTAATTAGTAACTTAACTAATTCAAATAACAATATTTAGTACCTGAAGGCTGAAACGCTATAGTCCACTAATTGAATGTGGTTTCTATTTTTTTTTATAATATTATTGAGTATCAATTAAATGATGTCTAACCTTATGTTTCAGACTATGAATCTTGTCCAAGAAAATAAAACATGATTGAAGGAGTGTAATAGTTAACAAAAATACATATTAATTTATATTTATAATAATAAAACTTATCTAAATTGAATAGTACTTCAGATTTTTTGGATTCAGATTATCAAATAATTTTCATGTCAAAAAAATTGAATTACTTAAGTTACTAATTACCTTTTCGAAAAAACATAACTTAAAATATATATTCTAATTAATAAAGAACCTAAAATCAAAGTTAAAAGTATAAGTATTAAAAATACACTAAAAATATTTTTATTAAGGGAAATTTTGACAAAACATCAAATTAAAATTTTGTTAGGTGATAAATGTTACATTTGTAAGTTTAGGGGTAAATGCTACGACCTAATATCAAAGTTAAGGGAGTATTATTGCATTTTCCACTTTCCTAAATTATAATTTCCCTATAGAAAAATAGGTGGACGTTGTAATATGAAGTCAAACGAAATAATAATAATAATCAATCGCCTGGATTTGAAAACCTGAAATACTGTTCTAAACAATTTGTATATTGGGCCAGGATTCAAAGAAATAGGTCCAAATAAACGAGACAATATATTTTCTCTTTTTAAGTTGGGCCATCAAAATTGCACCCTTCAAAGCCTTATTTTCAAAGCTTTTAAAAAAATAAGCTAAAAATTAAAGAATAATCAAAATTAAAGAATAATCAAAGTTAAGGTGATAAATGTTACATTTGTAAGTTTAGGGGTAAATGCTACGACCTAATATCAAAGTTAAGGGAGTATTATTGCATTTTCCACTTTCCTAAATTATAATTTCCCTATAGAAAAATAGGTGGACGTTGTAATATGAAGTCAAACGAAATAATAATAATAATCAATCGCCTGGATTTGAAAACCTGAAATACTGTTCTAAACAATTTGTATATTGGGCCAGGATTCAAAGAAATAGGTCCAAATAAACGAGACAATATATTTTCTCTTTTTTAAGTTGGGCCATCAAAATTGACCCTTCAAAGCCTTTAAAAAAATAAGCTAAAAATTAAAGAATAATCGCCCACCGTGGGGCTCGAACCCACGACCACAAGGTTAAGAGCCTTGCGCTCTACCAACTGAGCTAGACGGGCTTTGTTTATAAAGTTCAGCTTGCTTTTCTTATTTTTAAAATTGTGAAGCGAAACCTAAAAAAACCAAAAACTATCGCCGTTGCCGGGGATCGAACCCGGGTCACCCGCGTGACAGGCGGGAATACTCACCACTATACTACAACGACTTATCGAGAAATCTATCAAAGACGTCCTAAATTATAAGTTTTAAAAGAGACAATTAATGCACATACATTTTCACTTAAAAAAAATTGAAAAAAAAAGAAAGAAGAACCTGTCAGAGATGTATTTAGTTGTATTAATTCTAGAAAGTGACAATTAATTTACATATATTTCCTCTTTAAATAAAAGAAAATTGAAGAAGAATTGGAATGAAATCAAGTAATAGACCAAAATAGGGTTCTTACTGGGTTGGAACTTTCATTAATTTCCATAATATACAAACACAAATAGAGGGTTCTTTTTTTGTCAACTTTATGCAAACACCAAGGTCAAGCGGACATGGACTCTAGCAAGACAGTATTAATTACAAGAAGCCCAATTACGTTATTATGTCCAGATATGATCCTTTCACTTTCACATTATTTTGACAAAATTATGTTTATTATATATATATATATATATATGTTCTTGTTTATCTGTCAGATGCACATATCATTAATTATGTTAATACTTAGTAGTATTTTTACACATTTTTGCTTTAAAAAATTGCATATTGATTACTCTATGTCTACTCCACCTATATTTGTGTAGTTAAACTACATGAGTAGTAAGCAAGCGACCTTGGGGAGAAAGGAAAAAGAAAAATAAAAACATATAGTAACTTTTACTATTTTTTCCATATTTACCATTTTATAAATTTATTTGTTAATTTTTTTCGGGGTTCATGGGGGTTCGTGTTTGTTGGCCGATCGCCTCTCCATCGAATACGACGTCGTTAACTATAGTGACTTTCGCGCCAAAAGTCAATTAATCCAACAACCAAGGGTTGAAAACTAATGACAAATTTTCCAACAACGTTGAACTCTATAGCCAAATTTTCTTTGGATGTTAACCCTCAAATAAATATATACAAAAAAACAAATATTTATCTATGAGATTCCTAATTAACATCAATCTTTAATTTCTTGACATGCATCACCAAAAGTGGAATTAGGTTTGTATGGTAACAATTATTTTTGTTATAATTAATATTATAATTGAAACACGTTAATTAGAATTCCTGATGAATGGTTAAAAAATTGAAGTGTTATATTGCTTTCCCACAAAAAAAAAATAATAGAACATAACTTTAGGTGACATAAGTTTATGTAATTCTATATGTTTTTGTATATATATGGTACTTGTCTTGTTTTGCGTATATAGTAGAACGTTTTAATTCCACTAAACAGACATTTCTAATCAAACTGACATTGCAAATATATTGCTGACAATTGCATATATATTGCCTTTGAACACTTTGTTCTTGGAGGTTTTAATGCTTTTTTCCTTGTGGCGGTGGGAAAATATAGAAAATGAAATCATATATTAATTAAGTCACTTTCCAAAGTTCTAAAATCGCCAATAATTCTTGTTTTTACAAACTAAATTGATACATAGTGGTAAAGTAGTTATCTTACATCACTCTTTTTGTTATTATTATTATTATTATTATTATTATTATTATTATTAAAGATATAGTCTTTTTTTTTTTTTTTTGATAACTCCTCAAAGCCTGCGCTTACGCCGACTATGCCTCGAGGACAACAGCCCGCTCCTCATTGCCGCCGCCAAGGTAAACCGCGGGATGTGCACGACGCCAAGTTACGGCCTGAGTCTCACAAGACAACCGTATCCTCCTGTAAAGAGAACAATTATGTTCGACCCCAATCTACTAATAACGATCTCTCCCGAATCGAACACACACGGATGCTATTCAAGATGAGTTCCCACCAAATCTTCATCACCGCATATGCCCCGGGAGCGATTTGATGGAAGAAGGATATGAACCCCCGACCTCCACCCCACAAAAGCTAGAACGTTGTACAATTTGATGATCTTCTAATTAACACGTACCATATTGCGTAATGCTCACCCAATGATCACGACTAAATCTCTCTGTTGCTCTCACATTGCCACCTATCCCTAATTACTTTGGCATCGTGGCTGCATGCATGGGCATCAAAGGAAATGAGAGAGATATAGAATAAAATAATAATTAATAAAAATTAAATACAATGGTTGGTCATCTAGATTAATTCTAGCCTTCATGCTTACATATTGATGGGCTTAATCCATTATAATAGAAAATCAATCATGTGTTCTAGTGATTAAGACATGTGTTGTAAGAGTGAATGATCTGGATTTAATCACATATGTTAAGAATGTAAATGAACTAATATAAACTGCATAAAGGTAAGATGTTTTATTCAATGGTATGGTGGGATATTTATACACGAGAGAGATGAGTAGAGAGAGTTGTAGAAAACATCTGGCATAGTAACAAACTTCCTAACTACTTTCTAACGGTTTAACTAACTCTTAACAAAGATAATTAAATGTAAAATGCTTGAATTGGAACACTAATGGACTTCAAGTTTATACTCAATACACCCCCATCAAACCGAACCAGGGGATTGAGCAAGAAACTTCTGACTTAGGAGCTGAAACTTGGAAACTGAGAGAGGCTTAGTGAACACGTCTGCAATTTGTTCTTCAGAAGACAAGAATCGTATGTCAATCTCTTGTTGTTGGAATAAGTCACTCACCATTGGTCTCACAGTTTAAATCGTAGTTAGGGTAAATCTTATGTTCAATACAACCGAACTCTTAAATAGGGAAATCTTACATGCTCAAAGCGTAATTTACAGAAATCCTACGTTCAAATATCATTAGGGAAAATCATCTCAAATCCAAATTTGTTTACATTAATCCTTAGTAGGAGAAATTTTCATCAAATAACTAACCTTATTGGTTATCAAGTCACAACTACAATAATCAAACTTTATTGAAAAAAAAAAACCTTATATTTCAATATGCCCAAATACTCAAACTGTAATTAGAAAGAAAAAAAATCATTCACTCAGATACACTGGATAACCTTATATTTAAATAACTCAAATCCTTTAAGGGAAAATCTCACATTCAATGACTCAAATCTTATAGGCCAAAATCTTGTGTTCCATATCTTAAACCTTATAGGAAAAATGGCATATTCAATAACTTAAACCTTATAGAGTAAACCATGTACTCAAATATTAATCAAGAAAAAACATTATAATCAGGAGTTAGGCTATAATTGAGTAAACCTTATCACTTTCATTTAGGAATAAGCCTATAACACAGTAATCGACCAACTCAGCAATAACAATCTAACTTACACCAACACATAAATCATTGTAAGCTTTAGGCGACAAGCCTCACAATTAAACATGAAAATGAATAGTGCATCGACAAGCCTCACGGATGAAGTGTACATCTACTTCAATGTGTTTAGTGCGAGCATGGAAAACAAGGTTGGAGGCGAGGAGATGGCACTCATGTTGTACCAAAGGACAATAAGTTTGGTTCGAACACCAATCTCAAAAAATAATGACCGAATCCATATTAACTCAAAATGACGGCATTGGTGATGGACCTATATTCGACTCACTGTCTTTGCTTTTGGCCACAACATTTTGTTTCTTGGAGCTCCAGGTGATCAAGTTAGAGCCAAGATACACACAAAAACTACCAGTAGACTTTCGATCATCAATAGAACTCGCCCAATCAGCGTCTATAAAGCAAGTGAGTGTCAATTGGGAAGAGGTTGTGAAGGACATTCCCATGAAGGATGTGCCTTTTAGATACCGGAGAACCCTTTTGCAAGTAGACCAGTGATTAGTGGTAGGATTATGGAGAAATTGACTCAGTTTGTTAACAATGTAGGCAATGTCTGGACGAGTTAAGGTTAGGTATTGCAATGCACCCACGGTACTGCGGTAAAGAGCCGAGAATCAAAGGGTTGTTGTCAGCCAAGGATAGCTTTTGATTGGAGTTATAGGTAGTAGGACACGACTTGCTATTGGAGAGACTAGTTTTGTGCAATAGATCACTGACATATTTGTTCTGATGAAGGAGAAAACCACCTGACACACGACTGATTTCAATACCCATGAAGTAATTCACTTCCCCAAGATGCTTGAGAGAAAAGCTGCTGTGAAGAGAATCTATAACTTGTTGCACCAGAAGAGGATCATCACCAGTGACAAGAATGTCATCAACGTAGACTAAAACCAACAAAAGTGACTTGCCCAGACTTTTGAGAAAGAGAGAGGTATCTGACATTGAATTTATGAAGCCCATGGAGAAGAGAAAATGTTTAAGTTTATCATTCCAAGCTTTAGGGGCTTGTTTCAGCCCATATAAGGCCTTCACCAATTTACACACATGTTGTAGCCTATGAGGATCAATATAACCTTCAGGTTGACTCATAAAGACAGTTTCTTGTAAGTCACCATGAAGAAACGCAATATTAATATCGACTTGTTGAATTTTCCACCCTCGAGCGGCAACCAAAGAGAACACAATGCGAATGGTTAAAGGTTTCAACAAATGGCTAAATGTGTCAAAGTAATCAATGCCCTGAGTTTGTTGAAATCCCTTTGCCACAAGCCCGAGCCATGACCGCTCAATAGATCCATCAGGTTTTGTTTGACCTTAAAAACCCATTTATTCTCGAACCACCTTCATGTCAGGGCTAAAGGAACAAGCTCCCAAGTTTTATTTTTCTCACAGAGCCAAGAACTCAAAGATCCATCGCCCCCTTCCAATTGGGATCACCTAGAGCTTGACTAGTAGATAATGGTTCTAGAGAATGAGTAGTGGTAGAGTAGGACTTGGGTTTATATATCCCATTTTTTGAACGAGTAACCATTTGGTGGTGAGGCTGAGGAGGAAGGGAGAGAGGAGAATGAGAAGAGACAGGGGGAGGTTCAGGAAGACCAGGAGAGGGTCGAGCATCAGTAGAAGAGAGTGAAAGAGAGGACTTGGGCTGAAGAGAAGGAGGAGAGAGTGGAATACTAGGCAGAGATGAGAAAGAAATAGGTTGTGAAGAGGACCTGGAAGGAGTGGAATGAAACAATTGAAGGTAGGGAAATTCTGCCTCATTAAAAGAAATAGTCCTGGAGATATATATTCTGCCATTTGGACTGAGACACCTATATCCTTTATGGGATGGACTGTAACCAATGAATATGCATTTGGAGGATTGAAATTGGAGTTTATGGGAGTTGTAGGGTCGAAGATACGGATAACAGGCACAACCAAAAGTTTTAAGGAATGTGTAATCAGGTGTGTGGCCAAACAGCTTCTCAAAGGGAGATATACGACCCAGGACAGGTGTAGGGAGTCTATTAATGAGATATACAGCTGTAACAAAGTAATCCCATCAAAAACTGAGAGGCATTTTAGAATGAGCAAGAAGGGAGAGACCTGCATTAACAATGTGTTGGTGTTTTCTTTTCGGAGTGCCATTTTGTTGATGAGTATATGGGCAAGGGTGTCTCACATTAACACCTAAAGAGGTAAGAAAGGAAGAAATAGGCATGTACTCACCCCCCTAATCAGACTAAAAGGATTGGATTTTGGGCTGAAACTGAGTGTTAACAAGAGTAAAGAAGTGTTTCAGAATAGAGAGTGCTTCATTTTTGGACTGCATAGGATAGATCGATGTGTACTTTGTGTAATCATCCACAAAGTGGATGTAGTATCTGAAGCCAAAAGATGAAGTGGCAGCAGGGCCCCAAACATCAGAGAAGATAAGTTGGAAAGGTTTAGTAGAATTAGACTGACTCCAGCTTCCCTAATTGACAGGCTTCACAGAAGGATAATTCATTTATAGTACTTGGCATTTGTAAACGATGTAACACTTGAGATACAATATTCTTGCCACAATGTCCAAGTCTTTGATGTCAAAGATTACAAGAAGATAAGTGTGAAGGTACAACAAAAGCACTACAATGACTAGAAGTAACATCATTGTTATTACAGGGAGATATAGACTGTGAATAATAGGAGGAATTATTACAATTAAGGTAAATGAGAGTAGAGATGACTGAGGTCAAGTTGGTAAAGACCATCTCTAAGAGCTCCTTTCAATGAAACTCACGTTGGTGGCCTTGTCTCTTGACAAAACATGAATGTTTGTGAAATTCAACAACAACATCATTGTCTTTAGTGAATTGTGAAATGCTAAGAATATTCTTTGTGATATCAGGGACACACAGTAAATTTGACAGAATTAAAGAGTGATTTTGTTGAAGGGAAGGTAGGGAGGATGAACCAACATGAGAAATAGAGAGAGTAGAACCATTACCCACGCTTAGCCTTTCAAAGGCCAAAGCAGATTAAGGAGAATGTAGGCTGAGATTATTGAGATCTGCACTAATGTGTCATGTAGCACCACTATCAATGTACCAGGCAGGATCTGAAGAAGCAGAAGGTGAGAAATTTGCATGCATAAGCGGTTTAGAGATATCCATATTATGAGCAAAAGGATTGTAAGAGGAAGGAAATGGCTGAGAGAAACCACACTGTTGAGTAGCAACATGAGCTTGGGCAGAAGTAAGATTTATGCCAGGAAAATTCATGCCAAACCTCTTAAAACACTTAGATGCAATATGATTGGTTTTACCACAAATTTGACAGGTAGGTTTAGAACGGTTGAACCTGTCTCTGCCTCTAGAGCTAAAACCACCACCTCTAGACTGAGGATTACCAAACCTCTTAGCAGCACACACTGAGCACTAGGATGACCAACCTCAAAAACCATAGGTGATTGAGAAGACAATTGTTGAAGCCTCATCTCATGAGACTGTAACGCATATTGAACATCATTCAATGTAAGAGAATCAGATCGAGCATAGAGATTGACAACAATAAATTCAAACTCAGCTCCAAAACCACTAAGAATGTACATAATAAGATCATCATCGGAAATATCCTGACCAGCGGCTAACAGATTATCAGCAATTCCACGCATTTTTAAAACATATTCCTCAACGGATAGATCACCTTTTTTAGTGTTTAACAACTGAGCACGGAGATGTGAAATACGAGCTTTGGATTGAGATCGAAACAAGGTTTCAAAAACTGACCAAATTTCGGATGAAGTGGTGCGGCAAAGAATTGATCTATCCAAGCATGGACTCGGCCGAAAGTAGAAGCCAACTAAACAAGTCCTGATCTCTGTGGATCCGAGCAAATACTCTGGATTAGACGTAGGAGACGAAGATGACTCATCAAGCACAACAAATTGAGGTGGTGCGAGTCTTTCCAAAGAGGAAATCCTCAAAACCATGGGCGCAAGATACAGAGCATGTAACTTGAATTCGCCAATATGTGTAGTTATTGCGATCAAGTTTGATACTTAGGAGCCGAGAAATTGCGACACAATCGAAAATCGTAGAATGTAGCCATAGAAAAGGAGAGAAAAAAAAATCAATCGGAGAAGAGAGTTGTCGCTGAAATTTTAAAAAAATAGCATGACTCATGATACCATGTTAAGAATGTAAATGAACTAATATAAACCGCATAAAGGTAAGATGTTTTATTCAATGGTATGGTGGGATATTTATACACGAGAGAGATGAGTAGAGAGAGCTGTAGAAAAACAGCTGGCATAGTAACAAACTTCCTAACTACTTTCTAATGGTTTAACTAACTCTTAACAAGATAATGTAAATGTAAACAAGAAGAATCTTGAACACTAATAGACTTCAAGTTTATACTCAATACCATACAAGTACATGTATTCTCTCCCAAATTCCCTCCATTGTACTAAAAAAATCCATTATAATAGAAGCACCCAAATACTTATAAGAAATGTCCAATAGAGTTTTTTATGATCGGCTAGCTAATTAACGGGGATATATGGTCCATACGCTATAAAGCACCATATAACAATTCATTCTAAAAAAGATATTTATACCCGCATACCTCACCGAAATGTATGAAACTCATTCTAATTCTCTAAGCTTTGTGAATTTTGAATATTATCCGGCTCTTTAATCGACTTGACATTGTTTGAGGATTTTCCAGACAACCCCGACACCCTCACAATTTGTTGTGTTGCAAACAATTATCCAATTCAATCGTTGACTTCTGACTCGGAGACCTGAAGTTATAATACCCTCTATCTCACATACATTAAGAATTAATTTATTGCAAATTAAGAATATATATATATATATATATAAAAGTTTTGAGGGTGGTGGACCTACCTAACAAAGTATATTTATTGAAATTTCAAAAAGAGAAGACTCCAAGTGGTCTAATTCTAAGATCATACTCACCATAGTTATTGGTGTCAAAACTTAAAAAGTAGGTAGTAGCAATTTTCCATATATTAGAGTTATTTTATTGGTGGATCAGAAAAGATAATTGTGATTAGTCATAAAGCAAAGTATATTTAATATCTATGTAACAGATATGATATTTTATTATAAAATTTTACTAAATATTTATATTACATTAAATTTTGTATATATATACTTTACGTTACGGTTTTAATTTGTATGCTCTGTTAAATAATTACTGCATTACTTCAATAGAAGATTCTGTTGTTTATTCGTGTAAAGCGTAAGCTAGGTGATAATTTGAACAAATTCAATTGTTGGTGGAAATATGAGGTCTCTTTAACATAGACCAAAAAGTCTTATTATGATAAAGCCCTAACTGACAAAGGACTTGGTCCAATTCAACTTGATGGTCACTGGCTGAAGAAATATTTTCTATATTCATTTGTGTGTTTATAATAGAATTTTATCCAATTATGTTGTATATATATGTAATAACTACTTATATATAATATCAAATATTTATTTATTATTTTTTATTATGAGATGTAATAGGGATCAATATATATAATACATATATATATGTCCCTCAAATAAACATCTAACAATATTTTACAAATATCATTTAAATGCTCAAATAAATTAATATGGGTTCAATTTTTATTTATTTTTATCAACCCAAATATAGGCAATTAATGATGCCTCATTTATTTCGGCATTAATAAAAATCTAAGGCCGCCAAAATTCCAACAAGCTTCTGGAATTAATAGTTATAGATGGACTATTTTGTACATATCCATCCTCTAATAATATATTATTTAAATGGGCATCATCGATTTTTTTTATAAAATTTTCGTACTTGATTAGTTGATAATAATACTCAAACTTCTTAAGCTTTTAAAGCATTAGCTATTTTTAGGAGGTGCACACTGCACCGTGCATGCTTCTATTTGTGTGCGTCATATAATGTTTATAAAGAAAATTCCTTTCTCCTTTTGGACAATATTATCCAGCCTATTTTGTTGACCAGGGTCAATCAAAAATAGTCCTGATGGAAACGAAAATTAATGGTAGCTGAGAAATAACTTCTTCGAATTGGCAATTTCTAAATATTTTTGTTGCTTGTCTGGAATTAACTAAATTAAAGAGTCAAAAATGGGAATTATATATATAGAAGGAAGTGGATGAACCTGATAATGATTTAGGGGTTTAATTGAAAACAATTGCATATTCAGACTATGAAAGTGGCTGGGGTGAGTCGGATAAAAAACTAAATAAAAAAACATATAATAAACTACTATATGCTAATTTTTTTATTACTTTTGTATGGAATTAGTTATTAGGGAGGGAGGGAATTTATGACCCCTCTATCTCCGCCATTGATTTTGATCCTTTTATTATTTGAATTGGCAATTTAGGACGATAATATTTTTTTAAAAAAAATCGCACTTAATTGGGGATAAAATTCGAGGACAATTTTAAAATTGCCAGAATTGATATTACTAGACTAATTTTGCAATTTAGTCTTTAGAAGTACTGTTTTAATTAATTAGGATACTAATAATTTAACATTAATTAGAAAATCTTTTTTTTAAAAAGCTATTTCAGAAATAATTAATTTCCTTTTTAAAAAAATAAAATTAACTTTTCTTTAACTTTGTAGTCACCTTATCTCTTGTTTCCTCACCTATTGCACTAGTAACCGGTAGGGCCATACTAACCTCCGATCCTCAATCTACTCCAGTACAAGAGAAAAACAGAGGTCAAAAACAATTCATTTTTTAAGAAACCCAAAAACAGATAAATAAATAAATAAATATAAAAAAGTTGGTGATATTATCTTATCAAGTCTCAATCTAAATAGGGGTGACAAATCATGTTATCGTGTTGTGTTAAGTATTTAGACTATCGTATTTTTCTCATTATTTATCTTATTTGATCTTAAATATAACAATAATCATAATCTTAACTTAATTTTGTAATTTCGTGATTGTGTCGTGTTTTACGATCGTGTGTCATGTCGTGTCTTGCAATATCGTGTAATTTATCTACGTAATGTGTTTATAATTGTCTCGTGAGTATCGTGTAATTGTCTCTGTATTTGTAAACGTATCGTGTCCGTGTCCCACCCTACCCGCAAACCAAACCCCAGTTAATACAAGTATCCCTTATAAATACCCACAAAATTTTTCTTTGAAGTAGCCTTAAATCAAACCAGTTTTTGTGGGGAGAAAAACCAAAAAAATCTCAAAATTCTCCTCTTTCCCACAAGTGTTTAATTTCTTCAAACTTTCACGAGCTGGTGTGGAAATTAAGAATCAAAACTACTATAAATAACACACTCTTTTAATAACCTTTCGAATACCCACCAATTGTTTGATAAAATGTCAATTAATTCAATCCATTTTCCCATCATAGCTTGTTAATTTCGCCGACTACATTTTTAGGCGCTTCACTACTCAAAAATAAATTACAGAAAAAATGGATGATAAAATGCGGGGTTCGAGAAGGCAAACTAGCCGGGGCATCGGTCGGAGCTTAAGTCGGGGCATGGAGGAGGTATTTTCCGGCGGCGCCGCCACTCCAAGACGGCGGAGTGCTCGTGCCGAGGAAGACGAAGAGGCCCTGAGATGGGCTGCTCTGGAAAAACTGCCGACTTACGACAGATTGAGAAAACCCTTCTGAAATCGTTCATGGAGACGCCGACTAACGGGAGTATTAAGGTTGTTCACAGGGAAATTGATGTGAAAATCTTGACATGAATGAACGGCAAGAGTTCATTGACAGGTTTTTTAAGGTTGCTGAGGAAGATAATGAGAAGTTCCTCATCAAACTCAGAAATCGAATTGATAAGTAAGTTTAATTCGACCTTTATGTTTTGAAATAAAGACAAAAACTTGTATGAGGCAGTCGATTAATTTTGTGCTTTGATCCTAAAATTATTCATTTGAATATGAATCTAACTTGCTTAATTTGATTTGTAAAATGGGTTGGATCTGTTTCATTAATTTAAATTTGTGAAAGCTTTTCTTACACAAAGACTTACTTTGAATAAATGAATGAATTAATTGGGAATGGTAAATCTTAATGTTTAATTATTATTATTTTTATTATCGCTTAATGTTGAAGGGATTTTTTGTGGGATGGATATAAGAGTTGTTTATGTGTCATTTTTATTTAGTCAGATTTTGTACTTGAGAATTGAGATGCTAATTGGTGGATATTTTTGGAACTGGATGCTTATGGAAAACGAAGGATGGCCAAACATATTTTTTATATATAATATAAATATATTAGAACAAAATCTGTGAGGTTCTGGGTTTTATTTTGAAGTCTTAATTGAACTAATTAATACGACATTGACAAATGGATTTTGTTAATTTGGAGTTTTATGTTAATGTTAACAATATATGTAGTATCTCTAGATATTGATTCGGTTATGTAAGAAGTCAAAGTTTATTCTGAGAATAGTAAGTTTCAAAAATTATTAGACAGAATCTCTACATAGGCGAACTTATGGAACGAAAAAAAAAAAAAACCATTTTTCCAAATAAGAATATTGCGTGCGGCTGGAGTTTTATTTGCATGGAATCTTTCTATATAGTTTCTACCAAAACTTACCTATCAATTAGTATACTGATTTTACTGTTGATTAAATTAGACTATAAAGTACCAATATTAATTAATTTATGTCTATTGATATAACTGCTAGCAAAAGAGGAAGCAAATAATTACTAGTATAAGTAACAAAAATGTGCCATGATGTCCTTGTCTTAATGATATCAAAAAGGTTGGATGTAAGTAGGAAAAGTAAATATATAGTTTCTTTACTGTTTTGTATCTAGTTGTTGAAATTTAGTGTTTCACGTTATACCTATAACAAGTAAAAAGATATTTTCAAAATAAACTATTACTTACGACATAAATAAAAGCAAACATACATGGATTAATTTGTTTTAATTTGATTGTAATTAATACATTTTTGTAATTAAATGCAGAGTTGGGATTAATCTTCCTACGGTAGAAGTGAGATTTGAGAACTTAACGGTGGAGGCCGACTGCTTCGTCGGAGACAGGGCGCTCCCGACGCTGCCAACGCCGCCCGTAACATCGCCGAGACGGCGCTGGGATGCTTCGAATTAGGATGGCCAAGAAAACAAAACTCACTATACTAAAAGATGCCTCAGGCATCATAAAACCCTCTAGGTATATTATTTAACTTTCTCAAATTTTAATAATTATGTTGCTAATAAAATTAAATGAACCACGACTGCATCATATTAATTTCTTGTGATTAATTTTGACAGGATGACCCTTTTATTAGGACCACCATCCTCCGGCAAAACAACCCTTTTGTTGGCTCTAGCAGGAAAATTAGACCCTACTTTAAAGGTTTGATTCTTATACTCAAGTACTAATCTCGTATTAGTTTTCACTATGAAATGATCAATAAATTCAATATTTATTGCAATCCCCATTTTCACCATTTTGGATATTCTATTTTAGTTTAATATTCTATATCGTGTTCCATTTTATGGATACATGGGCAGTGTATATAATAATTGATGGTAAATATATATAATTAAAGGCAAAACTTATACATTTAAAAATATATATTTGTCACGTTGGAATATGAGATGAGATACCAGATCGATGTATAATAACATTGTCCCATCTCTTGAACTTATAATTTCATCTAATTCACATTGTACAAATTTATTGTGAAACAGGCAAGCGGAGAAATCACATACAATGGACATATGCTTAATGAATTTGTACCTCAAAAGACATCAGCATACATTAGTCAAAATGACATTCATGTTGGTGAAATGACTGTGAAAGAAACCCTGGATTTTTCAGCTAGATGCCAAGGAGTTGGATCGCGATATGGTACTAACAATATTACTATTTTCATTTTTTTTATTTTCATTTATTTGGGGTTTACATTTTTTATGGGATGATTACAAAATAACCCCTAAGGTTTGGGTTGATGACATAAAAGCCCAGAGATGTTTCAAAATTACAAAAAAACTCAGGTTTGATTATGTCTTAAATTTAATGGGGTAATTTTAATATTATAATAAATATTATGGGGGTTTATGAAATGTTTTTTGCTTATGAAGGAGAAAAATGTAAGACGAAATGTAAACCTCAATGTGTTTTTCCAACTTTCGAATACCTCTTGGTTTTTTTTTGTAATTAGCCCGAACCTCAGGGGCTTTTTTGTAATTATCTCCTTTTTATTTAAGTATTTGAGTTGTAATTTAACAATATTTAAACAGATCTTTTGAGTGAGCTGGCCAGAAGGGAAAGAGAAGCTGGTATATTTCCTGAGGCAGAAGTTGATCTTTTCATGAAGGTAATTAATTACAATAGTTTAATTAAGAAATTAATTATCTAAATATTACTTTCTCTTATGATTTAATTATTTTCCATTTTTAATTTGTTGCTTAATTTGTTTATATATGCTCAACAGGCAACTGCCATGGAGGGAGTAGAGAGCAGCCTTATTACAGACTACACTCTAAGGGTAAAGATAATTAATCAATCATTTTTTTATTCTATAAAAATGGTGATAATTTATTTTTCAATCAAAATATAAAACAAGTTTAATTAGGAATTAGTAATGTTCTGATGTTCTATTTGATTGGGTCAAAAATCTCACCTCACCAACCATCACACAATTGTTGTTGGGCTGTGGGATGGGCCCACATATGCCTCATTAGCTATTGGCGTGGGCCCATCAAGAAGTTTATAGATTTTGTTGGTGAACAAATTTGTTTCTATATTTTGATTATGCAAATTGATTTAATTAGAACTAATAATTTTTTAACTAAATTAAATAAAAAAAATTGCAGATATTGGGGCTAGATGTGTGCAGAGACACCATTGTTGGGGATGAAATGATAAGAGGCATTTCAGGTGGCCAAAAGAAGCGTGTTACAACAGGTTCATTCCATATATTTTTAACACATAATTTTGATTTATTTTTAGGGACAATTACAAAAACACCCCTGAGGTTTGGCCAATTATAAAAAACCAATGAAGTTTCAAAATTGCAAAAAAAAAAAAATATCAGGTTTGATTATATCATGAATTTAAGGGGGGAGCTATAACATTTTTATAAATGATAAGGGGTTTTTGAAATATTTTCCCTACGAAGGGTAAATGTAAGATGGAATCAAACCTCAAGTGTTTTTTTTGCAATTTGTCAAAATCTCTTGGATTTTTTTGTAATCAGTCCGAACGTTTATCTGTCTCCAACATTATTTAAATTTAATTGAATTAAAAGACAAATAAAATCGATGATAATTTCTAGAGGAGTAAGTGTAATATCTTGAAATTTTAAGTGGGCCTTTGCCTAAATGTAAAGCAATAATAATGGGAAAAGACATTCACAGTATAACAAAACCAAATTGAATGGTTATTCATTTTTCAAGAAAGTACACACACACACACATATATATATATATATATATATATATATATATATATTTGTGTATATATTTTGATAAATGCATTTGTTGACTAAATCCCTAGTGGAATTACCAAATCCTATCAGCACTCAGAAGTAGACAGATTGAGACAACTAATCATATTCCTTGAAAATTAATATATACTAAAAAATAACCCTTTATATAACACTATGGCCCCATTTGCCCCCAATCAATAGGAAAAATGAAAAAGAACTGGTATAACAAGTCCACTTTGAGTTGAATTATTTTCAACAATCTTACCAAACACCATTGAACCAAATCATATTCCTTGGAAATGAGATTTTCTGAAGAATGTTTGGATATATTTTGAGTGTTCGAGAATATATTATGATAAATATTTGACCATTTTCATATAAAGTTGGTGCCTCATCATCAATCAACCTGTTGGATGAAATATTTGTAGACAAATAGGCAAGTACATCTTACCGGCAGAATAATTATTAAAAAATTTGATTGAGATTAAATCATTAAAATATAGTTTACCAGAAATTAGACAAATGGCAATTTTAATTTTAAGTTGCAGCTTAAACAAGAAATAGGCAGGATTTAGTACAATCTTTCGATCAAAGTCATGGAAAAACATTATGTCATGGATAATTACACAAAAAATCCAGGGGTTTGGGCTAATTAAAAAAAAATCTTCAAAATTACAAAAAGCCCCATCAGGTTTGATTATGTCTTAAATTTAAGGGAATAAATGTAAGATTTTTATAAGTATCATGGGGAAAATGTAAATGCAAAATCTCTGGACTTTTTCGTAATACCTCAGGGTTTCTTTTTTGTAATTATCCCTTAATGTTATTACAAAACCTACCATTGCCTAATTAAAAAAAATCAGTTATCTTTCATAATTAAGTATTACAAACATGAAACACTATTTTGTGTAATTAGATTGAATCTCAAGTCCTCAATGGTATGTTTTGTAATTGAACTAAAAGTGTGTTCGGCCGAACCACTATTTTCAGAGTAATGGGCCGGTCTCATTCTTTGGGTTCTTATTCTTACCTTTCCGATACAGGAGAAATGATTGTTGGGCCGACAAAAACGTTGTTCATGGACGAGATATCAACGGGCCTGGACAGCTCCACAACATTTCAGATAGTCAAATGTTTGCAACAAATTGTACATTTGACAGAGGCCACCATTTTCATGTCCCTTCTTCAACCGGCCCCAGAGACATTTGATCTCTTCGACGACGTCGTTCTATTGTCAGAAGGACAGATTGTCTATCAGGGCCCAAGAGAGCATGTAGTTGAGTTCTTTGAGAGCTGTGGGTTCAAATGCCCTGAGAGAAAAGGAACTGCTGATTTCTTACAAGAGGTAAATAACATCTCAGGATAATAAAATTACAATGTGGCTAGATTACTATTTTAGTATAATTAGTTGATATGATATGACATGAAATACTGAAATTGGCATGTGACAGGTTCCCGGATTTACTTTACTAGGCAAAATTGGTCCAGTAAATATGAGAATGGCAGAATTGATCCATAAAAACCGTGTTTTGCGGAGAGGGGAAAATGCAATGAAAAAAAAATCGCGAATTAAATCTTTTTTTCCAAAAATTAAAAAATCAGCCAGTAAAAACCCACGTGCTAATCGCGTGTCAAAGCAATTTTTTCCGGCCCATTATTCATTTTTTTGTGAAAAATGAACTTAACTCGCGAGCTTTTTTAATTGCATGAATTTTTTTTTTTACAAAACATGATTTTCACAGGATTAATTTTGTCACAACAATCAATCATCTATAATTATAAGGGATAATTGCAAAAGTGAGGCTTAGCCTAATTACAAAAAATACCAATTTTCTTTCAAAATTACAAATAAGACATGTATATAACTAACAAATACCCCTCTTGAGGGGTGATTTGTAAGAGAGAAACAAATGTCAAGGGTATCTGTAATTTTGAAAAATATCTGATTTTCATTTTTTTTTAATTAGGCTAAATCTTGGGGTATTTTCGTAATCATCCTTAGTTATAATTAGGGGACTAAAATTGCATTTTTTACCACTTCACTAAACTATATCTCCATTAGTTACAAACCGTATTTTGATATAGTGAAAACAAGGATGAGTACAAAATCATTTGTTAACAAATACTAACACACAAACTTAACATGAAAAATATTACCAGGTAACATCAAGAAAAGACCAGGAACAATACTGGGCAGACAGAAGCAAGCCATACCGATACATCCCCGTCGGCGACCGCGAAACGATTCGCACGTTTCCACGCGTCGGCCTCGTCTCGAAAAACGAACTATCGGTCCCCTACGACAAATCCAGAAGCCACAAAGCGGCTCTGGTGTTCAAAAAGTACTCCATGCCCAAAAGAGAGCTCCTCAAAGCTAATTTTGACAAGGAATGGCTTCTGATCAAGAGAAATTCGTTCGTCTACGTTTTCAAGACCGTGCAGTTATTCATCGTTGCGATTATCACGTCGACTCTCTTTCTGCGGACGCAAATGCACACTAGGAACGAACAAGACGGCGCCGTCTATATCGGCGCGCTTTTATTTTGCATGATAAGTAATAACTTCAATGGTTTCTCGGAGCTGGCTCTCACGATACAGAGACTTCCGGTTTTTTACAAGCAACGGGACCTTCTTTTCCACCCGCCTTGGGCATTCACTTTGCCGACGTTTTTGCTAAGGATTCCGATCTCCGCGTTCGAGACTATCGTATGGATGGTCACGACATACTACACCATTGGATTCGCCCCTGAACCTAGCAGGTAAGCCTTACATTTTCGCTTCCCCACTCCTTATTCCAGTGATATTATTAGTGGCAAACTATACACATATCGAATAAGAGAACGCATCAGTCGCATCTTGAGTTTCCATGAAGTTAACTTAGAGACTGTTTGCAAACACTTAATAAAAGTGATTGTCAGCTTTTGGCTGATAACAAGCAGTTTTTAGTGTGTTCAAATGTTTGTTTCCAATATCTTTAAAAAATTTGGACATATAGTTTGTTTTTGAAAAAAATTGTGTAATTTTATAGTAATTGCTAACTAGAACAGATGGGTGCTAACGTGTGTAAGAATTTTAGAGATTCTGGTGATTTGGCGCACAAATTGCCACGTCAAATCACCAAAAATTGACACGAAAAATTTGGGGATTTTAATGTTTAGGTGGTAATTTTTGCGCTAAATCTCCAAAATTCCCAATGTTTTTGACATGTTTGCACCTGACTGGTCATAGTTAGCTATATCTGATAAAATCACATAATTTTGGTCAAAATATAACAAAATATCTAAACTTTTAAAAGATATTGGACTAAAGTTTAAAGGTGGCTTACTTAGATGACTAAATCGCAAAATAGTTCAAGTTACATGACTAAATAGATTATTTTCCCTAATTTAATTAGAATCTAAAAGCAGGGGAAGGGTGCTTTAGATTTTTTATTCTACTTCTGGTTTTATTTTGAAATATGTACATACTTTTACCGCTTACTCATCAAACATTCTCTAGTAACTTAATCAACTGTCAGCTTATATTTGCAAACACTACCAACTTCTGCTTTTCAGCTGTAACTTCTTTTGGCAATATTAAAACAGGAAGTATATATTACTAAGTAATTCTATAAATCGAACATCTTCATAAAGAGAAGTTTTTATTACCTGGATTAAAACTTGTACATGATGATGAAGACTTTTCTATCATATTCACAGGTTCTTCAAGCAGCTACTGCTGATATTTGCTATCCAGCAAATGGCTGCAGGGATGTTCCGGCTCATAGCTGGAATATGCAGGACCATGATTATCGCAAACACCGGTGGTGCTCTTACTCTTTTACTCGTCTTCCTCTTGGGCGGTTTTATTCTTCCTAAAGGTTAGTAAACAACTATAAATTTTAGCATATATGATACTTTCATTCATACTATGCAAGAGAGAGGGAAAAAAGGAAAAAAGCCAAGAAGAGAATCAAAACTGCACCTATCGAGGGGCGTAATTTGTAAAACAAACACAAACATCAAGGTGTATTTGTGATTTTAAGAGATAACCGGGTTTTTTTTAGATTTTGTAATTATCCTAAATGACATTTAAAGTGTGATAATCCAATGGCCAAAAATGATTTATGATTTATGATATCTATGAATTATGATCTCATGTGACTACTTTCAAATGCAGGCCAAATTCCAGACTGGTGGGGTTGGGGTTACTGGGTTTCACCCCTGACCTATGCTTACAACGCCATTGCAGTAAACGAGATGCTTGCTCCAAGATGGATGAACAAATTGGTACGTTAATAAAACTCTGCATTTTTTCCAACCTTTTATATATCCTTAACTATAACAAATAGGATAGACATTATGCCATCATTCGTTGCGGGAAAGAACTTCATAATAATTGATGTTTGGTCCCGTGCAGGCCTCAGACAACAGAACAAGATTGGGAGTGGCAATTTTGAACAACTTTAGTGTTTTCCCTGAAAAGAAGTGGTACTGGATAGGGGTCGGCGCCCTTGTGGGGTTTACGCTACTCTTCAATGTTCTATTCACTTTTGCACTCATGTATCTTAGCCGTAAGTTTTCAATCTAGTTGATGTATGAGATGATCTGATATAAATATACGTGTGTGAGGCAAAATTAAAAAAAAAAAAATTAGTCCTCTATGTGGCTCTTTCGACTTTGGATTCAGTTCTTTAACTAAAAAAAATCTGAACCGGACACTGTGACTTGCTTCAGGCGTCCACTGGACCGAAAAAACTGAATTTTTCCCACTAAAAGTACTGAATTTAAAGTCGAAAGAAAAATAGGAGCGAATCTACAAGTGCGTACACTTAGAGGACTAAAAAAATTATGCATGTATCACAGCCGTAAGTTTTCATGATCCAGTTGATGTATGAGATGATCTAATATAAATATACATGTGTAAGACAAAAAAAAATCTAAATTGACACACTTGGAAATTCAGTTCTTTTCTTTTCTGACTTTGATTCAGTCCTTTAAGGCAGAAAAAACCTAAACGGGTCACTATTACGTAGCTTTAGGCGGTCACCGGACGAAACATCTGAATTTTTCCCACTTAAAGGACTGAATCTCCAAGTGCGCCCACTTAGAGGACTAAAAAACAATTATACATGTTTGTAATACGAGAGCTAATTTTTCCTGTTTTCTATTTGATGCAACAGCTCTCGGAAAGCCACAAGCTATAATATCGAAAGAGCAAGCGAGGGAAATGGAAACTAACCATGAAGAGATGGATGATGCGCCACGACTTAGAACAACAAAGTCGAAGAAAGATTCTCTCCCCCGATCCTTGTCTTCTGATGATGGAAACAACACAAGTAACAATCATCAAACATACGCCAATATAAGATCAATTACTTACTAAATAGCCAATTTGCTCATGCAGAATTATTTTTTTTCTTATTAGTGGAAATGGCGATCCAGCGTATGAGCAGTCTTTCCAATGTCTATGGACTCAATAGGAATGAAAACTTAAGCATTGGGACCGTAAGAGGTGTTGCCCCAAAGAGAGGAATGGTTCTACCTTTCACCCCTTTATCGATGTCATTTGACAGCGTAAACTACTCTGTGGACATGCCGCCTGTAAGAAACCGTACCAAGCTCAAATTTCATTTCGAATGAAGATGATATTTTTACTCGACTGAACTTGTGAATGAACTGAAATATTAATGGAGTGTTTTCAAGTACTTGCAAAAAATGATTGTCAACTTTTGGCTTAAAAAAATAGTTTTTAGTGTTTCAAATGCCAACTTCTGATTCTGCATAATCTAATTAGCTTTAGATTTCTGATTTTGCTTGTGGTTTGACTTTTATACGCAAATGAAGCACTTTTACAACTTATACCATATTCAACTTTTAGTTTCTATTCACAAACAATACCAACTTACTGCTACAATAAATCGCTTCCTCTAAAAGCAGAATTTTTTTTGCAAACACTCCCTAATTGCTCTGTTAACATCAAACTTATCCTATCGTTGCAGGAAATGAAGGAACAAGGAGTAACGGAGGACAAACTCCAATTACTTTGTGAAGTAACCGGTGCATTTAGGCCAGGAGTTTTGACCGCGTTGATGGGAGTAAGTGGGGCAGGAAAAACTACGTTAATGGATGTTCTGGCCGGTAGAAAAACCGGTGGTTATATTGAAGGTGACATCCGAATATCCGGATTTCCAAAGAATCAAGAAACTTTCGCAAGAATTTCTGGATACTGTGAACAAACTGATATCCACTCACCTCAAGTAACTATCCGTGAATCTTTGATTTATTCCGCCTTCCTTCGACTTCCTGAACAAGTTAGCAACGAACAAAAGATGGTAAGAGCATTTTCGACCCATAATTTAAGCCTAAATATAAAAAAAATTGAAAAAAAAGGGAGAATTACATTAAAAGAAAAAACCTGAGGTTCGGACTAATTACAAAAAAAGGAAAATAAAAAACTTAGAAGTTTTCGAAAATTGCAAAAGAAAACCTTGAGGTGTGATTTTGTCTTACATTCTCTCCCTTCATAAGCAACAAAACATTTCAAGAATCCCCCTTACATTTATAGAAATATTATAGTTACCCCCTTAAATTTAAGACATAATCAAATCTGAGGGGGCTTTTTGTAATTTTGAAACATCTTTGGGGTTTTTTGTAATTAGCCCAAACCTCATGGGCTTTTTGTAATTATCCCAAAAAAATGCAATACTATTCAATTTACGCGCCTTATTTGTACAGGCTTTCGTTGATGAAGTGATGGATCTTGTTGAGCTAGACAATCTCAAGGATGCCATTGTTGGGATACCTGGAGTTACTGGACTGTCGACTGAACAGAGAAAAAGATTGACAATAGCCGTTGAACTTGTTGCTAACCCTTCAATCATATTCATGGACGAGCCGACTTCTGGTCTGGATGCAAGAGCAGCAGCTATCGTCATGAGGACGGTGAGAAACACAGTCGACACAGGGAGAACTGTAGTTTGCACAATTCATCAGCCTAGCATTGATATCTTCGAAGCTTTTGATGAGGTAACATACAAAATTGTCCTTAGTTATTTTCCCTCTAAATCATTCTACCTTTCACTCTGATAGGGAGTGTTTGCAAACACTTAAAAAAAGTGATTGTCAGCTTGGCTTGAAAAAAAATAGTTTCTAGTGTTTTTAAATGCCAAATTATGCTTGAGTAATTTAATCAGAATCTAATATCAGTGGGAGTGGTGCTTTAGATTTGCAGTTCTGCTTCTGGTTTGACTTTTACTTGCAATAAAAGCACTTTTACAACTTATTCATCAAACACTCCTAAGTTAATACTAATATATTCTATCTTACTTGCATCAGTTACTTCTCATGAAAAGAGGAGGGCAAGTAATCTACGCAGGACCCTTAGGCCGAAATTCACAGAAAATCATCGAATACTTTGAGGTAATTCATAAACCAGATTTCAAAAACGATTGTAACTTATCGTAACAAATATTAAATTATCACCATCCAATGTAGGCAATTCCTGGAGTACCAAGGATCAAAGAGAAATACAATCCAGCAACTTGGATGCTCGAAGCTAGCTCAGTCGCCACAGAAGCCAGACTCGGAATGGATTTTGCCGAATATTACAAATCAACCACCTTATATCAGTAAGTAAAGAAAACAAAAAACTCTAAATGTCCACAAATTCACAAGGATAGTTACAAAAAAAAAAAAAACCTGAGGTTCAGGCTAGTTACAGAAAAAACCCAAAGATTTTTGAAATTGCAAAAACACCCTTGAGGTTTGATCCGTCTTACATTTCCCCCCTTCATAAGAAAAAAAACATTCAGAAAACCCCCTGACATTTATAAAAATATTACAATTACCCCCTTAAATTTTGAACAAAATCAAACCTGAGGTTTTTTTTTTGTAATTTTGAAACATCTCTAGATTTTTTTGTAATTAGCCCAAACCTCAAGGGTGTTTTTGTAATTATCCCAATTCACAACTTACAGTTTCTAATCCCATGGTACATGTCTGTTTCCAGACGAAACAAGGATTTAGTGAAAGAACTGAGCGTGCCGGCCCCTGGGGCGAAAGACTTGTACTTTAACACACAGTACTCGCAGTCCACGTGGGGCCAATTCAAATCCTGCCTCTGGAAACAATGGTGGACTTACTGGAGAAGTCCCGATTATAATCTCGTCCGATACTTTTTCACTTTGGCTTGCGCTTTACTGGTCGGGACGGTCTTCTGGAGAGTCGGCACGAAAAAGTTTGTATCTGATCACCGTCTATTTTAAATTTTTAGTATAACGGGCTTTAAGAGCCATTTGCTGATGTTTTCTTTTTCTCTTATGTCTTAAGGAGCACCGATACGGATCTTCTGACGATCATAGGCGCCATGTATGCTTCTGTTCTCTTTGTTGGAATTAATAATTGTTCAACGGTACAGCCTGTCGTAGCCATAGAAAGAACTGTTTTTTATAGAGAAAGGGCTGCAGGGATGTACTCAGCGCTACCATACGCCATTGCACAGGTGACAACTTCCACATTCGCAATCTTTTTACATAATCTTTCAGCAGAAATTAAGAGTCATGCATGTTTCTTGTTTCTTTCCATTTTATATCCTAAGAACACAAATTTTCCGAGCAGAACTGTCCCCTTCTATTTTCTTACATTTAGGGAGTGTTTGCACACACTTAAAAACGTTAATGTAAGCTTTTGGCTCAAAAAAAGTAGTTTTTAGTGTTTTCGAAATCTAACTTCTGCTTCTGAGTCTGCATCATTTAATATGAATCTAAATGTCGGAAGAGTGCTTTAGATTTTTGTTTCTGCTTCTGGTTTGACTTTTTACACATAAATAAAGCACTTTTATTACTTATTCACCAAACACTCTCTTTTAACTTATTCAACTTTTTAGCTTGTATTTGCAAACACTACCGCGTCTGATTATCAACTATTTTGTTTCTGCTACAATAATTCACTTCCTCTAAAAGCATAAGTTTTTGCAAACAAGTATAACTAAGAGTTCTTCGGCTGCCTAAAATGCAGGTCATCGTGGAAATACCTTACGTGCTTATTCAGACGACATACTACACCATAATAGTGTACGCTATGGTGAGCTTCGAATGGACAGCGGCTAAATTCTTCTGGTTCTACTTCGTCACCTTCTTTTCTTTCCTATACTTCACATATTACGGCATGATGACTGTATCCATCACACCAAACCACCAAGTAGCGGCAATTTTCGCAGCAGCTTTTTACTCAGTTTTCAATCTATTCTCCGGCTTCTTCATCCCTAGACCAGTAAGTTAATCCTTACCTTAAAGCATTAAAATACAGGGATAATTACAAAAACTATATTTGAGGTTTAGCCTAATAACAATAAAATCCAGCTATCTTGCAAAAATACAAATACTGAGAGACTTTTATTTGCTTAACAAATATCTCCTCTCGAGGGTGTGATTTGTAAAATAGAAACATATATCAAGGGATTATTTGTAATTCTGAAAGATAGCTCTTTTTTTTTTTATTTAACTAACCTTAAGGGTGTTTTTTGTAATTATCCCTAAAATCTAAGGTGATCTTCAACACAAACAATGTCTTAAATTCTTTTCTATATTTTGGATGATCAGAAAATTCCCAAGTGGTGGATATGGTACTACTGGATTTGTCCGGTGGCGTGGACGGTCTACGGACTAATTATCGGACAGTATGGCGATGTGCAGACAACCATTAAGGTTGCTGGGATGTCTACACAACCGATGATTAAAACATACATTCAAGACCATTTTGGATACGATCCCAACTTTAAAGGGCCGGTCGCGGCTGTTCTGATCGCCTTTGCGGTTTTCTTTGCACTCATGTATGCGTATTGCATCAAGACACTAAATTTCCAAACGAGGTAATAAGAAGAGTAGATATGAGATTCCAAATGTATGCTGTAAATATATTTTTGAAAAAGTGAAACGATGCCGTTAGCTTTTCTTCTTCGTCCCCTCAGATTAGGACAGTCATCGCATACTTCTTTAAACAGGATGACTGTTTATGTAGCTACAGAGTGAAGAAAATTACATGTACTACTATGAATCTTGTATTTGAAAATATGTGTATGTTTACTAGCTTTTGTGATCGTGATAAAGGATCGATGTGATTATATTTCGTTTGCAATTACTTAAGTGCAAAATTTCAGTATTGCACACAGGATGGTGTTCAAGCAACTACTTCTTTCTAAGGGGTGGCAATTAGGGTCATCGAGTCGTGTTCTTGTTCGGTTTTCTGGTCAATTTTGGGTTATGTTCAAAATATATCAAAAATTACGGGAGTGTTTGCAATCACTAATAAAAGTGTCTATTAGTATAAAATAAAAAGTGTATCAGTGTTTGGCTGAAAAAAAATTCACTTTTTAGTGTTTGCAAATGCCAATTTATGATTCTGATTCTGGTTTGACTTTTATAAACAAATAAGCATTTTTTTAAAAAAATCCGAAACACTCTCAATTTCTGATTCTCAATTTCTGATTTATTTGCAACATTAACAACATCTGATTCACAACTACTTTTCCTTCGGTTATAATAAATACTTCTTCTAAAAGCACAAGTTTTTGCAACACTCCCTACGTAAAACATAAGATAATTATGTTTTAAGACAAACTGCTTACAGCGTGTTTGATCGTGTTAGATTCGTGTTCGTATAATCGTATTCATGTTTCTCTCATTGTAACATCATATTAGATTCGTGTTGTATTATCCTGTCGTATCATGAATTGTCCCCCACTTCTTTCAAGTCTTTCTTTATATATTTCTCAATTCCAAGTAAGTTGATATTCTCTTCTAATATTACATTTCTAGCAGAAATTAAACCACCTTGTATCGTCAATTTATGAAGAATGTAGGGTTTTGAATCGGATTAAAAATACAACCCTAGTGCATGAAAAAAGAACCTATATATGCTATATGGATAGCAGAAAATTCAATGTGAATGTAAGAAAACATCATCAAAGGGACATACCTGAGATTTGATAATTTGCAGACTATCATCACTGACTAATCTTAAATCTCGATTTCCCCGATTGAATTCACAGCTACGAGATTCTTCCTGAACCTATATTTCTTTGTCTAAAATGGAATTGGGATAACGGATTCAAAATTGAAAACTAAATTTATTTTTCTCCTGTTCCATTTATGCTTTCTAAGTTACTCGTAAATACAATAAGTGAAAAAAGAAGGGCACTTTGACAAATGACAACCTAGGACTGGTTTTTAGCATTTTAAGAAAAGGATAACATTATGAATTAGTAAATTACCATGTTTATCTTGCAATCTCTTAAATTTGTGGTTTTATTCTTTTTTTTTTTTTTGTCTTTTTGTCATAAACAATTTTTTGTTGGAATTTGTTTTGGTAAAATGGGTGTTGACCCGATTTTGACCAAATATTTAAGTAATTTCTATTAGTGAAAAATGGAATTAAATTATGTGTAAAAAAATCTACTAAGAGAGTAGATGAGAATAGTATTTGGAATTTCTCAAAACCAATTCCGGGTGAATGAGAAATTAATGCTAGAAGTTAGCCACTTAATCCACGCGGGCAGCGGGCTTGGGCTTGGGCATGGGCTTCAAGGCCCTTATTCTTTTTGGACCAAAAACCTTTAAAATTAATAATTAATTAATTTAAATTAATTAATTAAGTTTCCAACTAAAAAGTGTTCGCAACCAAGCGCGGGCAGACGCACGGCTCGTGCGTCGGGTCGTGCGTCAAGTCAAAACTTTGCTCTCTCATTCACATCCAAGCACGGGACACGCACGGGCCGTGCGCCAGGTCATGCGTCGATGCGAAAGACTGAACAAATGCACATGTTCGCTGTAAATATGTATTTTCGAGCCAAAAGACATGATCTTTCCATACGGCCACCTGATGCCTATTAATTAGAACCCCATGTAGATGGAAAAAAAATGAAAAACTTAACAAAATCCTCAGCAAAAATCGAGTCATTTGCATTATCAGCATATTGACATTCTTTCCTTCAAAGCTTGAAACTTTCAAACACTTTTGTTGTTTGATGTAGTTTCGAGTTTAAGTGTGCTGTAAATTCGAAATAGAAAAGTCGTTGTATCTTAGAGACGAACGCCGGAACCATAAGCACTTTGTATACGGGGCATTTTCATCTTGCGGAGACTGTATCTAATACAGGCCTCGACTAAGCCAAATTCGTCAAAACACTTAGCCATTTTTTGAAACAGTAAACCTTCCAAATTTTACCGAACAATCGCAAGATGAAAAGTACGTTTATGCTCAAGACGATGGCTTAAGTTTCGTTCACTCCGATGGTTGCGCTCCTGCTCACGACGAAAAGTCGCCCAAGTTCTCCGGTGTTGACTTCAAATGCTGGCAACAGAAGATGCTATTCTACCTCACGACTTTGGGTTTGTCCCGTTTTCTGAAGGAGGACCCCCATACCATTGGCGATGAAGAATCCGACAACCAACGAAGAATCGCTGTGGATGCTTGGCATAATAGCTATTTCCTGTGTCGGAATTATATTTTGAATGAGCTAGACGACACCCTCGACAATGTCTATAGTTCGTTCAAAACGTCCAAAGAGTTGTGGGACTCTTCGGAGTAAAAATATAAAACATAAGATGTCGGCACAAAGAAATTTGTTGTCGGAAAATTTCTGGATTATAAGATGGTTGACACCAAGATGGTGATTAGCCAAGTGCAAGAAATTCATATCATACTTCACGACTTAGTGTCTGAAGGGATGATTCTGAGTGAGGCGTTCAAAGTGGTTGCGATTATCGAAAAATTGCCGCCATCGTGGAAAGATTTTAAGAACTACCTCAAGCACAAGCGGAAGGAAATGGGGCTTGAGAATTTGATAGTTCGACTTCAGATTGAGGAAGACAACCGGGATTCCGAATGGAAATCGACAATTGTGGTGGTGTGACCACACTTTATGGAACACTAGTAGAGTTTCTGTTGCATTTTTTAATTTAACAGAAGGTGTTGCCAAAAGTGTTGTGGGACTAAAACCACAATTGCATGAAGTGTTGCCCAAAGTGTTGTAACACTAGAGGTAGACACACTATCAAGTTAAATCCGAAGTGTTACTGTAGACAATTAAAATTTGTGTCCAATTAAATGATGACACGTGGAAAGTAATATATTAAATATCAATTTATATTTTCTATTTATATTTTGGGAATTTATTCAAATTTAATTCCTAAAAATAAATAGTTAATTTTGATATTTTTAATATATAATTTATTGGCCAATCAAAAGTTGCCAAAAGTCAAAAATCAAATATCTTGTCAATCAAGATAATATCTCGTCAATTATGGAAGAAAATACCATTATTTTGGTAACTCAAATCGCATCTTCCGGATATGGCAACAAATTGAATCAAATAATCAAGGACCAATCAAATCGCGTCCTTCAATCAAGTAATTATGGCAAGGAGCTCCTATTCGACAACTATAAATAGGGGTCCTCTTCATAATTTAAAAACACACAAAAATCCTAGAGAAAAAGTCCAAGCAAGAGGCGAATTCTCTCGAATCAAGAAGTTCAAATCCAAGAAAGTCCACGGTGCTCAAAGCGCGGTTCAAGGCGTTCATCGCGAATTCGACTCAAATCCAGCATTTAATTCGGGATTAAGCTGTCAAGCCCTCGAATTAACATTATTTTGGCTCAAATTCAAGCTTGAAGGAGATCAAGTGACGAATCTACCTTCGAATATTCGAATATCATTTCTGAAGAGAAGAATCAGAGGATCATTAGGAATTGTAATCCTTTTATTCTGTTTGATTCAAATAAAGTTTATTTGTATTACTTTTTCTTGTTTACCATATTTGCATACAAGAAATTTGTGTTACGAATTTTGGCACGCCCAGTGGGACTGTTTCTACCTCTCATCTCTTCTCTTCACCAAGTTCTCCAAATATCATGGCCAATTGCAAGGTGACGATAGCCAAAGCTGCTACGTCAAACTCATCAAAAGCTACTAGCGAAAGCATTGGTGTCGTGACGAGGAGCATGTCCAAGAAGTTAACTACATCACGTGATATGAACCCCATGCATGAAATAGTTGAGAAGGATTCGCCACATCTCGACAATACGAATGTAGATGATCAAGATCTGAACGACGAGTCTGCTTCATCAACTCCTCGCTCAGCGTCAAGTTACTCATTCACCTCAAACGTAGCGCCTACTATGGTGACAAATGTCACGACATTAGAGGAGCAAATCGCAAGTTTGACGAGGGCCGTTGAGGGACTCACCCATCATGTCAAGGAGCAAGACTCGCAAATTGCAATGTTGATGAACAAAGTAGACAATTTTGATACGAGTCGTGCAATAGGAAAGCAGGTTGAAGCACAAGATGAAGCAGAGACATCGATGAAAGAGCAATCTGCTGAAAAAGGAAAGTCTGTATCCAAAGAATTGCAAGTTTCAGCCGATGGTTTGATTCCTGTTGATCAGCTGAAGGATTTTATCATGGGGACAATCAAAGACAAATTCGATGGAAGCTCCAAATCATCCTTGAGCTATGCTAAGCCATACAAACAAAGAAATGATAACTTGAAGATGCATGTTGGTTACCAACCTCCGAAGTTCCAACAATTTGACGGCAAGGGCAACCCAAAGCAACATGTGGCTCATTTCGTTGAAACATCCAATGACGCTGGAACCTATGGAGATCACTTAGTAAAGCAGTTTGTCCAATCTTTGAAGGGCAATACGTTTGATTGGTATATCGACTTGGAATCAAACTCAATTGATAGTTGGGAGCGGTTAGAGCATGAATTTCTCAACCGATTTTACAGCACCAGACGAACGGTTAGCATGATCGAACTCACAAATACACGCCAGTAGAAGGAGGAACCTGTCATCGACTACATCAATCGATGGAGGAACTTGAGCCTCAACTGTAAAGATCGATTATCAGAAGCTTCAGCTATCGAGATGTGCATCCAAGAAATGCATTGGGGCCTTCGATACATTCTTCAGGGAATCCAACCGAAGACATTTGAAGAGTTGGCTACTCGGGCCCATGATATGAAGTTAAGCATGGCCGCAAGCGGCGTTGAAGGGTCGCCTATCCAAGAGTCACAAAGATCCAAAGAACGATATGAAGCCAAGAAAGGGGGTAAGTTTTCTTCTAAAGCTCCAAACAAGGAATCCATGGCAGTTAACACAACACCTATCAAGTTTAAGGGCAATGTAACTGCGGAGACTAATGAAAAGAAAGATATTCCTCAAGAGAGAGAGCAAAGAAAGTTGACTCTAAAAGAGATGCAAGCAAAGTAATATCCGTTCCTCAACTCTGATGTCTCTGGGATATTTGATGATCTGATCAAGGCAAACCTCATTGAGTTGCAAGCGTCCCAAAGAAGCTGGGCGAGTCGATGACCCGAAGTACTGCAAGTATCATCGTTTGGTAGGTCATCCAATTCATGATTGCTTCGTTTTCAAAGATAAAGTCATGTAGTTGTCTCGCCAAGGAAAGATATCACTTGAAGAAGATGTTGCAACTAGCAATCTTATTACCATCACATTTGGATCCATAGATGTTGTGATGGAGAACATGCATAATGATGGAAATGTTGCATGCAATGTGACGAGTGAGCAACATGTTTCATCTAGTGAATCATGTTTGTTTGAGAAGGAGGTTAACACTATTGCTGAAGATTGTGTGTCAATGATTACCTTCACTGATGAGGACCTACTCCTTGGTTCCAAGCCTCATAACAGGCCGTTGTTTTGTGACCGTCTATACTCGCGAGCGAAAGGTGAATAGAATTTTGATGATGGAGGCTCAACGGTAAATATCTTATCATTGCATACATTAAAAGAGTTGGAGATCCCCATGGATAAACTCGCAAATAGTCGTTTGATGATCTAAAGTTTCAACCAAGGGGAGCAAAGAGCTCTCGGCATTATAAGATTGAAGCTATTGATGGGTGACATGGCCTCAACTGCACTGTTTCATGTCATAGATGCTAAAACTTCTTACGACATGCTTCTAGGACGTCCTTGGCTACATGATAATAGGGTGGTTCTTTCTACTTGGCATCAATGTTTCAAGTATTGTAGAGATGGTGTGGTGAGAAAGGTTCTTGGAGATGACAAGCCTTTCACTGAGGCAGAGTCACATTTTGCCGATGCCAAGTAGTACTTCGAAGATACTAAGTCAATCAAGGCTAATGAAAATCCACCAAAGCATCAAGATGATGAAGTCAAAGAGAGCAAAGTCAAGAATGTTTCTACAAGTCATGATGACAATGGATCTTTGGAGGAATTGGTGTTTCCTTTAACAAAACTTGATGCCAAGAAACCATCTCTCCAGCCACTCGATAAGTTTGTTTGCCCAACTGAAGGACCCAAGACTGAACATGGAGAAGAGCTCCGAGATGCGAAATATTTTGATCCAAAAGCTTATAATCTTCTCGTTAAAGCTGGGTATAACCCGCAAGAGAATTCCACCTTGGGTAGGCTCCCTTCTGAAGCTAAGGAGACTTAAAAGATGTCGAAAGAAAGTGGACATACTCGGACTCGTCTTGGATTCGTAGTACCAGCTCACATTCGAATAGACATTAGAAGGGCCAACGTCAATTATGCGTCTGAAGGAGAACTTTCATCGACGGAGGATGCCTTTGACAAAAATGGAAAGAAGGTGCGGCGAATATCAGTCTTTGATAGACTTGGCCCCATTCAAAACTTGAAGATAAAAGGAACCATCCATCAAAGGTTGGGCATCTCTAGAACATCAAAGCAACGTAAAAGAGCCAGAAAGTCACAGGCTACTCAAGAGCTTCGAAGTCTGATTCCGTCTCGCATGAAGTGACAAACTACTTTGCTTATATCTTGTGAAGAAGTCTTGAAAGCCAAATTTCAAATTGTTGTTTTCACACGGCCTCAAGACAATGAAGATGATAAATAAAGTGTGGCATCAACATACCATATCACATTGAGCGAAGAAGGGGAAGAAGAAGACGCCGAAGATGCTCCTCCCGAACTTGAAGAAGGGATCAAAGCAACAGTCGATGAACTAAAAGAAATCAATTTGGACGATGTTGATAATCCATGACCAATCTACATCAGTGCATTGTTGACAATTGATGAAGAAAATCCGTATGTCGAACTGCTTCAGGAGTACGAGGATGTATTCGCTTGGTCCTACAAAGAAATGTCTGGATTAGATCCAAAAGTAGTAGTACATCATTTGTCCGTTAAGAAAGGGATTCGTCCAATTAAGCAAGCTCAATGATGGTTTGGGCCTGACTTGGTTCCATTGATCGAAACTGAAGTAAACAAACTCATCGAAGCTGGGTTTATTCGAGAAGTCAAGTACCCTACATGTATCTCAAGCATTGTCCCTGTAAGGAAGAAGAATGGTCAAATCAGAGTTTGTGTTGACTTTAGAGATTTAAATGAAGCGTGTCCCAAAGACGATTTTCCACTGCCCATAACTGAACTCATGATTGATGCCACCACGGGCTACGAAGCACTATCTTTCATGGATGGATCATCTGGATACAATCAAATACGTATGGCTCCAGAAGATGAAGAGTTGACAACCTTTCGTACCCCAAAAGGTATATACTGCTACAAAGTGATGCCATTCGGTTTGAAGAATGCTGGGGCTATATATCAAAGAGCCATGCAGAAAATCTTCGATGATATGCTTCACAAAAACATTGAGTGTTATGTCGATGATGTGGTCGTGAAATCTAAGAAGCGAGAAGATCACCTCCTTGATTTGAGAAAAGTTTTTGAACGGCTAAGGAGATATCAACTTAAGATGAACCCACTGAAGTGTGCATTCGGTGTCCGTTCTGGAAAGTTTCTTGGGTTTGTAGTTCGTCATAGAGGTATCGAGATTGAGCAAGCAAAGATTGATGCGATAGTAAGGATGCCTGAACCTCGTGATATTCACGAACTCAAAAGTTTACAAGGAAAATTGGCTTATCTTCGAAAGTTCATTTCAAATCTATTCGGTCGGTGTCAGCCATTCAGCCGTCTCATTAAGAAAGGTGTTCCATTTGAATGGGATGAATCTTGCCGAAATGCTTTCAAAAGTATAAAAGCATACTTGATGAAACCCCCTGTTTTGATTGCGCCAGTGCCTGGGCGCCCATTGATTCTTTATGTTGCTGCTCAAGAACGTTCCGTAGGGGCTTTACCATCACAAGAGAACGATAATGGAAAAGAAAGTGCCTTATACTACTTGAGTAGGATGATGACGCCAAATGAGTTGAACTATTCGCCAATTGAAAAGATATGCTGGGCATTAATCTTCGCAATCCAAAAGTTGAAGCATTATTTTCAAGCTCACATTGTTCGTCTTGTTTCAAAAGCAAACCCACTAAAGTATGTCATGTCAAGGCCGGTTCTTTCAGACAGACTTGCAAGGTGGTATCTTCAATTGCAACAATTCGAGATCATATATATTCCTCAAAAGGCTGTAAAAGGGCAAGTTTTGGCGGATTTCTTGGCTGATCATCCCATCCCTGCTGAGTGGGAGTTGTCGGATGAATTACCTGATGAAGATATACTTGTAGTTGAAATTACTCCCCCTTGGAAGATGTACTTTGATGGAGCTTCCCATAGAGAAGGAGCCGATGCTGGAGTCATATTTGTTACATCGGACGGAGAAGTGTTGCCCTACTCCTTCACCTTAACTCAAAATTGCTCAAATAATGTTGTTGAATATCAAGCTCTCATCCTTGGACTTGAAATGGCAGTTGATATAAAGCAATAACAGTTGGATGTGTACGGAGATTCCAAATTGGTGGTTAATCAATTTATTGGAATATAGTGAAGAAACCCGAGCTACTCCCATACGTTAATTATGCTAAGAGACTCATTGGGTGGCTTGGAGACGTGACAATTGAACATATCCCAAGGAAGGATAATAGACAAGCTGATGTTTTAGCAAAACTTGCTTCTACAATCTCCATGCCTGAAGTTGAAGCTCGCGTACCGATATGCCAAAGTTGGGTGGTGCCTCCAATTTTTGAGGAAGAAGATTGTGGTAATGAAGAAGAAAATCATGTTGTTGAGGTATTCGAAGTTGAGAAAGAAGTTTGGCATCAAATATTTGTGGATTATTTGAAGTATGAGAAGCTACCTGATGATCTGCGACAAAGGGTTAACGTCCGACGTCGTGAGGCTCGCTTTATCTATTACAAAGGCACACTTTACAGACGTTCATTTGATGGAGTCCTTTTGCGATGTTTAGGTGATGATGAAGCCATCCAAGCCATGGAAGAATCTCACTCAGGGGTTTGTGGTGCTCATCAGCCAGGCCCGAAGTTACACTTCCGCATCAAAAGAATGGGCTATTATTGGCCAACAATGGTGAGGGACTGCATGGATTATACGCAAAGATGCCAAGTCTGTCAATTCCACGCGAATTTTATTCACCACCACCAGAGCCGTTACACCCTACTGTTGCTTCTTGGCCATTTGATGCTTAGGGCTTAGACGTAGTTGGACCAATGACAAAGTCTTCTGGTGGACATTTGTACATCTTGGCTGCTACTGACTACTTTTCGAAGTGGGCTGAAGCGATACCTCTCAAAGAAGTCAAGAAGGAAAATGTTGCTGATTTCATTCGTATCAACATCATTTATCGCTATGGGATTCCACGATATATAATCACTGATAATGGAAAGCCTTTTTGCAACACTACGATAGATAAGCTTTGTGAGGAGTTTGGACTCAAGCAAAGAAAGTCGTCCATGTACAATGCCGCTGCAAATGGCCTTGTTGAAGCATTCAATAAAACTTTATGCAATCTGCTGAAGAAAGTGGTCGCTAAGTCGAAGAGAGATTGGCACGAACGAATGAGAGAAGCATTATGGGTGTACATGACCACTTATAGGACGCCTACTCAAGCCACTCCTTATGCATTGGTGTATGGTATTGAAGCTATTGTCCCTCTTGAGCAACAAATTCCATCACTGCGAATAGCCATACAAGAAGGGTTAACTGAAGAAGAGAATGCACGCTTATGCCTTGAAGAGTTGGAAGCTCTTGATGAGAAAAGTTTAGAAGCACAACAAAGACCCGAATGTTATCAAGCTCGTCTTGCTAAGGCATTCAACAAGAAAGTGCGGTCGCGCTCCTTTCAAATTGGTGACTGGGTTCTTGCAGTGAGAAGACCCATCATTATAACCCATCGAACTGGAAATAAGTTCACACCAAAGTGGGATGGTCCCTATGTTATCAAAGAAGTATACACAAATGATGCTTATAAATTGGTTGTTGAGGATGGATTAAGAATTGGCCCGATAAATGGGAAATTCTTAAAATGATATTATCCTTGAAGTCAAAAATAATACAAAAAAAAGAATAAAAAAAGCAAAAAGAAGAAAAAAGTCCTTGGTGTAAGTCCAAGCGGCTACGATAATCTAGAGGGGGGGTGAATAGATTATCTCCATCTTTTCGATTTTACCCTCTTTTTCGAACCGAATGCTCAAAGACAATAATAAAGGTGCGGAATGTAAACAACACACGTCGATTTATAGAGGTTCAACCCACTTTAGGGCCTAATCCTCTACCACCCCAAAGATATCCGGATGGATTTCAAAAAGAAAAAGAATTTTATTAATTACCAAAATTAATACAAACTCAACTTACAACACCTTGAAGAGCACCACACTCTTCTTCAATACCACATTTGGAGATTACCACAATCTCCCTTTGAAGATCACCACAATCTTCCTTCAACGGCACCTTGTGAAGATTACCACAATCTTCAATCTTGAAGAATACCAAATTCTTCAACACCTCAATAAGAAGATCACCACAATCTTCTTCCACCTATCACCTAGATCATCCAAGTGTGTTCTTACCACAAGAACACTCACAAGGATATCTTGTGTTTGAATGATAACCAAAAATCAAGATTACAACTCAATAATGAATATTACAATTTGAGTGCAAAGTGTAATCAAGAATAGCCTAGACCTCAAGGATGTGAAAGTGATAAGTCAGGCAAAATTACAACAAGAATAATAGCAATGAAGAACAAATATTTGCTTGAAGTGTATCTTGTTGTGTTGTATCTCAATTGTTGTATTGGTTGCTCCAAAACTTCCTCTATTTATAGGAGATGATTGATCAAGCATAGACTCTCTTTGGGGATTGAAAATCTACGAAAAATACTTTGTAGTCCCAAGGGGTGTAAGTGTAAGGTTTAGAAGGGGGGTTGAATAAACCTTACCAAATTTTCGATTTAGTCCTTTTAAATCTACGAGTTCTACACAACAGTGTCCTTGATGGACAATCGAATTAGTCACTCAAGAGAGTTAATCTCTCAATGACTTCAAATTTCATCAATAGAGTAACTCAAATTTTTGTTGGCTATAATTTGACTCAACCGTGGTTTTGTTTTCAAATGAAAAGACTTAACACCCTTATGTTTGATTAAGCAAGATTTTTTACTGACTTGATTTAGTACTTATAAATTATCAAATGGATAGCAAATTTATCGCCAGATATAAGCGATTAAAAGTGCGAGAATTTAAATGTTGAAATGTAAATGACACAATAAAATTTTTATAGAGGTTCGAAGATGGGGTAATTCTTCTACTCCTCTCTTCTCCAACTCCCGGAGGAATCCACTAGGTAATGATCGGTTTACAAAGTGGTAATGTAATCCCATCCGAGGATCACAAGTCTTGATCACAATGACTTGATCCTTTGGGACTCGATCGAGACGCGCTTGATCACTCGGTGGCTTCTCGTGCGACTCGAACTTCTTCACGGGCGGCTGCGCTACTACTCTGACTCAACACTTGCTCAAGCACTTTGGATTTGATCACGAAGCCCTCCAAAAGCTTAAGACTTGGTTCACCAACCTTTCTACAATCCTTCCCGGAATGTAGACCCCTTGTTTTTTATTTTCCTCTTCAACTGATTGAAGTTCTCTTTCCTTCACAAAAAGTGTTGGATTGATGTACTTTGAGATGTAGGCTTGAGGATTGAGAATGTTTCGATTTTGATAAGCTTGTATATCTCACGTGTGTGTCATTCATCCTTCTTCTCAAACAAACTCCTCAAATCGGCCTTTTATAGTGAACTTTCCAAAATTTGCCCGTTGAAGAGATAGGCTCATTTTTGAAAGTCACTTTGCGTCGTTGGCTTGCGCTTCTTGGAATTGCCATTTCCTCGTATGAATTGTTTTATCACCTTTTCGGAGTTCGACACGGTGTAGTGCTTCCCATTGTTCATTTCTTTTGCACGCCTGGGACTGAGCACTCCAAGAAAGGTGGTATGGAGATATTACTTATTTAAGTAAATCTCTTGATTTAAATAACGGTTCTTTTACGCTTATCTCGACTTGACCGCATTTCCTTGCTTTCCCCAGGTGACTTAGAGTCGCCTTCCAATCATCGGATGACTCTTCCACTTGACTGAGACTTGGCTTCTCTTGAGTTGACTTGATCGATGTTCCACTCACCGCATCTCACCGCTTCTTCATCCGAGTTCCATGCTCTTCTTTGCCGTACTCACTGCTCTCTCGAGAGTTTTCCTTCAAGTCTTCGGTTGTCTTCTTGCATGTTGGGCGTAGGCGACTTAACTCGGCTTTTTGGCCATCGAATTGTTACAATACATTTTACAAAGAAGAATTGGGGTGCCAACTTTCTATTCTAAGTTTTACATGGCATTCATCAAAATCTAAACAATAAAATTCCTAACAATTTCCCCCTTTTGATGATGCCAAAACTTAAATCATACAAAGATGCAAATAACAAAGATACATACTGATTAGTGTATTGACATAGAATGTATGCGAGAATCAATCTTTTTATTGATCATATCATTCTTGTACTTAACACAACTTTGTTTACAAGGTGTATCGTGAGTATATAATTGTCTTCACAAAATAGAGAATTTATAGCTTTATTACGAAAGACTTACATTGTATGTATTTACAAGATAAAATACACGAAGGGTTGACAAAGAACACTTCATCTCCTTCATTGTCTCCTTCTTTCATCTTGATCGATCTTCTTCTCTTCTTCTCGTCATCACCGCCTTCTTTTTTTCTTCTCATATGTCTTCCTGGCAACCTTCATCTCTTCTTAATCTTTCCCCCGTCTCTCCTCCCATAGTTGAGTTTGTCTTTTGTTCTCTTCTTATATTCTTTTTGCATACTCGGCGTTAGTTTTTGCCACTTTCAAATTTGCCACTTGGTCAAGTTTCCACCAAGATCCCTCCTTTCTTCCCCGGATCTACGTATTCAATGTTCTTGGGCGAGACCTGTGTCCGAAGCTTCTTCCTCCACCGCTTCTTCCTCTACCTCTCGGGCGTATCTTTGTCTTTGGAGTCTTCTTTTCCACTGAGTGCCAGTGGAGTGACCAAGAGCGATGCCGGTTGTCTCACGTCATCGAACCTTCTTCACATAATGTGAGACCCTTTTCCCAAGACAGTCCCAAGCTTGAGCCATGGACATATTTGCAAAGTATCCCACGTTCGAGCGTTTTGAATTCATCGATCGAACGTGGCTCGTCCCGACATCCGAGATGGCATAGGTGTCTCTGTCAACCGGAATGCCTCCATGTTCTTTCAAGATGTTCATCACCCTGGCATCCATTCTTCCTTCCACTTCCTTCATCCCTCGCTTCAATTGATTTTTTCTCTTCTCGGCCATAGATACAGTGTTGGAGTGGCGAGTCACCGGAGTTTGCCGCTTATAATGTCACCAGAGGACCTTGTTGGGGAGTTTGTGCAATCATCAATGTTACATCCGATCCTTCCCCCTCAACAAGTTTTCCTTTCTTCTCGTTTTAGGACTTCCTCACCGATTTTCCCGACTCAAATTTTTCCTTTCTTTTTCGGCTTGATTTTGCTACTTTAAGGTATTCCTCTTCCCCTTTTTGGCATCATCAAAGGATAGAGGAACCCTGAGGGAACATGGCAAGCATGAAGTCGAGTCTTCGATGGTTGAGTTCTCGCTTCAAGTCTGCTGCGTTGTATGCGCACGGAATTCATCTAGTAGCGTTGGATTCTCACAAATCGCTTCATCTCACGGCCGAGAAGGCTGAATTTTCTTGTCATGTGTTCTTCCAAACGTCAGTAGATCATGTGTATGTTGTTCACGCAGCGCCTTGATCTCGCGGTGTGAGCTTCATGCATATGCTCAATGTGTTCTCTCGGCTTTGTCTTTGCATCATATTTTCGGCTCTCCACACCAGAAGACTTATTGAACAATTGTCCGAAGTATCTCACTGTTCCACACGCATTGTTTGTTGTTGTTGCCACCATTCCCTTATCCGAATCATTATGCCTCTTAAATCACCGTAAGGGTGGCATCTCTCGTTGTCCAATCGCATGTCCAAAGAGGCCCGATGCCTCTCCATCCTTTCAATCTCAAAGAAAGAGTGCCTTGAACACTTCTCGAGCTTCACCGATTCTTCACGGTGCGGTGATGGCCATACAAAGATCGTAATAATTACCGGAACAATGGTGTCTGTTGGAAGAACAGAGCTGGTTTGTAATAGCGTGCTTGTTCGTTTTCCGATTCTTCGTGGAGTTCTCGTATCTCCAAAGGTGAGAAAGGGAAAAGATTCTACAAAAGAATCATCACCGCCAACCGGATCTTCGATGATGAGCGGTGCGCGTGAAGTTCTTTTTGGGAATCGATCTGCTGCAGCTTGAGCAAGATATCTTGTTCACTGGTTTATAGTGCGATGACTCTGGCGAGCCTCAATTTGTCTTAACACCTTCGTTGGTCTCAAATGATTTCTCCATTTCGATGGAGGTCCTCGGCCTTGCTCGGAGCGTCATCGGACGATGATGAGATTTCCATTGGTGGCTCTTCATCAAAATTAAAGGTTTGACGAGTAGTCTGGGGATCGAACTTGCTCATGCTTAGAACATCCGCAATGAGTCCTTTGGATTTGTCATGGGGATGACTCGACCTTCTTCTTCGCCTTCGATCCCGGAAAAGTAACATCGGGGTTGTCCTGGGAGTCATGAAGTGCGATCTCCTTCTCGGATGGGTCGATGATACCAGGAGAGATGTTCTCTACTTGTGTGTTACCCCGGAAGTCTCAACCTCCCGTGGCCTTCATTTCCTCCAGCCGGTCTCTCTTTGCTGCGAGGCCTGGTCCTCCCTTTCGACAGTGTCACTGCCTTAGGGTCTTCTACAATGGCATCCATTGGAGTCTCAACCCCATGGATTGCACTTTCTTCGCCTGCAGTGTTAACTCCCGTGGTCATTCTTTCCTCAGTGCCTCGATTGCATCGGCAGTCATTAGCCTTTAGAGCGCTTGTCACCTCGGTGAGGCAGTCTCAATCGCCTCGAGCTTCGTTGATGGCAACTTGCCGTTTCTTCTTGTGTGTGAGTTTTCTCTACTTCGCCTCCCGCATTCTTTGTGGAGTCATCTCAGCATCCTCCGACCTTGCTTTGCAGGAGGAGGGAGTTTCCCACCGGGCGCACACCGAGTGACTTGAATGGGGTCACTCGTCTCCAAGCTCCCTTTGTTCCGATTGATTGCTCACCGTAGTTGGGGGGTAGCACACCTTCAATAGGGGTTGGCTCGACCGGGTCCCCACTATCCCGCCATCGCCATCTCCCTTATTGCTTCTTCTCGAGTGAGTCGGGGAAGTGGTAGCGGAACAACCGGGCTATTTGCTTTGAACCACTCCCATTGGATCGATTTCACCGTGATCCGGAGGACTCTCCTGGTCCCTCCATTAATCGTTGCTCGTGAAGGATTCTTGATTCGTGCAATGCTTGCTGCATTTGCAACTCTTCCGTGGCGGCAGATTCTCTGTTCCTCGTCACTTTCGGAGAAGACATCAAGAAGAGGATGTGTGTGTTACGTGGTGCCGGAGATAGGGCGGTGCTTGCCTTCTCACGTGCTTCGGCTTCTTCACCTTGCTTTTCTCTCTCTTGTCCTTGTAGATCTGCAGAGATGTCTATGCAGTTGTCTTCATCCGCAGTGGGAGCACAAAGAGTTAATCCAAGGAAATTTAGCAGCTTCCTCTTCTTCTTCTATGAACTCGGGCCGTTGGAACTGTTCCTTGCTTGCTTCCATTTTCTCCACTCACGCAGACGATTTTGGATGTCCGGGTAAGGTGGAGATAGGATCATAACATCACTATCTCTGCTTGGGCGGTTCTTCTTGTGCTTGTGTGTGAGCTACAGGTATGTCTTGGGTTGCCTCTGCGATCACCTTCAGCAGAGTTGGTCGTTTCATCAATTACATCCGGAGACTCTACTTCTCCCGGTAGTCTCGGGTATATGTGCTAGTTGAGTAACCGACTCACCGGTTTCTCCTGTTCGACCGCTTGACGAGTCTTCTTCGTCTCTGGTTTGTACCGGGGAATTTCTGTTCGAGGCGGTGTCCTCCGAGTCTTGGGCGGCTAGGCCGGTGCGTGTTTGTTTCGAGGAGCCGCCGTCTTGGTTTGTCGGTTCTCCTCTTTTTGACGATCGGAGAAGGAATTTGTGAGTCCTTCTCGACCGCCTACGCAGGGCAGTGACACGGCTGGGCTTTAGGGCAGGTGACTCTGCGCTGCGGGGCGAGGAGCATGTTTGGTTTTCTTTCTTTGCAGGGGCAGCGATCTTTTTTGCAGCCGCAGGGGCGACTTTTCTTCTTGACTAGAGAGGAAGCAAATCAGTATCTTGGTCACCGATTCCCTCACCGTGTCGCTCTCTTGGCGTAAGCTCGCTTCGAGCACCGAGAGAGGTTAGCTCGAACATCCTCTTGTTAACATGGAAAGCCTTCCCATGTCTAAGAGGGACTCCATTCACCTCCAATAGCCGCCAATCACTGGCCATATCCCAGGATCCTCCAAATGTGTCGTCTTCTTTGAAGGACTTGTTCCCCACGCTTAAGCGGCAGAGTCCGCTTTGTAGATAAACTCGGCCAGCTTTATCTTCTTTCTTCGATGATTGCAGCCATCACAATCGCTTTGCCTTTGTGATTGGTCAAAGCCAAATTTGATGTCGATACATTTGGCAACTATGTCCAACAATTTGTGATAATCCTCCTTTAGCAGTCTCTTGTTTGCTATGTATATAATTTTATCAAAAAGTCGGACTTGGCTATCTCTTTCCATGCGTCGGCCCAAGTTGACATCGCCTTCCTTAATCTCGATTGCTCCTTCACCCGGTAGTGAGCAATATTCACCAAATCCTTGGCGGTGATAGTCACCGCTTCCCGTGAATGATGACTTGATTCCTTCATCGTGAATCTCAAAGCATTCACGTAGAATTGTGCGACCTCCTCCACATAGGTCATAGGATATTCCAAATTAGAAACGGTTTTAGTCCGGTCGTTTCCGGCTTCTCGGCGATTTTCTTCACCAGGGTGTCGTCGGACCCCTCGCTTCACCATTCCGTCGAAATCTACGGTCGAACCGGTGTGGATTTGTTTTCCCAACTTGGTAAAGTCATAAGTTGGTGCCATTTCTCGAGAATAATTTCAAGGAAAAGTTCGTAAATTTGATTTGAAGGTTGATAGGGTTTCGAGAGTATCTTGCCTTTGCCTTTTGAGAGAAAAAGAGATTGAACAGTTTTAGAAGTGTGAGAGAGAAACGGACGAAAATGGTTTAAATATGGTTTATGAAAGGGCGTGCGTGACGGTTTTGAATTGTGATCGAAATCAACGGCTTGGATTTCGCACGCATATTGAGCGATTCATGTCTCGTATTTAATGCGGCAAAGATTTATATCCAATCATAGGCTTGGTGTGCGGCTTTATGTCCGTACACATCATCATTATGCTTTGACGTGTTTCTTAAAACATTCCCGCTAAGTCAAAACGATCCGTTTTTGTCACTTTGCTCATAAGTTATTCAAATTATCTCTTAGGCCGATTTAACTCTTCTCACATTTCTCTTAGTGACTCAAATATCACCGACTTGGTATAGCCGATTTTCCGATACAATGATTCATCGAAATTTTTGTTTTCACTCTTTTTCCCTCCTTTCTGTTCCATTTCTTTACTTTGATTCTTCTCGTGTCTCACTTAGCTCAATTAGCCCCAACTCATGTTTGAGTTGTTCAAATCTTGACTCACATAATGGTTTTGTGAAGATGTCGGCTAGTTGTTTATCGGTTGAGATATATTCCAAGATAATGTCCTTATTTTCAACATGATCTCTTATGAAATGATATCGACATCAATATGTTTTGTTCTTGAGTGCAACACAGGATTTTGAGTGATTGCAATGGCACTTGTGTTATCACACATGATTGGAATTTCTTTTCTTCAACTTCATAGTCTCTCACTTTCCTCATCCATAGGATTTGGGCACAACAATTGCCCAGCCTATGTATTCTCGCCTCACCGTTGTAGAGGTGGCTATTGAGTTTTGCTTCTTGCTAAACCAGGAAATTAGTCTTTCCTAGCATTTGACATGTGCCTGAAGTGCTCTTCCCGCCCACTCTGCATCCAAAGATAGTCGAATCAATAGCCAATTAGCTTGAATCCACCTTCCTTTGGATACCATAGGCCTACTTCTTGCTTCCTTTTAAGTATCTCAATATTCTCTTTGTCATATGGCTCTCTTTTGGAGCAGATTGAAATCTTGCACATACACCTACAAAGAAAAGTGATGTCCGGCTGCTAGCCGTGAGATAGAGCAATGATCCAATAAGTGCTCAGATCTTGTTTGATCTACTGTGCTTGCCATCCGTGCATCCATGTCCATTTTGACCGATGTGTTCATTGGTACTTTTACGTAAGACTTCTCCTCCATACCAAATTTCTTCATTAAATCTCTCGTGTATTTTGTTTGACTTATGAAGGTTCCATCCTTCATTGTTTCACTTGAAGTCCAAGGAAGAATGTCGCTCTCCCATCATGCTCATTTCAAATTTACTTTGCATGAGGTTTGAGAATTTTTCACACAACTCTTTGTTAGTGGATCCAAAAATGATGTCATCCACATATATTTGAACAAGCAAGTATACTCTTCTTGTCTTGAATTACGAAAAGTGTTCTATCTACTTTTCCTTTTGTGAATCCATTTTCGATCGAAATTGTGACAGGTATCATACCATGCTCGGGGTGCTTGCTTCAATCCATACAGGGCTTTCTTGAGTTTGTATACCTTGTCTCCAAGAGTCTTCTGCTCAAATCCTGGAGGTTGTTCAACATACACTTCTTCTTCCAATAAGCCATTTAGAAATGCACTTTTTACATCCATTTGATATACAATGAAGTTCTTGTGAGTGCATAGGCAAGAAACATCCTTATAGCTTCCAATCTTGCTACGAGAGCAAATGTTTCATCAAAATCTATTCCTTCTTCTTGGCAATATCCTTTGGCTACCAATCTTGCTTTGTTTCTTACCACAGATCCTTCCTCGTTCATTTTATTTCAACACCCATTTGGTTCCAATGACATTTTGATGTATGGGTATTTGCACTAATTCCCATACTTTATTTCTCTCAAACCGATTCAACTTTCTTCTTGATATGCTTTGAATCCAATGTGTGTCATCCAATGCTTGTGACACATCTTTGGGCTCAATTTGTGAGATGAAGCATGTGAACATGGTTTCTTGTTGAGTTCTAGATCTTGTCTTGACACCTTCTCTTATATCTCCAATGACAAGTTCTCGTGGATGGTCTCTCGGCCATCTTACATCAAGTTGGAGTGAGTTAGCTGGTTCATCGACTTGGTACCGTGTTCTTTGTTATCGACTCTCTCTCGTAATCACTTAATGCAAATTTTCCAAATTTTTTGAGATTCACTATCTCATCTTCTTCCTCAATTGATAATTCGGCTTGACTTCAAAGATGGACTCTTCAGATGGTTGGATGATTCAAATTATCAAAATCTTCAATGTCTTCTCCATTTATATTTGGCTCATCGAATACTACATGAATGGATTCTTCCGTAACCATAGTCCTTTTGTTGAGTATTCTGTAGGCTTTGCTTTGGTGAGTACCACTAAGAAGATACCTTCATCACTTTATCATCAAAAGCCTTTAGGTTGTCTTTGCCATTGTTGTGAATGAAGCATTTACATCCAAATATTCTAAAATATGCAACATTTGGTTTTCTTCCACCCGGATCTCATAGGAGTCTTTGTCACCGTCATTTATCATACATCCTGTTTTGGGTGTAGCAAGTCGTGTTGATTGCTTGACCCAAAATCTTTTTGTAACCCCCGCTCACTAACATGGTCCTTGCCGCTTCTTTGAGGGTTCTATTTCTTCTTTCTCGCAACTCCATTCTCACCGGAGTCCTTTGGCGATAGTTCATGACCAATACCATTCTCAATACAATACGAGTTATTATTCCATTGACAAACTCGGTTCCTCTGCATCGATCTTATTTTGACAATGGTTTGACTCTTCTCGTTTTGAATCCTCTTCATCACCGTGTGGCGCTTTTTGTAGAGTTTCTTTCTTCTTACACATGAAAATTGTCCATGTATATCTTGAGTAGTCATCTACTACCACCAAGGTGTATTTCTTTCCACTTATCTTTGGGTTCCACCGGGCCAAATAGATCCATATGAAGCGGTGCAATATTCTTGTTGAGGATGGGCATGTCTTTTCTTTAAATGACGACTTGATTTGCTTTCCTTCCGACATGCATCACATATACTCTCCTTTTTGTATATCTTGAGTCCGAAGTCCTTCCACAAGATGACTTCTTGCCGTTTGTTGATCGTTTTGAAATTCAGTGACTCGGCTTTTTTGTGCCACGACCAACTTGATTCACCAGTTTTCTTTGCAAGTAGACAGTCTTTGGGTGTTGCGATTGACCAATCCACTACATACATATTTTTCTGTCTACATCCTTGCAAAGACCACTTCATTTGATTCAATGTCTTTGATTTGGCATATGCCCATGTTGAATCCAACATTGTAGCCACTTGTCACAAAGTTGATCGATGCTTAGTAAATTGAAGTTTAGTCCTTCAATATATGCAACATCTGTGATTTCTAAACCATTCCTCTTGATGGATCCAATGCCTCTTATTTCACCAGAGCTTCATTTCCTCCAAATATGACTTTGGCTCCTTTGACTTCCTTGAATTTTGACAGATTTCTCTTATTTCTGTCATATGTCCGGAATGCCCACTATCCATGTACCAGGTTCCTTGCACTCACTGCTCAACCCGCAATCAAGGAAATTAAGTTTTAGGTACCTATGCTTGTCCTGGTCCCGAGGGGTTAAATTATAAGATGATCCAACCAACCTATAGCCAAATGATTTGACTCAAGAGGTTGCCATCTATCGCTGCCATAATCATAATTAATCCTGGCAAATTGCTTGGGAGAGTCCAGGTTCATACAAATTGTCTCTTTTTGTCCGTATGCCTGCATATGTGTTTTAGCAATTGCCTTTCTTGGATAATTGTGGTGTCTTTGAGTGTAGTGCCTAGGTGCATATGTGTGTTTGATGAAAGCTCTTATACTTTTGGAATGGCCTTTGTTGAGTTCTAGGCCTTTGCCATTTGGGCTTATATTCCATAAGTCTATCTTTGATAGTTCACATTATTCCAATCACTTGCTTGGATATTTTCTACCATTCCCATCATATGTATTTTTTTTTTATGAGTTTTCTCGGGATTTTTGGTAGCTCGCTTCTTCTTTACAGAGTATTTTCTGTTTGGAGTCTGCCGAGGACTCGGAATCTCTTCTCACTGTCCTTTCAAAGACTCTCAAATCAATTGTTTTTCCTTTTCCTTTGTAACCAAGGCCAGCTTTGCTTAGTATTGTGCTTTGGAGTGAATGTGTGTGCAACATTTAGAGTTTTGGATTTTTCGATTCTTCATGACTTGAAGATCCTTTTTCCAAAATTACTCTTGAGGTTTGACATAGCATAGAGGAATTGAATCCTAAGCCTGTCTTGTCTCCACATTCTTTTTGACTCATAATAAGATCATCCAATGATTTAGATGCCTTAGTGAATGAGGCAATAACATTCTTGAGGTCATTCTCCCTCTTTTCTATAGCGAAAGAATTTCGCTACTAATTTAGCATTTTCAAATTTTTAAGCTTTTATTTTCAAAATGACTATTTGACTTAGAGTACTCGGCTCCTTGGTCACCGTGTGAGTTTTGACTTTTGAGTAGGTCAAGTTTTTTTCCTCATTCAATAGTGTGTGTGAGGATTTAATGTGCTCAAAATCTTTCATCATTTTGCCTAATGAATCATAAAGATCTGTAGGTGATGAAGTGTGTGTGTCACGATCTACACTATCACTAGTGTACGAGCTTGTTGAGTTAGATTGTACCTCATCTTCTTGATCTTGTTCTTTGGCCATCAAGCGGATCAAGGCTTCTTCTTCGAGTCACTTGAGTAGTCGGCTTCATCATGCTCTCTCGAGTCATCCTCCCCCGACTTAGTTTGTCTCGGCCGATCTGCGCCCATCATTGCCCTTTTCTTTTCTGTCTTCTTCTCTCGAAGACCTTCCTTTCTTCTTCATCCCTCGTCTTGTTGACTACGTGATATGAGCGATCAATTGCATAGTGACCTGGTTGTCTACAGCCCAACATAGATATTCAGCTTTTGATCACTCTTTCCATTCTTGAGTTGTCGACCCTTTGATATTCAACTTTTTGATGATCTGTTCTCTTGGTTGGCCTGTCTTTCCTTGATTTAGAGGGAGCCGAGTGTCTTCGGAAGATTCACCCTTTCCTCTCTTATAGTTCTTGTTAAAGAACTTGTTAAATCTTTTAACCATCGTTATTTTTTCCGGGTCAATGACTTCTTTGACCTCGGCTCTCTTCCCATCTTTAACAATTAGAGCAAATTGTTTTGGGTACAAATTGTCTCCTCCTCGTCTTTCCTTCTCACCAAACTCGTAGGCTTTGAGGTCCGAGAATAACTCATGATTGGATGTCTTTGATAGGTCCATGGAGTGTCTCAATGCCATGACCTTCATTTCCCATTCACCGGAAGACTTTTTAGGATCTTCATACACATTTCCTTCTCGTATATTCCTTTCCAAGTGTAGATGGCTCATTTGTGATTTCAGAAACCGCATCCAGCTTGATCCAGGTTCTCTCCTCGAGATCATTTTGAAATTTTCAAACTTCTACGTACGACCCACCGATAGTTTGTTTTCTTTGATTTGCTTCCGAGCCTTCACAAATCAATGTCACTTTTGTCCTGCATTTCCTTAGCCGTTTTGCAAGATTTGACTTTATTGAACATGGCTTTGTCCAAGGTTTTGTACAGGATGTCCTTGGCTACATTGTCCAGGTTATACCTTTTTCTCGTCATCATTTGTCCACTCGCTTCTTGGTTTTTCAACCATGATGCGGAGTGGGAGCAAAGATCTTCTTCTCCTTCACCGCAACTCTTAAATACTGATTGTGTTCACCTTTAATATTTGCAGAGGCCCATCTTCTATCACTATCCACATCTCATCATGTAATCTTTGATAGATGATGAGCACGCATACGAATTTTCCAATCATCAAATTCTTCAATAGTGAACATAGGAATGCGTGTTAGATTTGCTTCCATGATAATAACTTTTAATGATAGAAAAGAGTTTTGAAAGTTTAAGTACTAAAACAGGACTTTGAAAGGTTTGGAGATCTAGTTCAAGAACCGGTGCGGAGGGTTCAATGAACCAACCGCTCCGATACCACTTGTAGGTCCCAAGGGGTGTAAGTGTAAGGTTTAGAAGGGGGTTGAATAAACCTTACCAAATTTTCGATTTAGTCCTTTTAAATCTACTGAGTTCTACACAAATTGTGTCCTTGATGGACAAATCGAATTAGTCACTCAAGAGAGTTAATCTCTCAAATGACTCACCGAGTATTAATAGAGTAACTCGATTGTTGGCTATAATTTGACTCAACTCGTGGTTTTGTTTTCATGGAAGACTTAACACCCTTATGTTTGATTAAGCAAGATTTTACACTTGATTTAGTACTTATAAATTATCAAATGGATAGCAAATTTATCAAAGATATAAGCGATTAAAAGTGCGGGAATTTAAATGTTTGAAATGTAAATGACACAATAAAATTTTTATAGAGGTTCAAGATGGGGTAATTCTTCTACTCCTCTCTTCTCCAACTCCCGGAGGAATCCACTAGGTAATGATCGGTTTACAAAGTGGTAATGATCCCGGATACAAGTCTTGATCACAACAATCGACTTGATCCTTTGGGACTCGATCTGAGACGCCTTGATCACTCACCAAGGCTTCTCGTGCGACTCGAACTTCACAGGCAACCGCCTTTGCTACTACAACTCACTTGCTCAAGCACTTTGGATTTGATCACGAAGCCCTCCAAAAGCTTAAGACTTGGTTCACCTTGAACCTTTCTACAATCCTTCCGGAATGTAGACCCCTTGTTTTCGATTTTTCCTCTTCAACTGATTGAAGTTCTCTTTCCTTCACGAGTAAGTGTTGGATTGATGTACTTGAGATGTAGGCTTGAGGATTGAGAATGTTTCGATTTTGATAAGCTTGTATATCTCACGTGTGTGTCATTCATCCTTCTTCTCAAACAAACTCCTCGGCCTTTTATAGTGAACTTTCAAAAATTTGCCCGTTGAAGAGATAGGCTCATTTTTGAAAGTCACTTTGCGATCGTTGGCTTGCGCTTCTTGGAATTGCCATTTCCTCGTATGAATTGTTTTATCACCTTTTGAGTTCGACACGGTGTAGTGCTTCCCATTGGTTCATTTCTTTTGCACGCTTGGGGATCGAGCACTCCAAGAAAGGTGGTATGGAGATATTACTTATTTAAGTAAATCTCTTGATTTACGTAACGGTTCTTTTATAGTTATCTCGACTTGACCGCATTTCCTTGCTTTCCCCGAGGTGACTTAGTGAGTCGCCTTCCAATCATCGGATGACTCTTCCATCACTTGAGAGACTTGCTTGGCTTCTCTTGAGTTGACTTGACCGATGTTCCACTCACCGCATCTCACCGCTTTCTTCGAGTTCCTTCTGTCATGCTCTTCTTTGCCGTACTCACTGTCTCTCAAAGTTTTCCTTCAAGTCTTGATTTGTCTTCTTGCATGTTGGGGCGTAGGCCGACTTAACTCGGCTCCATTTCTAATTGTTACAATACATTTTACTGACAGAATTGGGGTGCCAACTTTCTATTCTAAGTTTTACATGGCATTCATCAAAATCTAAACAATAAAATTCCTAACAAATACAATTAAAATCAAGAATATAGTCATTAGAAATCAATCCCACATTTTAAGGAAATATGTCTGTTGTCAAACGGTCATATTTTTTTGCCGCCAGCACAAAGTACGCACGGCCGTCGTGCAAAATAGAAGTTTGAAAGAACATATCAACATTTAACACGGGCGACCGGTCGACGTAGGGTTCGACCGGTCGTCCCCATCTCGATTGGTCCCCCTCATTTGCATTTTAAGGAATATGAAGTTCTCGCTTCAAAAAAACGAACTTGCAGTGCCGGCCGACCCACTGGCGGCCGACGCCTTTGAGGCGGCCGACCGACTGCTTGATTTTTCTCCCGTCTCATTTTCTGTTTTCAAAATCATCTTCGTGCACGGGTTGCCCTATAGGGCGACCGATCGACCAAGAGACAGAAATGTTGTCCAATTTTTGTCGAAAATAAAACCCAAGAAATACTCCGAAAATTTAGTAAAAACATTTTAAACCAATCGGAAGTATTTAGACAACATTTAGAAACCTTGTTTAGAAGTGAAATCTTATAAACCCAAAATCATTAAAAGTGTTGTCCAATTTTATCAAAAATAAACTTGAAGAAATACTCCGAAAAATATTAAAACCATTTTAAATCATTTAGGAGTATTTGGACAACAAAAAACATTATTTTGGTGTAAAAATAAAATCATCAAAATTAAGATAAAAACATGTATCAAACATTTGGCGCACGAGCCTAAACTGCATGTTACTCCTGACTCGTACGAGTATAAAATGTGAACGGTAACCACCAAAGGCAATGTATGTGGTTAAACTGCTACCTTCTCCACCAAAGGTAAATACATGTGGTTAAACTGTTAATTTACCCCACTAAAGGTATTTTATTTGGTTAAAAGTTAAATACCCCACCAAAGGTAAATGCATGTGGTTAAAGTGTTAATTTACTCCACTATAGGTATTTTATGAGGTTAAAAATTAAATACCCCACCTAGTCCAAGGTGGTTAAGAAATGGATACTCCTGGCCCGCATGAGTATAAATTGTGTACGCCCCTCCCCCATCAAAAATAAAATTTCTTTGAACTACGTTATGACTTGATCCCCTTATTGGGGTACGTAGGCAACTTGGATTTGTTCTAAGTTCAGTCATGAGTTTGTATTGAATTGAGTTTTGTTGTCAGGAGAAGTTGTGTAAAAAAAAGAGAAAAAAAAAGTTAAAAAAAAAGAAAGAAAAAAAAAAAGAAAAGGCTACGACAAATAAATGCACTTGAGAGATTGCAAAGTAGAAAGGAAAACAATATTTCTATTAAGTAGTCTCAAGAATGGTGTTATTTATTACATGAAGCAAAAAAAAAAAAAAAGTAAAATACTAAGCAAAGGGATTCAGATTCTTCAAATCTTCTTTGGCGGTCTCTAAATGTAATGCTGAAACCTTCAAGCTTTCAACCGCTTCATCACTCAGTGGGAAAATACTCTCGATGGCAGTAACCTCCTCTTCAATATCAAAAACTTCAGCTTGAGCAATTTGAAGAAGTTCTTGTTGTTGCTTTAATGATGCAGTTAAGTTCTTCTTCCGTTTCTGCGAACCATCAATCTCCTTTTTGATGGATTCCAAATCATCCTTGGTTGACATAATTTGGGCAAACTCCTTGCTTTCTTTGGTTTTCGCATCATGCAAGCGATCTATAGCTTCACTTAATTGTCGGGCAAGGAGTTCTTTGGATCCCTTCTCAGAAGATATTGATCTTGCCTCATCATATGCAGCAGCCTGGGCAAAAAGCGCTTCCAACAATTCTTCTAAGTGAGAGAGATCAAAATTCTTGAAGCTTTTCATGGACTCAAGCACAACAAACACATCTTCTTTAATGGATGAAATGAAGTCAATTGAAGTACTGGCTAACTTCTCACGAAGATCACTCCACATGTTTTGAAGGAACTCTCTTTGGTGCTTATATAAAAACTTCCCACCTTCGAACACCGAGAATGCCACAGAATGAGGTGTCTTTGTAGCCTTAGCCAAGTTAAGCGTCTCTTCTCGTGTTGTCTTGTCAACTGTGGAATCCTAGCCAATTCGTTAAGCCTCACGATCGACCTTTGGCTATCTTGTGACTCATCATCATCAATGTTGACAAGATCATTGTCCAACTAAAACATCACACGCTTAAGTTAAAAAAAAAAAGAAAGATTTATTAAAATAACTAAGTAACGAAATAACCTCTGCGGCAAAAGTCTCAATTTGAAGAGGATGATCTGCAATATCATCAACATCCTGTGATGACAAGGATCCAGAATCCTTCTTGGGCCTTTTCCAATGACGATCAACGTTACTACTACTTTCCTCCGCGGGATGAGAAATGTTCTTTCTTTTGTTGGCTTGAGCATTGCACTCGTTGGCAAGGGGAGCAACATGCAAAGAAGCTTGATTATTTGCATCAACCAGGCCACTTCCATTGTTGGGCTTTGTACCTCTGGGCAGTTCATCACTTTGCTCCATATTGATCAAGCTTGCGATATTTTCTTGAAAATATCATCCATGGACTTTGTTCCACCATGTCTTGTAATCTTCAGAAGAGAACTTTTTTGCATTTGAGGGCATACAAGGCAGACACGCCTTAGAAAAGGTCTTCGACAATGTGCACAAACGCCAATAGTGAATTCCTTCATCTAGAGAAGCTCGATGTACAACTCGTTTAAGCACTCCGGGCACCACTTGATAAAATCCAAACTAGCGACTGAATCTGTGAGGACTATAAGGTTCAACGATGAAGTATCCACCTTGCCGCAAAGGAAGATAGTTTGAACGAATTGCAAGGAAGTAGTTCCGCTCGAATTCCTCTGCATTCCCATTATCAACGCATGTGAAGTCTTTCTCCTTGGTGATCATGGTGCAAGTCAACGAAACAAGTTCTCCTTTATGGATCCGCTTGCGAGCATCTGCAGGATCATAGTACTTCGCACCTCCTTCACCAAAAAAAATCGTCATCTTGGGCCCACGTACTCCTTGCCAAACTTGGTGGTGAGTTTTGAAGTATGTACCAACCAACCATAAACGAAGTGGACGGGAAATGTTGAATATATGCGAGATGGCCTCGAAGAACCCGCAATCTTGTTCAAACCCTTGTAGATGCTTGCCAAGACAGGAACCACAAGGCCTACTCTTCGCCCACTCGTCTTGATCCCCGCCATCTTGAAGGTGCTAGGACGTATCATATTGAGGTCGTCGTTGGGAAGAACAAATACGCAGAGCCAACATGCTAGGAATGCCGCCAAATATGTTTCTTCTCTCAAGCTCTCTTTAATGCTGATCTTTGAAAAAGAAGCCTTCTCCGCAGGGGACCATTCTCCATGGACGTCTAAGTTGCCAAGTGGGTTATAAGTCGATTTAGGGCGAGCGACTCTCTTCTTCTCTGTGCGAGGAGGAGGTTTATTGTACTTCGTTAATTTTTTGGACCAGAACCTAATCCACTCGCTGATAGGCACTTGAGAAGATTGACCACCATTTACAATTTTCCGAAGATGATGATAAGCATAGAGTAAGTAGTCGCAAGAGCGAGGGAGAAATCGACTTGTCGCCTCATCGAGATCGGTGAGTTCTTTGGCACATGGGACGACTTCATCGTAAAGGGATCCGGTTATGGGCAAACCCGCCAAAGTGTGCAAGTCCCACAAAGATATGGAGAGCTCTCCAAAGGAAGTCAACAAGGTGTTCATAGATGGACACCACGCCTCGCAAAATGCCCTCATTATGTTGGAGTTGTTATCGTACGTGAAGAGCGAAACATACACCGCATCGTAGATTTTCACCTTTTGAAGATTATTCTTGCAACGACTAAGGACGTCTTCGGTCCACTCCCAATAGCGTTTGATGTAGTGGAACTCGCCGACGAATTTGATGTCGTCGCCCCATTTGGCTTGACCTTCAATGATGTGGCGGCCCAATGTCGGCAATGGAGTTGACTCGACCGAATATTGGTGATGTGTTGCTTGTAAAGTCCAAGTTTTGGAAGTTTTGCTTGAAGGAATCTCCTTTGACCACTCCTCTAAGTAAGACGGATTCGTCAACCTTGGCCATGCCGTTGCATATCGTCCAACAACGGGATCGAAAACCGCCAAAATAGTACCCTTGTCGATGGATTGACTTTCGTCATCGAGAATCATCAAGTGTTGGACACCGGATGGTGAAGAGTCGTCTTTGAAGAAAACCATCGCGAAATCTATCGAAATACAAAGAAAAGATAAGAAAAGAACAAAAAAAAGGGAAGAAAATCAGGAAAAAAAAAGTATTGTTAAGCCTCTGGAATGACAATGAAACTCTTCTCTAAACATCTAGCTTATGGCAACACGAAATCGATTTTTCGGCAATGGTTCAAATGGCGTCCAAACAATTCTCCCTACAGAAAATAAATACAAAGTGGTCAAAATCAGAAAACTCAGAATTGGGATCTAAGGTAAAATGATCAACCCATGTATTCCAAAAAGAAAATTGATTAGAAGAATCCATCAATTTTCTTTTAGCATGTGTATTGCAGTAAAAGGCGAGAGAAAAGGAGAATGGAAACAACTTACGTGAAGTTTGAATTGATGCAAGAACAAGGCATAGGGTGCCTCCTTTTATAGGCACAAATTGCCTCTTCAAAACAAGAAATTGCCATCCCTCGATAGTTTAGACGAGAAGAAAGAAATACAAAAGGAAAGATCTTCTTGATTTAATTAAGGAATTTAAGATATGTACGATGGCGGCGGACGCAGTTATAATTTTGGGGGCGAAAAAGCGACGGAGAAAAATCCTCATACACTAACCATAAATTTACATATAAAGTTAAATATAGTTCTTCGTATATTTTTCATATCAATATTCATTCATACGAAAAAATATATATCAGTGTGCAATTTGAAATGTATATTTTGAAATATGATACAAAGTTAAAACTAACCTGTTAGTTGAACTTAGTAACTTGAATCCATCAAAATCAAATTATCAACTGACATTGAGTTGCAAACTTCTAGTGTAATAATATGTTTACCTTTTCCCGCATAAAGAAAATAAAAATAGATAAATTATATTAACTTATGAAATAGAAATAAAAATAAAAAAATAGATTACTTACATGTCATTTGCTTAGGGAACTTGAATTGCAATCTCCTTTCTTTCATATCACAAAACTCATCAATAATAGAATCATCATCAAAAGTTTGTGCAATTTCTTTCTCGATGTATGTGATCAAATAACTCCCTAAATAGTCATCTTCCATCCTATTACGAGCTAGTCTTTACAAGCTTCATAGCGAAAAAAGCACGTTCACTAGTGGCGTAGAAATAGGAAGAGTTAACACGAGCGAACTAATCTATCAACAAGAGGATAAATTTGAGACTTTCTGTCGTCGCCATCTTTTGACAAAGTTATGAAATTGTTGACAAACCTTGAAGTACGGGATATTGATGAATATCAAGCTCAAAGTGCTCTAACTGAAATCTCAAATGCATTTTCTCTTGTTCGAAAAAATCTTGAGGATAGAACATTTCAACAAGCTTGCAAATATCATCAATATTAAAATATTTATAGTCATCTCGAGGATCTAAAGTCAAACAAAGCATAAGCAATTCCATCATATCAACTTTGAATCTCTCGTTCGATTCTTTTGCAACCGAGAATCAATCAGAGCAAAAAAAAATATCAACTCGGAAATGATGTTCAATGGTAACTGGATCCTTTTTGTGACGAGATCTACCTCTACCTGCAGTATAAGGATCACTTAAATTGGGAACATTTACCCCGTGTTTCTCACAAAACGATTTCACCTTCTGAAATAAAAGATCACATCCATCTTCTCTTAACTTTTGAACTAATGTCTTTGTTGTAGAGACAAGATGCATAGCATTCACAATATCTTGAGACTTACACTGCAAAGCTTGACAAAGATCATATGTGATTTCCAAAATATCAATCATAATGTGTAAAATGAATATAAATTCAAATGACGTGATTCCATCATAAGTTGCATCTGCATCTGCTCGTTGAGCATATGTAGTTCCATCAGAAATTATATTCTTTAAAACTGAACATGTAGCTTCAAACATAATTTTCAAACTTCGAAGAGAACTCAAATGAGAGTTCCATCTAGTTTCACCAGCTCTCTTTAAGGTTCCATTTGATTCAAACCTTTTCCTGTCTCCAAATCTTCAAAAGATATTAGTCTTTTGATCTCTTCAACTTGTGCTTCTTGTAATTGATCATGTCGCTTACAAGAAGAATCAACAACATTGATAATCGGATAACTTTCTGAGAAAAATTGATGAATGGGAATAACCTCTTTAGAAGATGCTACTAATGCCAATTGGAGTCGATGAGCAAAACAGTGAATATAATAAGCATATGGACACTCATTAGAAACAAGTGCTTGTAATCCAGACCATTCTCCACGCATATTACTTGCCCCATCATATCCTTGACCACGAATATCTCGAACATTGAGATTATGTCGTCGAAGAACATTAAAGATTTCTTTCTTTAAAGTCAATGAAGCGGTGTTAGAAACATGAACTAGATCAAAAACCGTTCCCTCACATGACCAAGATTATCAACAAATCTTAATACTATCGCCATTTGTTCTCTTTTGGATTCATCTCTTGATTCATCAACTATAATACAAAATTTTGCATCACCAACTTCTTCTCGAATAACATCTCTAATTTTCTTTGCAAAAATTTGTAGTATTTCTTTTTGAACTCGGGGTGATGTATAAGATGCATTATGAGCGGCATTGTCAACACAATCAAGACACGTGTTCATTGTAAGATGCTAATAACTTTACCAATTGAATAAAATAACCCGGATTTTTTGAATCTAAGCGTTCGTTGTGTCCTCTAAGAGCACATGCTTGGAACGTGAGCCATCTAACTGCATCAATTGAGGTCTTTAATACCAATCGGTTATTGGCCACTTGTTGAGATGTTTGTTTTTCAATGATTTTACGAATGTGTTGTGGTTGACTCATTAAGTCACGACAACTCATAATAGCTCTTCTATGTGGCGAATTAGGATCTTTTCCAACATGAGATAAAAGAGCACAATTTTCTCCATCATTAACCTTTTTCCAAGATCGAAATCCCTCAGTTGTAAATGCTCCAGAACCAACACGTCCACTTGGTTTAGAAAATAAATAACATGACAAACAGAAAATAGCATCTTTACTTGGAGAATATTCCAACCATTCTGGAAATAGTTTGAACCAGGAAAATTGAAAACGACGACCTTTTTCATTTAAAGGATACTCACGCATCTCATGTTGATATGGCCCAGCTTTTACATAAGCCCTTCGAATTTCATCTCGTTGTTCCACACTATAACTACATATTTGTGGACGCTTTCCGGGATCACGTTCTATAGACATAACATCAAATACTTGAACATCTATTCGAGGGATTTTTGGTAGAGGTCCTTGTTCTTTATCATGGATTGAAGATTCAATATTATTTTCCAAGACTTCTATGGGCTTTTGTGAAGAATTACTGCACTGAGAGTTTATTTTCTTGAAAAGTGAATCAATTTTTTGATTTTTCATTGTAATTGATTGATAATGAACCTGAAAATCTGTTAAAAACAGTGAAAATTGCTATTGATTAGCCAAAATGACTTAGTTTCAATATGTAATAATAATTTAAAATCTGAAAATTATTAAATAGATAAGATTAAAAAAACATAAATGAACAAATAGGGCACAAAGAATCAAATAAATAAGTTATTGATTACTAACTATTAAATTATATAAACAAGTGAATAACAAACAATCAAGCATGGAGTATGATATCTTGAAAAATAGAGATGAAAATTACAGAAAAAAAAAAATCAAAACCTGAAAATAGCTGGATAGTCGACGGCCGTAAGAGAAAACTGAACCTTCTGCTCTGCTTCAATTTTCCGTCTGCTATCACTTTGCCCTTCCAGAAAACCCCAATAGGAAATATTGAGACAATTATTGTAATTTGTAATATGGGCCCAAGCTCTTTTTCATTTGGTGGAGTTTTTTTTATCTTTTTGTTTAACAGTTAGTGGTTGTGGGCTTTGTGGCCCATACCTTTAAGAATTCTTTAATATATTGTATTTCAATGTTAAATTTTCTACAAAAGCTGAAATTGTTTGGGGGCCGGCCTTTTAAATCTTTTTTATATAATAATATTTTAATACTAAAAAAATAAAAAAAAATTTGAAAATTTTTGGGGGGCAGTAGCCCCCCCTTGCCCCCCCTTCTGTCCGCCGTTGGATATGTAGCTGCCAAAAAAATCATCCAGAAGTTTCTGCCCACGATAAATGTTGCAGCCCTCTGTTAAAGATAGAAAGAATTTTTTTTTTTTTGAATCTTATATCCTTCTGTTAGACTTGCGGCAAGTAAAATGGGGGAAGACAGGATTACAAGTAGCAGGGTATGTGATCACTTGGATTCATATTTGAATCCTCCAAGATTGCCTTTATCAAAGTGGGTCCAAGCAAAGCGTGAAAGGAAAAGAATAAAAGGAATAAAATCCCTTGTTTCCATGGTTTAAAGTAGGGGTGTTCGTTCGGCCAAACCGAACCGAATCGAACCGAAATTTCGGTTAACTGGAAATTCGGTTGGCCAAAAACACAAACCGAAACCGAAACGAAATTGGTAATTTCGGTTCGATTAAAAACCGAACCGAAAAATCGATTTTTCGGTTAAAAACCGAACCGGTCGAAATATTTAAAGTTCAATTGGAATATCTAATTCTCGTGTAAGGCAAAAGAAGAATACAATAAAATCTAACGGGAACCAAAACAAAATCCTCATCTACTAAATTTGGTTTTTCTGTATAGCTCTTCCGAGATCATTTTTTCTCTTAAATATAATATGCAATCCTTTCATTAGATACCTTACTAATAATCATGCAAGCATAGTTTTAGAACAATAATATTGTTGGTTATCTTATCGATCCTTAATCTTTACCATTTTATTTTCATAACCATCTTGTTACCATTTTATTTTCATAACCATCTTGTAAGTTTTATGGACATGCTACACTGAAGAACCTACGGATTTTGATAGTTGATTCCGTGAATCTTTTCCCCGTATCCACGGCATTAATTTAAGTTTGCATGTTACCATGTACCTAGCAACCCACACTGAGAGAAAATACTATGAGGATTCATTTCAATCAGCAGTTTAGCCATATAAGCAACATCAACAGAAACAGAAAAACTATTAAAATTGTATATCATTTTCCTGTTTATAACCTTATATTAAACAATGTGTCAACTCCCTAATCATCAAAAAAAAAAAACTAAAAATATTTCGGTTTTTCGGTCGGTTCGGTTAACCGGCCTCCCAAAACCGAACCGAACCGAAAACCGAAATTCTAAAAATATGAAAACTTCGAACCGAAATTTCGGTTCCGGTTCGGTTCGGCCGGTTAACCGAACTGTACACACCCCTAGTTTAAAGTGATTCTCGAATTGGAGAAGCCAAATATGCAGTTGGCAAATTCTTTTTAATCACGTGGGGCCTAGTTGAATATTCTTTATAAAAAAGATAGAAGTTTGTCTACTGAGACAAATATCACTCAAAATTGCATGGGCATGAATTTGCGGGCATATAATATATGGCCATCAATTGTATTTGTGGTCTCTTTGTGGGCCAAATTAGAGGATGAGTCCAATAGACATTGCAAAGAGTATGAATTTTTGGGCTATGCAACAATAGTCCGTTTCGCGGGCCGTCAAGATTCGAGGGTCCGAGAAACTGTTGTTTCGAGTAAGCCTGTTAAAGTCCTATTTTTTTTTTCTTTTTCGTTCTACAAAATCCAAAGCAATTGTCGCGACTTATTCACTCCAAGACACATCGTCCGTGAACAAATCTCGAGGGGGCATTTGTAGACAATTAAAATTTGTATCCAATTAAATGATGACACGTGGAAAGTAATATATTAAATATCAATTTATATTTTCTAATTATATTTTGGGAATTTATTCAAATTTAATTCCTAAAAATAAATAGTTAATTTTGATATTTTTAATATATAATTTATTGGCCAATCAAAAGTTGACAAATGTCAAAAATCAAATATCTTGTCAATCAAGATAATATCTCGTCAATTATGGAAGAGAATACCATCATTTTGGTAACTCAAATCGCATTTTCCGGATATGGCAACAAATTGAATCAAATAATCAAGGACCAATCAAATCGCGTCCTTCAATCAAGTAATTATGGCAAGAGCTCCTATTCGACAACTATAAATAGGGGTCCTCTTCATAATTTAAAAACACACAAAAATCCTAGAGAAAAAGTCCAAGCAAGAGGCGAATTCTCTCGAATCAAAAAGTTCAAATCCAAGGAAGTCCACGGTGCTCAAAGCGCGATTCAAGGCGTTCATCATGGATTCGACTCAAATCCAGCGTTTAATTCGGGATTAAGCTGCCAAGTCCTCGATTAACGTTATTTTGGCTCAAATTCAAGCTTGAAGGAGATCAAGAGAAGAATCAGAGGAACATTAGGAATTGTAATCCTTTTATTTCGTTTGATTCAAATAAAGTTTATTTGTATTACTTTTTCTTGTTTATCATATTTGCAGACAAGAAATTTGTGTTACAGTTACTAAGATGTGATAGCACCGAAGGTTACATACGTGTTGGGACTAAGGTCTGAAATCTATTAGAACGAGATTCTAACTGGATGGTTGAGACACTGTTCTAAACAAAATAAAAGTGAAGTGGCCGAGAGCCATAAAAGTTTTGGATAATCTTGTGTTAAACAAAAGATACATAAATTGGAAGAGGAAGCTTTACTTTAAGCAAACCACATAAAGGATAATACCTTAAAGTGTGGGGGTGATATGGCTAAAAGTAGAAACACCCAAGAAAATAAGTTTAACATTAATGATATAAATGATGGTATGATCATTAAGTCAAGAAATGTTGTATTTATTAAAGGTGTCTTTCCTTGCAAATGAAAGAGGTAAGTCTAGACATTTTTTTGTCAAAGACATAATACCAATAAATAGTTAATTTCGAATGGGGTTATTTCAGTTGACTACGTGAAGTCAAAGGAAAACTTTGCGGATCCTCTTACGAAAGGCATAACTCGTGATCAATTATATAAACTTTTAAGGGGAATGGGTTTAAAATCCACAAACTAAAGAATATTCATAGTGGTAACCCAACCTTGTGAATTGGAGATCCCCAAGACCTTGGTTCAACGAGACAACTAAGTTATGAATGTTCAGTTGAACACTTGGAAAATGTGTTAGCTCATTCCCGAAACTTCCAAGTGAATGAAAAACCTGATGAATATGGTGAGGTTAAGTTTAAGACTATTAATGATTCCTATACCGAAAGGTGGAGTATGGCATGATACTCTTCAATAGGAGATCACCTATATAAGCGAGAAGTAATGGTCGCTTCAAAGAAACGCTTATGAATCTAAGATATGGTCCATGGCTGAAATGGGCACAACGTGAGAACAACAAGTGTTAGAATTATTATTGTGTAAGTAATGTTGTCTAGGTTTACACAAACCGCTGAGTAGTTCAAAACATCGTGTCACTAAGCAACTAGTAAATTCGATAGTTTTTACTAAGGATTGTTCAAAGCCACAAGCTACCTATCGTGATAAAATAATAGTTCGCCGTGACTTTCAAGCGAATCTGCATACACACATGCATTAATTTCATTCATGTGGGGGATTGTTGGAATTTGTTTTGGTAAAATGGGTGTTGACCCAATTTTGACCAAATATTTTAAGTGATTTCCATTAGTGAAAAATAGAATTAAATTATGTGTAAAAACTTCTACTAAGAGAGTAGATGAGAATAACATTTGGAATTTCTCAAAGCCAATTCTGGGTAAATGAGAAATTAATGCTAGAAGTTAGACACTTAAAACTAGAAAATGGTATGGAAAATAGAAAATGTGGGGAAGGAGAAATGCTTCATCCCACATAGAAAGAGGAGGCAAAGTTTGCTCACTTTATAAATCTCAAGTTGGACTTTTGGGTTTGGGACCTTGGGGGCATCCAAGTTTTTAAATGAGTGAGGACCTACATGCTTGTGGGTTTGGTTTAAAGCACACGCGCGCGCGAGCCGCCGCTGCCCGCCCACCGGCTCGGCTTGGCCCGGCCCGGGTCTGGGTCACAGACGCGGGCTTGGGCTTCAAGGCCCTTATTCTTTTTAGACCAAAAACTTTTAAAATTAATAATTAATTAATTTTAATTAATTAATTAAGTTTCCAACTGAAAAAATGTTCGCAACCAAGTATGGGAGGACGCACGGCCTGTACGTCGGGTCGCGCGTCAAGTCGAAACTTGTTCGTAACTAAGCACGGGTGCACGCACGGCCCGTGTGTCAAGTCAAAATTTTGATCTCTCGTTCGCATCCAATTACGGGTACACGCACGGGTCGTGCACCATGTCATACGTCGATGCGAAAGATTGAACAGATGTACATGTTAGCTGTAAACATATCTTTTCGAGCCAAAAGACATGATCTTTCATACGGGCAGTTGATGCCTATTAATTAGAACTCCATGCAGATGAAAAAAATGAAAAACTTAACAAAATCATCAGCAAAAATCGAGTCATTTGCATTATCAGCATATTGACATTCCTTTCTTCAAAGCTTAAAAGTTTCAAACATTTATGTTGTTTGTTGTAGTTTCGAGTTTACGAGTGCTGTAAATTCAAAATAGAAAAGTCGTTGTATCTTAGGGACGAACGCCGAAACCGTAAGCACTTTGTATACGGGCATTTTCATCTTGCCAAGACTGTATCTAATATATACTTGACTAAGCCAAATTCGTCAAAATACTTAGCCATTTTCTGAAACAATAAATCTTCCAAATTTTACCAAACATTTTTAACTTTTAACTTATTTTTTGTGTTCCATTCTAACTAAATACAATAATAATGATTTGATTATTATAGATGGTGAGGAAATTATTGTAAATGACTTAATATAAATACAATACTATCTATATTGATCTGTCCTAAAAGAGTTGGGCTATCGAGAATCCTTCCCGTGCTCCGGCTTTCCAGCATTAGCACTCCGATGCCAAAGTTAGGAAGTGTATTTTGATGTATATGTGTAATACGCTAATGATTGTAATATGTGAAAAGAAATCCCCCTTCTTGAATGATAACACTTCCCTTTTTCTACCTTTTTCTTGCATTCTTTCCTCATCACAAGCCTTGACATATGTCCTCCTCTGGTTGGTTTAATTGTTGTCACTTCTCACTATTCATCACAGATTACTTTTGTATAGGTCTTCCCATCCCGAAGTTACTTCTTGGCAGGTCGGCCTGTAAATACTTATTTCTTGTCGGGTTGGCTCTGCAAATACGTACTTCATGGCAGGCCACCTACTCTGATTCGCCACCCTATAACCCTCAAATTAAGCTCCTTTAATGATAGTGTTAGAGAATGTCTTTCGCATTAAATGCATTCATTGGTAGACATGTTATTCACCTTTATGTCTTATCCTCTGTTGTACTTCACATTAAATGCATGTCAGGTCTAACCACTTTTATACTTTATGTCATATTTTAAGGTGTCCTTTACAATAAATGTGTCTCATGTCTTACTCTTGTATATGTCTGTTGCTTGGCCTGAATAGGTCACTCTAGGTCATCTCACATCCAACGATTCACTATATTCAGCTCTACTAGGACTAAAACGTCACTCTTTCGTCTAAGATGGCCTACTCTACTAGACCATCCTTATAATGCATATCTACATAGCAACCGAAAGAGTAGACCTTGCCAAAATGATGTCGGATCGTATATTCTCTATTTTGATTTAGTATTTATCTTCGAAGTCACGTATATATAACTATTTCTTTAATGTATATTTAGATAAATATATGTTTTTAAAATGTATTTGTAAAATAAACATGAGTTATATTAAAAAAAATTACGAAAAAAAGGAAACATATACTTTTTAAATTCTAATATAATATTGGCATTTGATATCAAGTATCACATTGACTTGATTAATTAATTTTACTTATTCACTGTGAAATAAATAGCCCCGTTCATATTTGGACTGACAATCTGGGCTTGAGGGAAAAAAACAAAAGGAAAATGAGCAAATTTTTCATACTGGCCCAAAAACTTTTAAATTTTAGTATTTTAATTCACAAACTTTAGGTCTAAAACGTGAGATTTGGGGCAGGCTCATGATTTCAGCCCGGCCTGTCAAGAATATTCATTGATGAGATGGGACCCCATTGGTGGAACCTATCTGGGCTGTCCCATTACAGCTACAATCCAAATCATTTTATCCAGTTCAAGTAATAGTTTGCGTTTGTCCCTCCTGAACCTGGTTTGTTTTATTTAGGGATTGGTAATATTATTTTAATTAAGGAGGTTGATTATTAATCATATAATAAATTAAAATATGTGCTGGGATAGAAAGATTATGAAGTTTGATTCTTTTAATAGGAATAACAATATTTGATTTTAAATTGATTAGATAGAATCATTATACAAAATGGTAATATTATTTTAATTAAGGAGGTTGATTATTAATCATGTAATAAATTAAAATGGTAATATTATTTTAAAATATGTGCCCTAGATAGGTCGACTCGATTAAGTGGCCGAGCTGATGCTTTTTTTCAAACGATAGTTTTATATATTACTAACTCATCAAAATCATTCCACAACATACAACGTAGCCAACTGGCTAACAACTACTTGACTAACAAATGAGCCAAATAGGGAATTGGTCAACCCAATTCAAATCAACGTCACTATCCAAGGCTAAATGCGCTAGTCTATTACAACCAACCCTGCTTTTAACATCTTGGACATCAAACAAAATACTTTCAAACAAATAACACAACAGAAAGATGTCTTCGGCTATTTTAGCTTTCTCACCATCCAAAGGAGTTTGGTTCTTGAGATTGCATGTAATAACCTCGTCATCTAGCTGAATCTTAAGTCTTTTGAGTCTTCAACTTTGCATCCAAACAGAGCCCGTGACGAACACCAATGAGGACAACTTCCACTGGATTGAAGTACTCCCTAGTAGATGCCCAAGCTCTGAAAATTCTTCCCTGTTCATCACAAAACATCCCACTGATGCCTGTTTTTGCACCATCAACACTCACAACACTGATTAACATAGAAATGTATCCTACTGATGAGATGTTAAGGGTCTGCTCTTCCACTGCATCAATTTCATTGGCCAGCAAAAGGTTCACTTTCTTTTGGTGCAGTCAAGGTTAATATATTCTTGCCATTCTTGAACTGCCTTCTGCACAATATCCACCTCAATCCACTTATCCTTGTGAAAAATCCAAAGATTCCTCGTTTTCCACAGCCACCAGAGTAAATAAACTGAAAGTTGGATTCGATCTTTAGCTACAGCCTCATCCTTAATGTCACTAATATGATACCACCACTGCTTCATATTAAAAGAAGCCTGTTGCGTATCAAACCAGCAAATAGGAGCCATTTTCCAAAATTTTTGGGCCCGCTCACATTGAAAAAAGATATGCTCCCCGTTTGATTCCTCCCCACAGAGTTGACATCGATCATCCAAGTTTAGGCCTCTTTTTTTCAGATTGACAGCAGTAGGAAGGCTGTCTGTAATCATCCTCCACAAAAAGTGTTTCAGCTTATTTTTTACCTCCAATTTCCAGCACTTGTTCCACATAAACCTGCACCCTTGGCTTCCTTTACTAGTTTCAGGTTTGTCTCTATCAGTCTGCTTAGCTCTGATTCCTTGTTTATAAGCAGTTTTAACAGAGAACTCCCCTTTCCCATCCCAATGCCAAAACAGCCTATCCGGCCATCCACTTTGATCAATATCAGTCTTTAAAATAGCTTGCACATCTTCAGGACAAAAGTGTAACATTAAAGCATTCCTATTTTCTATCATGAATTCCCAAGCCCACTCTTTCCCACCCTCAACCCTGTAACAACAAGATGGCTTAAATGAATGAGGCTTGGGTATCCAAGGGGACTCCCACACATTAACTGACTGCCCGTCCCAATATTGTATCTAAGCCCCAACCTAAGAGTTGCTTTCCCTTTCATCCAACACTTCCACATCCATGAATCCCCTTCTTTAGCTTCACAGGCTAGCAAACCACCTTGAGGGTAATACTTGGCTCTCAAAACCTTGCTAAGGAGAAGGTTTGGATGCGTGATCAACCTCCACAATTGCTTGGCAAGAAGAGCATCATTAAAGGGAATGATATCTTGGAACCCCAGTCCACTTTCCTCCTTTGGCAAAGTTACCCTATCCCAAGCCACCTATGAAATTTTTCTACCTCCACCCTCATTCTCACCCCACCAAAACTTTGAAACAGTTTGACCAATATCCTTGCACACCTGTATTGGAAGTTTAAAACAGGCCATAACATAAGTGGGCAGGCATTGAGAACTGCTTTGATGAGTACCTCTTTTCCAGCAGCTGAGAGAAATTTATTGCTCCAACAATTAATCCTCTTCTGAATATTATCCATAACAAATTTAAAGATTTCCCTCTTTGATCTTCCAATCACCATAGGGAGCCCAAGATATCTAGCATGATTCTGTTCCACAATACCATTCAAAAGAGCACAAATGTTAAACTTCAGATTCTGTGTAGCATTCTTACTAAAGAAAATTGCGGATTTATCCATGTTCACTTGTTGACCAGAAGCAGCACAAAATCGATCCAAAATGCTTTTAATACTCACAGCCTGAAATAAAGAAGCCTCACAGAACATAATAGAATTATCAGCAAAAAACAAATGGGTAACAAAAGGGTCTGTTTTTGCAGATTTTTAAGCCCTGGAAAAGAGAAAGCCTTTGAGCTTGATTGATTAAATTAGATAACACTTCAGAAAGGATAATGAAGAGATAAGGGGATAGCGGATCTCATTGTCTAATTCCTCGGGACGATAATACATAACCAGACACTTGACCATTGATATTGAAAGAAAAGAGGTTGAGCTAATGCAGTTAAAAATCCAATGCACAAATTTTCCATCAAACCCCATTTTCAACAATACTGAAGCAAGGAAACCCCATTCAACTCTGTCATATGCTTTGGACATGTCAAGTTTGAGTGCCATATAAGCTCTGTTACCTTTCCTATGACCATTGAGAAAATGAATGCATTCATGAGTGAGAGCAACATTATCAAGAATTTGTCTCCGAGGAACAAAAGCAGATTGGTTCGCACTAATGCAATTGTGAAGAGTAGGTTTCATCCTATTCACAATCACTTTTGAAATGATTTTGTAAATGGTGCCGCACAAACTGATTGGTCTGTAATGTGCCATTGAAGTGGGATTTTTGACTTTAGGAATTAAGGTAATAAGGGTATGATTAACACTTCTCAACATCTTAGAAGCATAGAAGAAATTTTTAACAGCAGAACAGATTTTAACAGAAGTAAGATGCCAAAACTTTTGGAAGAAAAGGGGGTTCATACCATCCATACATGGAGCTTTAGAGGGACTGAGCTCAAATATAACTTTTCTGATTTCAGCATCAGTGATACTACTGGTGAGGATCTGATTCATTTGAGCTGTGATTGACTGTGGTATTCCCTCCAAAATGAATGTATCCAAACTGGGATTAGAGGTTCGAAATAAATTTTCATAGTACTCATCCACTGCAAATTCAATATCCTCTTTTGTCTCACAAATCAGCCCATTTTCTCTAACAAGCTTATCAATGGAGTTCATTTTCCTTTTCTGAATCGTACAAGCATGAAAAAACTTAGAATTTCTATCCCCTTCGCAAAGTCAATCAATTCTTGCCTTTTGTTTCCAAAAAGTTTCTTCATCCTTATAAGCTTTATCAAGAACCCCACGAAGATCCGCCCACTCTTTCCATTCACTAGCTTTGTTCTGAAGTTTGAGTTCATTAAGCCTTTTTTTTGCATTTTTCGATAGTAGAGGCTGAATTAAGTTTCAATCCTTTGTTCCAGTTGATCAAAGCAATTCTGCAATATGTGATTTTTTTTGCACTTGGAATAATGGTGTACCAGGTACCTCCATATTCCATGCTTGATCCACTACTTCTTCAATTCCTCCCCATTGCAACCACCTCTTATCAAAAGAGAACCGTTTCTTACCTCTAGGCTTAACAGGTGCCAACTCCAAAACCAACAAACAATGATCAGAGGATTGTTTTTCAACATGCTGTACACAAGCATAAGGAAATTGAATCATCCAATCCGGGGATCCAAACACTCTGTCAAGTCTTTCTTCAACAAAACCCTCACCTTGTCGATTATTGGATCAAGTAAACGGATAACCTTTAAACTGAATTTCCCCCATAGCCATTTCTCCAATAAATTACTGGAAGTCCTCAAAACTACCACTATTTCGGCAAATTCCCCCATTTTTTCCCTCCCTACACGTCAAATCATTGAAATCTCCCCCCAAAAACCACTTCTTACCCCAATTTTTCCTTGCCTCTTCAAGATATTTCCATTGATCACTTCTCACAAGTTTATCCGTGCTAGCATAGATGAAGATGGCCCAAAAACTCTCATCAGAATCGATGAGACAATATTCAACTTCAATACAAAAATAAGTACAGACAGTACTCAAAATCTTAATCCTAGCAGACCAGTGAAGAAATAAACCCCCACTCATACCAACAGATTAATACACAACCACCTATCTTCCAATCTCAGCCATCTACAAACAGTTCTAACAAAACTCTTTTTTTTTTGTTTCACTAATAAAACACAAATCCGGGAGATGAAGTCGTAGTGACTCCTTAAGTTGGAAAATTGTAGAGGGACCTTCTAATCCTCTACAATTCCAAAAACAAATACTCATTGATCAATTTGGGCCCATTTAAGGCTGGCCACCTCCACCTTTTTTCCTTGATCTCCTTCATTATCCACCACTGTCATTCCTCTAGATTTTTTATTGGAATCAAACCCATTCTCAACAGGTTCTTCCACTAGATGAAAACCTCTTTTTTGGCCACTGCAGACATTTGTGTTATCCTCCAGTATTTCCATCGGTTTACTATTCATTTGATCAACCACTCTTTTGGTATATCTTTTGCCAACTTTCTTTGCCTTTCCCAAGTTGCTCTATGTATCCTGTTGGGAGGTTTGGATTTCCTTCAATGGAGTTCGATCCTCCACAATAACACCTTGAATTGGAATAGTCCCCTGATGATCAATAACCATTGCATTCTCCTTGTCCAGGCTTCCTTTCAGCTGATTTGGAATTCTAATCAGCTTATTTTCGTCAGCTTCATTTTTTTGACTTAATCTCTTCTCCTCTTGACAATTCAGGGGTTTCATCGGTTTGTCTTGAGCTTTAATCCCCACTGAAGACTTTTCCTCCTCTTGAACCAACTCTTTATTCAAATTCCAATTTTCCTTAGCGTTAAAGTTGCTTCTCTGTTTCAAACCTATTTTAATCGCATTGAAGTTTGTCGCCCTTAACCAATCCCCGTATTGGCCTTCGTTCGTATAGTTATTGGCTAAGTCCTCTTTCTTGTTTGAGCAGGTTCTCTCCAGATGCCCAACTCGACCACAGTAAAAGCAAAAGCTTTCGAGGTTCTTATATCTAAATTCCACCCAGCACACTTCACCTCCCAGATTGATATTGGTCCCTCTCATTAGGGGTTTTCCGAGGTTAATTTCAGCTAGGATTTTAACATGCCTTCCATGAGAGCTCCCTGTTTCTGGAATTAAAATATCCGACACTTTCTCAAAATTTTTTCCAATTTTTCTCCCAGTTTCCATACTTATCCAGTGGAAATGGATATTCCACAGTTGAATTCATATTTCCACTGAGTGCATTGATTCCACATTATTAATGAGCTCCTCTGTCCATTCCCGGAGAATTAAATACTGGCCATCAAAGCTCCAAGTTTTCCCACTTTGAACTTGATTTTTATCCTCTTGAGAGAAAAAGATGAACTGGAATAGGTTTTCTCCTATTTCTCTGATCGAAAAAACGTCCTTGGTCTGCCATAGGCTGTTAACTGTGTTCTTAAGACCCGAGAAATTTGTTTTTTTTATCCAAAAATTTTACCAATAAGACTTCTTTCACATTCATATGTACTTAGAGCCACGTCAGCTGCTTCTAAAGCAATTTCCTTAGTTTCCTCTGCAGACAGTTTGAAGGCCTTGAGTCTATGGACAATATCTTTATCCATTTTAAAGGGAATATCACAGTCTTCAGATCTGCATCCGACGAACCAGATCCCTCCACCTGTAGTAATAAACACTGCAAACCAAACGAAAAAAAAGACTAGGAAAGACCACAGTCAGCCAGGAATAAAAAACTAAGAAAGAGAGTTGTAGATACTAAAAAAATAATACTAAAGAAAAAGGTTGGAGACAAGTGGGGACCGGGGTTTAAACCTCAGGCCACTTGGGGGTACAAACACAGGGAAAACAGGATTTAATGGAAGTTGTTGAAAAGAAGACAGAATAAATGCAGGTCAACATATTAAACATGGAAAAAACGCATTTCAAACCTCAAAGTCAAGAGTCTATGTAACAGAGCTTAGTGGTACCCAAACCAAAATACTACATGTATGATAGGTGTGAGTTTTGCATGTATTTTAGGGCGTATTTATGGCTAAAATGGCAATTAATCATGCATAAACTCATATGAAATGGTTTATATTCGCTATTTGTGGGAAAGATATTATGCTTTGCTCGTTTTATAGGAATTTAACGATATTTAAAGTAATTTGGAGACAAATACGAGTATTGCGGAGAAGAAATACCACAAATGACGCAAAATAGAAGACGCACGGGTAGGGCGCGCGCCTGAGCACCACCCGTGCACCTCTGGGAAAGAAATTCTAAAGGTACGGCAATGCGCACGGGTAGCCCGTGCGTACACGCACCACCCGTGCGCAACTGAAGACAGGGAAAGTTCCTACGGCAATGCGCACGGGCTACCCGTGCGTCGACGCATGGCCCATGCGCTTGTTGGTGAGAAGCAAATTTTAGTTTCGGGAACTCGTGCGTCTACGCACGGCCCGTGCATCCCGATGTCTTTGCGATATTTTGACAAAGAAATGCCCTAGACTTTTGAGGGTATAAAAACACTTTTTGGGGCACATCAAGGATATTCGACATTTTGGGATCTACAACACAAGACAAAGGTCTATTCTTGGAAGGGGACATCAAGGAGACAATCGGGTTGCATCGGAGCTCAAGGAACGGAGATACATCGAGAGATGTCGACTTTCCTAAGTTTTTCTTGCTTCTCTTGTAGTTTTCATCTTTCATTTTTAGTTGTCATGGCTATGAACAATTTGTCTATGAGTTGTTTAGAAATCATGTGTAGCTAAACTTTCTAGATTTCCGGGTTTTGGAAGTAGATTAATGAACTCTTGTTGGATGTTTTAATCTTAGTTGAAGTTATTATCTTGAAGTCTATTTGAATACTTTGAGCTTATTCTTGTTTTATCACTTGATCAATGATTTAACTTGTTTGATATATTGGTTCATAATTCGAGAGATGAGTTTCAATATTAGATCTTGAGTATTCAACACAAATATTTGCATGAATCGAGAGGTTTGTAAATATTTGTGAGGATATTTGATCTTTTGCACCTTTTGGAGTTGAGTATTTTATGTTGAGTAGAGATGCTAGCATAAGTATTTCAATCTACGTTTTATATGCATCTCGAGAGGGAGGATAAAATATCTTTGTGATCGTCTTATAGGAATATTGATAATAACTTGGCTTTGCTTAAAACGGACAATAAGAGGGATATTAATCGAAACCTTAACTCGGAAATCCATTTCACCATCTTGATACTTCTATCATTTATATTATCTTAATCTTGTGTTTTAGTAGTCTAAATTGTCTTAACCTCACAACAACAATCATCAAATTACAATCGTCAAAATAAAAATAAAGCCATCTTAGTTCAATACTTAGTACATAAATTTATTAGTCTCCGTGGATACGACCTTGCTACCCTTTTCTATAACATACACCGTACACTTGCGGTGAGCTAAAAATAAAGGCGAACAAGTTTTTGGCGCCATTGCCGGGGACTAATACAATTTTTGGTGCTAATATTGCGATAGATAGAATTATTCTTAATTTAGATATTTTTTTATTTCCTCAATATTTTTGGTTAACTTAAATCCTTCATTATTTGACTTGTTTCCTTTAGTTTGGTCCAGGTAGTGCATGAAAACTCGCTCAAGGCGAGGAGATTTAATACCGCTCATACCGGAGGTTGAGGCTTTCGCAAGGAGAATTAGTGCAACTACTAGACGGGCTGAAAGACAACAAAATCAAAATATGGGGGACGTGGACGAAGAAAATAAAGGTAACAATGGGATCAACGAGTTACCACTACCGGTTCCACAGCGAGCTATCCGTGATTACTTTCGACCTCAAACGAATAGTAATTATGGTGGTATTGCTCATATACCGATAAATGCCAACAACTTCGAGCTTAAACCGACACTGATCAACATGGTACAATAGAACCAGTTTGGGGTTTAAATCAAGATCTAATTCTCACCTTGCACATTTCATCCAAATATGCAATACAATAAAAATGAATGGAGTTTCGGATGATGCCATAAGATTACGCCTATTCCTTTCTCTTTAAGGGATAAGGCGAGGAATTGGTTGGGCACTTTGACGAAGGAAGTGTGAGCACATGGGATGATCTCGAGCCAAAAGTTCTTGTTTAAATTCTTTCCACCGAGCAAAACTTTGCAGCTCAAAAACGAAATTACTCAATTCCGAGTTTGATTCCGAGCCTTTGTATGAGGCTTGGAAAGATTTCGGGATTTGTTACGAAGATGTCCACAACATGGGTTCCTGAGGATCAACATTATGTTTCTTCTATAATGGTTTAATAAGGCAAACGAGGGCCTTTGTTGATCTTTTAACGGGAGGAGCTTTGTTGGCAAGATTTCCACAAGACGCCTTGAATCTTCTTGAAGAAATGGCTATGAACAGTTACCAGTGGCCATCTGAAAGATCCAATGTACAACGAGTAGCCGAAATCTCGGATTCAGACCCGATTAAAGCATTGACGGCACAAGTGGCGGCTTTGACAACTCAATTGAGTGTTTTGACGAAAGGGCCAGAAGCAAGCACGAGCACGGGTAGTGAAGCTCTTTTATACCCGATGGAGGAGGTCAGTTATGTGAATAACCGGAATTTCAACAATTTACGGAACAATTCAAACCCAACACACTACCATCCGGGATTGAGAAACCATGAAAATTTTTCCTACGCCAATACAAAGAATGTGTTTCAACCACTGCCGGGATTTAATGCATCAAATGGGGGTGCTAGTGTAGAAGGCAAATCATCGTTGGAAGATGCACTCACGTCGTTCATAAATCAATCAAATGCATTCATGAGTGACACGAGGAGTCGCTTCGCTAGACAAGATTCTAGGATGGACAAGGTGGAGCTACAAATGACCCAAATGACAAGTTCGATAAAGAATCTTGAAACTCAAGTGGGCCAATTGGCTACAATTGTTGGTGGGCAACATCAAAAGGGTCAATTTTCGAGTAACACAGAAGTTAATCCTAAAGAGCAATGCAAGGCTATTCAGTTAAGAAGCGGTACGAAATATGAGGGGCCTAAAGAAAAGTCGGGAAATCTGAAAAATTTGGGTGAATCATCCAATGCGGGAGATGTTGAATCGGTAATGAAAGATAGTGTCGAAGTCGATGGGGAAAAAGAGAGACAAGAGGAGGAACAAACAGGGGCTGAGAAGCTTAAATCATCATCTAACTCTAATATATCTAAATTGCCTATCTCTCTTCCCTTCCCTCAAAGATTTCAAAAGAAAAAGCTTGATGATCAATTTGCAAAATTCCTTGATATATTTAAGAAATTGCACATTAACATTCCTTTTGCAGACGCACTAGAGCAAATGCCAAATTACGCAAAATTTCTTAAGGATGTTATGTCGAAAAAGAGGAAGATGACAAGCTTTGAAACGGTGAATTTAACGGAAGAATGTAGCGCGATAATCCAAAGGAAGCTACCACAAAAACGAAAGATCCGGGAGTTTCACTATCCTCTTGTGCTATTGGTGGTAACTTTTTAATAAAGCGTTGGGTGATTTAGGGGCAAGTATTAATTTGATGCCTTTGTCCATTTTCAGGAAGCTTGGGCTAGGCGAAGTAAAGCCAACCATGGTAACGTTGCAACTTGCGGACCGATCACTTACTTACCCAAAGGGAATTATAGAAGACGTGCTAGTAAAAGTTGATAAATTTATATTCCCTGTGGATTTCTTGGTTCTTGATATGGAAGAAGATCGTGATGTTCCACTAATACTTGGACGTCCATTTCTAGCTACCGGTAAAGCCTTAATAGACGTACAAAAAGGAGAGCTCACTTTACGTGTTAATGATGAGCACGTTTTATTTTCTATATATAAGGCGATGAAATTCCATGATACGGCGGAGCATTGTCATTTTTTAGATATAGTTAGTTCATGCATTGAGGATTATGTTGATCATACATTGTCTACAGATGATTTGGAATTTGGTCTAACCCACTCGTGCTCAATGTCGAGTGTTGTGCTTGATTTCGATAACCAAGATTTGTACGACTATGTTTGTGCCTTAGATCATATGCAGGAACTACCTAGGAGCGCAAGAGGTGAGAATGTAAAGTCAGAAATATAGGAGCAAAACCTACAGAAACGCACGACCCGTGCGTGTTGCCGAAGCGATGGTTGAGAAACCTGAAGGGCGCACGACCCGTGCGTCCACGCACGGGCTACCCGTGCGTGTTACCAAAGGAAGAATTGAGGACAGGGGATCACACACGACCCGTGTGCCTGAGCACGGGCCACCCGTGCGTGACCCTGAAACAGGAACATTGACTCCGGAACTCAAGCAATTACCCGAACACCTCAAATATGCATTTCTTGGGGCGAATAATGCAAATCTGGTAATCGTTTCATCTCTTCTCACTCATACTCAACTTGATAAATTGTTAAGGGTTTTACGAAAACATAAGTCGGCACTCGGATGGTCTATAACTGATTTAAAAAGCATAAGTCCATCCATTGTAATGCATAAAATTCGGATGGAAGATGTTTATAAACCATCAGTGCAAAACCAAAGACGACTAAACCCTATTATGCAAGATGTGGTTAGGAATGAAGTGTTGAAATGGTTAGATGTTGGGATCATTTATGCTATATCTGATGGTTCATGGGTAAGTCGATCTGAAGTGGTGCCGAAAAAAAGGGGGTAACAAATCGTGAAAAATGAAAATGAAGAATCGATTGCTACTAGAATTGTTACCGGGTGGCGAATATGCATTGATTATAGAACACTTAATGATGCCACTCGAAAAGATCATTTCCCCCTCCCCTTTATCGATATGATATTGGATCGTCTAGCAGGTTATGATTATTATTGCTTTTTAGATGGTTATTCCGGGTACAATCAAATCATGATTGCGCCAAGACCATGAAAAACGACATTTACATGTCCTTATGGTACATTTGCATTTAAATCGCATGCCATTTGGTTTATGTAATGCGCCTGCCACTTTTCAACGTTATATGATGGCTATATTTCACGATCTTATTGAAAAAGTTATGGAGGTGTTCATGGACGATTTCTCTGTGTTTGGTGACTCTTTTGATAATTGTCTTCACAATCTTTCCTTAGTCTCACAGCGATGTGAATAGAACAATCTTGTACTCAATTGGGAAAAGTGTCATTTTATGGTACGCGATGGTATTGTACTTGGTCATCGAGTCTCTCGGGCAAAGATTGTAGCGATCGAGAAATTACCACCTCCTACAAATGAAAAAGCCATTCGGAGTTTCTTGGGCCATGCCGGATTCTATAGAAGGTTTATCCGTGACTTTTCTAAAATTTCTAAGCCTTTGAGCCAATTGTTAGAAAAAGATGTTGCTTTCAATTTTTCCAATGATTGTTTGCAGACGTTTGAAACTTTGAAGAAGGCATTGGTGACCGCACCTATTCTTGTCGCCCCAGATTGGAGGCAACCGTTTGAATTGATGTGTGATGCGAGCGATTTTGCGGTAGGGGCTGTTCTCGGTCAAAAGAGGGAAAAATTGTTTCGATCCATCTACTATGCTAGTAGAGCGTTGGATAGTGCTCAACGAGAATTACACCACTACGGAAGGAGATGTTGGCGATTGTTTTCGCATTTGATAAATTCGATCATACTTGATTGGGGCCAAAAACGATTGTTCACACCGACCATGCGGCCATCAAATACCTTTTTGATAAGAAGGATGCAAAACCAAGGTTGATTCGGTGGATCTTATTATTGCAAGAGTTTGATGTGGAAATCAAGGACCGGAAGGATGTGAGAATGTGGTAGCAGACCACTTGTCTCGAATTGAAAATCAAGAGGAGCGCAAAAAAGCATGGAATTGATAAAGGAAGAATTTCTGATGAACGATTACTCATGCTCGAGGCGAAATTTCCGTGGTATGCGGACTTTGTCAACTATTTGGGCTCAGGAGTGTTGCCTCCCGGATCTATCGCCCTATCAAAAGAAGAAGTTCTTACATGATGTAAAGTTCTACATGTGTGACGACCCCTACTCTTTAAGAGGTGCGACAAAATCATAAGAAGATGCGTGCCTCGAAGAGTGGGAGGAGTCTTACAACATGATGTCATTCCGCACCCTCCGGAGGATTTTTTGGCCCAACTCGCACCGCAACGAAGGTATTGTAAAGTGGGCTATCTTTTGGCCCACTTTATTTAACGATTGTTATTTGTTTGTGCAACAATGTGACCAGTGTCAACGAATGGGAAACATTTCCGAGAGAATGAGAGATGGCGATGACAAATGTAATCGAAGTTGAATTGTTCGATGTGTGGGGATTGATTTTATGGGCCCATTTCCATCATCTTCGGGCTATCAATATATTCCGCTTGCATGATAGAGTATGTATCCCGTTGGGTAGAGCGATTCCTTCCAAAACAAATGATGCTCAAGTTGTGATGCGATTCCTTAAGAAAAATATATTTACTCGATTCGACACTCCAAGAGCTTTAATTAGTGATGGAGGGTCGCATTTTGTAAATAAATTGATGAGCAACGTGTTGGCAAAATATGGGGTGAAGCATAAAGTTGCATTGGCATACCATCCACAAGCCAATGGGCAAGCAGAAGTGGCCAACCGGGAGATCAAACAAATCCTTGAAAGACGGTGAACATTAACCGAAAGGATTGGGCGTTAAAATTAGATGATGCTCTATTGGCATACCGGACTGCATATAAGACACCGTTGGGCACATCCCCATACCAACTTGTTTTTGGGAAATCGTGCCACTTGCCGGTAGAGTTGGAACACAAAACATTTTGGGCAGTCAAGAAACTAAATCTGGATTTTCAAAAGGCCGGTGAAGAGAGGTTACTCCATTTAAATGAGATGGAAGAGTTTCGAGATGAAGCTTACGAGAATTCCCGAATTTATAAGGAAAGAACCAAGAGATGGCACGACAAAATGATCAAGAAACGAGAGTTTTTACCAGGGGAACCAGTCATCTTGTATAATTCACGCCTTAAATTTTTCCCTGGAAAACTTAAGTTTAGGTGGTCGGGACCGTTCGTGATAAAGAAAGTATTAAATCCTCCCATAGTCGTGGAATTGTTAACAAAAGACGGTGAGACTTTCATGGTAAACGGTCAGCGGATTAAACATTACTTTCACCGAGGTAATCAAGAGGAGGTGACATCCATCGCCTTGCGAGACCCGTGACGGAACAAACAGGCATCAAGCTAAAGACGTTAAATATAGCGCTTGTTGGGAGGCAACCCAACGGTTTTTGGTGTGGATTTCATTTTTTTTTTGTGTGTGTTTTGTTTCGATTTTGTGTGTTTTGTGTGAAAAAAAAGGATTATACCTGAGTATTGCTACCCAGGGACGCACGGGTAACCTGTGCTTATGCACACCACTCGTGCGCCCCTGAACAGGGGGACAAATGATGCTACGGCAATACGCATGGGCAACCCGTGCGTTGACGCATGGCCCGTGCGTAACTGGAGGAATTTTTTTCCGCTACGGCATGACGACGGGCAACCCGTGCGCCCATGCACGGCCCGTGCGTCACCCCGATGAACGTAAAAAAAGGGTCTGCCAGACCCTGTTCTTCATTTTTTCCAAATCCCTTCAAAACGAAAAAAAATCGCCACTCCCTCACATTGATCCAAACTTCCGATTTTCTTCCGAATTCGCTCACATAACCCATCCTCTCATCATAATACATTAACAAAGTGCATCAAATTCGACTTTCAATTGACGAATTGGGTGAAAGGAACCTAGGGTTCCAATTTTTCCCCTTTTGTCAAATTTCGAGAATTTCGGTAAGAATTTCGTTGTTTCTTGTAAATTTCTTGAGAATTGCATGTTAGGGATTATATTGGGTGCTTGTGTTGGTATTTTTGCTATGTTTTGGATGAATTCTTCTTTAAGGCAATTTATCAAACACCTTGTGAGCATGTGAATTGAGACATATTTGGAGGAATTAATGATGAATTGGGTATGAACTTTAATTGCTAGGGCTTAGGGCTTTTAGATGATGATTCTCTATATTTTCAATATTAGTTGTTTGCTTGAAGCACAATTGATCGGTTAAATTGATATATGAGAACCGTTATGCCCTATGTGACTTGTTTGCCTACATTAATTTTCCTTGTGATTGTATTTGGTTTGTTTTGGGTTGCTAATACATGTTATTCCAGGTACTCATTCACAAGTAATGGCGAATAGACAAAACCCTCAGGGACAGAGACGACGACCCCGGGCGGAACCACCACAAGAAATACAACCTGATAGCCCGGCGGCCTTTGGAGTTGTACTACCAAATGCGGATGCTCTAGAGCGATGGAATAAGCTCATCGTTCGACAGATGGGTCCCTCAAAATACGCCGATGATGACTGCACCCAATTTCTTGGGATACACGAGGATGTGTGGCGATTATTTGACAGAGTCGGTTGGACAACTTTTATGAGGAGAAGATGCCCAAGTTACAAGAAATTCACGCTCGAATTTTTTAGCACAATAAAGATGATTAAAAATATAGGTGGCGAGGTCATTGGGGTAGATTTTCAGTTGGGGAATGAGATGCGACAATTATCCACAGAAGAGTTAGACGTGTTAGATAAATGTTTTATCAAGATTTTGATGATTTTGTTTAAATGGGTTTTTATACCAAAACAATGTTTTTATATGTTGTCCAAATACTCCTAAATGATTTAAAATGTTTTTACTAATTTTTTGGAGTATTTCTTAGAGTTTTTAATTTGATTAAAATTGGACAACACTTTTGATGATTTTGTTTATATTGGTTTTTACACCAAAACAATGTTTGTAAATGTTGTCCAAATACTCCCAATTGATTTAAAATTTTTTTACTAATTTTTTGGAGTATTTCTTGAAGTTTATTTTTGACAAACATCGGACAACATTTCAAATTGAAGGTCGACCGGTCGCCCAAAGCGTCGACCTGTACCTAAAGAACACGAACTTGAAACATATTAGAAACATAAACAATTTCTGTACAAAAAAAGAGGAGGGGGACCGGTCCACCTAGGCGACGGTCGCACCCCCGTCGACAGTCGACCCCCCGACCCGTACCTGGATCGCACTATCTTTTTCAAAACGTTCGAAATCTTATACAGGGCAACCGGTCGCGCTGTGTAATCTTTTGACAGCAAAATTTGTACCGTTCAACATATTGACAGCAAGATTTGCTTTTCTATTTTGTACAATATTTCTACATCTTGTGATCCTCTTTTTGTAGACAAAAGTGAAGAAGAAGGAGCCTATGTTGGTGAAGACTTCCCTATAAATAGAGGATGAATTGAAGACACAAAATATAACAACAAAAGCAAATTCACAACAAGAAATCTGCAAATTTCCAAGCGTTCATATTCAACACTCTTGTTGTATTTATAGCCAAAGGATTTCACTTTCACATCTTGATGTCTAGGCTTTATTTCTTGATTACACTTGCACTCAAATTGTAATATTCATTATTGAGTTGTAATCTTGATTTTTGTCATCATTCAACACAAGACATCCTTGTGAGTATTCTTGTGGAAATAATACACTTGGGTGATCTAGGTGATAGGTGTTTCAAGAGTGTGGTGCTCTTGAGGTGTTGACGAATTTGGTATTCTTCAAGATTGAAGATTGTGGTGATCTTCAAAGGTGCCATTGAAGGAAGATTGTGGTAATCTTCAAAGGAGATTGTGGTAATCTCCAAATGTGGTGTTGAAGAAGAGTGTGGTGCTCTTCAAGGTGTTGTAAGTTGAATTTGTATTAATTGTGGTAATTAATAAAATTCTTTTCTTTTTGAAATCCATCCCTGGATATCTTTGGGTGGTAGAGGATTAGGCCCTAGGTGGGTTGAACTGTTTAAATCGACGCGTGTTGTTTACTTCCCGCACCTTTATTATTGTCTTGGCGTATTTGTTTCGAAAAAGAGGGCATAATCGAAAAGATGGAGATAATCTATTCACCCCCCCTCTAGATTATCGTAGCCGCTTGGACTTACAAGTGGTATCAGAGCCAAACTCTTTGGCAAGCTCGTTCCACATCGCGAGTAAAGAGGAACGATCATCGGCTACTGAACGAAGTCTATCTTCTGGCGCCTCCACCACCAAGCCACCACTATTCGATTCCAAAAATTTTACATTTTGGAAAGAAAGAATGGAATGCTATCTACAAGGTTGCGGGTTCGATATTTGGAACACGGTCGTAAATGAAGAATCCATTCCAATGATGAACACACCACACAAAGGCCTCAAAGAGCTCAATGATGAAGAAAAGAAAATCATCTCCTTAAATGGTAAAGCTCTTAATATTTTGTATTGTTCACTTACCATTTTGGAATATAATCATATTGTAGGAATTAAATCGGCACATGAAGTATGGAGAAAATTAGAAGAAGTATATGCAAATGAAAGGAGCCACTCAAAAGCATCTACTTCTCAAATGGATACAAATCCAATGGGATGAGCTTCCTACAACTTCCGACGTCGATGAAAATGGACGATGTCTTATGGGCTTCAAGAAGAAAACGAGGTAAGTTCAAAACCCTCCACTTCTTATGATAATGAATTACAAAATGATTATAGTGATTTGCAAAATGATTTTGATGAACTTCAAAATGAATTCCAAAGCTTACTTGATAAATACAAAAATTGAAAAAGAATTCAATATTTTGAAAATTGATAAGGACAATTTATTTTCCTCTTATGAATCACTTTCATGTGATCACACCACCACACTTGACAAGGTTAGAAACCTTGAAAAAGAAAATAGTACTCTTGTTAAGGATATTAATTGCATGAAAAATGATTTATCAAAATCCAACTTGAGTACCGATAAAATGACCGATATTATTGATGTTCATAGTTGTGATAATTTGAAACAAGGACTTGATCATAAGCCTAGTGTTGTTAATTATGTGAAAAGAAATCAAGTCCCTATGCATGTTGGTCATTATGCTCCCAAAATTACTACTTGTTTTTTTATTGTGGTAAAATGGGTCACACGGTTAATACTTGTCGGGCTAGAATTAGCTCTAATTATTATTGGAGACCTAAAAGTCTCAAAGCTAACTCCAAAGGACCCAAACACTTGAGGGTACCACAAAACAATGTCATATTAGGTATCGCGCGGAATAATAATCGAGGAAAATACATACCGCCAAGAAGACATCAAATGACCATCTCATTTGATCAAAGAAGAAGACACCACCAAAATGAATTTCCAAGAAGAAAATATTATCAACAAAGGAAAGGATATAATCCTTGGAGATGGAGTAATCGGAGAATCCACCATCAACATGAAGATTTTCAAAGGGGAAGATATCATCAACAATGGGAACGACACAACCCATGGAAATGGCGTAATTGGTAACCCGTATCTCCCCATTTAAATATGCATTTTATTTTGTTATTATGCATGTTTTTTTGTGTCTTAATTGCAAATGAGTTTTCAAGTATTTATTTTTTAATTAAGGTCTTCAATATATATTTGTGCTTTTAAAATATTTTTGAAAAAGAAGACCTTATATGATGTTTTTAAAAACTCTTGTGCATTTTTGTAGACTAAAGTGTGTTATCATCTCTTATGGATTTTTATGGCATGAGCTTACTTGTGATATCTCTTAGTCTACACTTTTATCATTATGATTTGTGCTAGATTTGTTTTAAGAATTGTGTAGGATTTACATATTTTCACAAATGGCCATTTACGTCATTAATTGTCAAGAAAGGCATTAATTATCGAGATATATTTACTTGTGTTATTCTTACTCTTATAGACTCGATATATGCATTGTCATGTGCCTATGTGCTTGTTTTTCATAGTATTTCATACAAGTGCCATTAAGAGGATTTTTTGAAAGGCACTATTCGATAATTGATTGCACATATTTGCTTTGTCAACTCTTGTCCAAATACTTCTTTTAAATGAGGTCTCAACTATATGCTATCGGATTTTCAAATTTCAAAAGATACCTTTTGTAGCTTTCTTAAGCTTATTTGAACTTGCATGATTTAGTAGACTCTTGATGATCTTCTAAATGCATAGTATGTATTTCTTGCTTCATGGTCTATATATATAGTGTCTATTTCTACTATACTCTTATGCAATATATTTTGTGATTAATGATTGAGGCATGTTTCTACACTTGGGCTATTTTTTCTTACTTATATAAGCGATGCCGTTAATGAGTTTGTTAAGTTGTGTAGATGAGAAATGAAGTACTCCAAATATTAGTTACGTCAAAATATTTGGATGTAAATGTTCTATTATGAACACCTTAGATCAATTGGATGCCCTGTGGTGATAGTGATGAAGAAGACAAAAGGGGATTCCGAAACAAACTCGATGACCAAGGCAACATTGGTCGAACTAAGGCGAGGTTAGTAGCTCGAAGGTATTTTCAAGAAGAAGGTAATTGATTTTAATGTAACATTTGCACTCATAGCACGTTTAGAAGCTATTTGCTTTTTACTTGCCCATTCTTGTTTTAAGAAAATTTCAAACTTTACCAAATGGATGTTATATCCAATTTTCTAAATGGTTTTACAAGAGGTAAAGTTTATATTACTTTCTTTGTTTTTGAAAAAGGGCAAAATTACTTACTAGTGAAATGTATGATATTTTTGGTGCTTCTAATGAATTCTTGTGCAAGAAATTTTCTAAGTTAATGATAGGAGAATTCAAGATGAGCATGATGGAGGAGCAAATACCGGGCAGCACTCGGGTTAATTTGGCATCTCTGCACCACATGAGGTTTACTGCGAATGAAGACAATATGTTGGTTCTTGTACAGAAGAAAGATGCCTCCTTTCCATTGCCTAACCCGACGTACACCACTGTCGATACTCTGGCAGACACAACAAACTTCCTAATGAACTCGAAAGCGCGCATAACACTACGGAAGCTATAGGTGCGAGGAAGAGGCGCCGAGTTCACGGCTTCCCGGATGTGGACGATATGGTAGCGGAGGAAGAGGAGCTACATAGACAAGAAATGGGGGTGGAACCTCATCACCCTCAACTTGGATATGACATCCCCGAGTCCTCACACGGAGGCGATTACCCCCGATGCTCACATAGCAGGGATCGCCCCGGTACCTCTCATGGTGGTGAGCCCCAGCGCGGCAATGACTTTCAGGATACGCTATATGAGTTTGGGGAGGACTTGCGTCGTCAAGGAGACGATTTGAGGCAGTATCAGGCTGATTTTCTCGCATTCAGGGAGGACTATAATAGGAGGTCCTTGGAGCTTGAACAACGATATTTGATCCAAGAACAGAGGTATGCGGTTCAGGAGGAACGGTATGCGATTCAGGAGGAAAGATATGCGGCCCGGAGCAAAGGCAAGCGGCCCAGGAACGGAGGGAGATGGAGACGTGGCACGTAATCCAGTAGATACAAATGTGGCATATTTCACAGGGCCACTTTCCACCGCCACCTCCGCAGTGATTCAGGTATATCTCCACTTTTCACTATTGAAATTCTATTTTTCCCCTCTCGAAAACAAAAATATAATTTCATTCAAGTTTGGGGGAGAGGTAGTATTTTGATAAATGAAAAGTGTAGATGCTAAAAAAAAAGAAAAAGAAAAAAATCTTGCATTTTTGTGTGTTTTTATATAGTTGCATATAGAGCATTCTAGGTTGCATTGCATTAGAAGCACGTTTACGGCTTTAGCACGTCTAATGCTTTCATAGATGTTAGGGAGTGAGTTGACCCGGCTTAATGCAACTTGTTGTTTGTGTGATTGATTGGAAATTTGTATTGTTTAGATAGGATGTTGGGTATGAGTTGATTGAGCCTTGAATAGATAACTTTGAGCATGTGGATATGGAAAACTTGGTTTGATGCTTTGAATTACATATTTACAAGCTTGTGAGCTTTTGAGCTTTTACTGCTTATATCTATGCAGTCTTGTTGTGATTTGAGTGTATCATTCATGTTGTTAGAATTCTAGAACTTGCTCGGGCATCTCTATCAAGGCCACATATTGTATGCGAATTGTGAAGGTGATTAAAGGCCATCTTTGCTAGCCTTTCAAGCCTTTTGCTTTCCTAAAGATGTTGAAATCCCTAGTTAGCCAAGTTGAGCCTATTGCCTATTTCTTTGATAACCACAAATTTAAGACTTGAACTTGATATATCCGTCACCCTAAACTCGAGTGTATAGCGTTGAGTAAAGGGAATGAAAGAGGGTGAATGAGTGGGATTTGAAAAGTGGGATAATTGTGCATGTTTGGTTAATTGGAACAAAAAGTGGAAGAAAAGGAATTGAAAAGAAATGTTGAAAATTCACAAAAAGAATCGAAAAAAAAATGGTGTTAATGTGAATTTTCATTTGAACGAACTTGGAGGGCGAAGGATTGTAATTTGAGGCGATTCTCAAATGAAAGAAAGGAGATGGAGATTAGTAAAGTTGATAAAAATAAGGGGTGATTGGAGTAGCATATGGATTATAATTTAGATGATTGATATGCTCACCGATATATATGCTCGAGTTTGAGTCACTTTATCCAAAATTTCCTACCCTGGCCAAAGAGCCTTCATTACAACCAAATGAGAAAGTCCTTTTTGATTCATAAATTGCATACATTCTAGTAGCGGAGATATGAGACGAATTGCAAGCCTATGATAATTTTGCGACATTGAAGTGATTTGAGCGTAAACACGTCCTATATCCTCGTGAGATGAGAGTATACACTTAACTTTGAGAGTTGTAATTCAGAGCATTTCACCATGTTTTGTTTGATGCGTGCCCTTTGAGTAGATATTTGAGGCTTGATTGGGTTGTTGCTTGACATTCATGATAAACAATATGAATTTCTTTTTGGTCCCTTTGTGTGCGCTAACATTCTTATATCCCTGTTGTGTTTTATATTGTTCTCAAAATTGTTGATCGGGACGGTCAACAGTTTAAGTTTGGGGGATTTTGATAGGTGTGAGTTTTGCATGTATTTTGGGGCGTATTTATGGCTAAAATGGCAATTAATCGCGCATAAACTCATATGAAATGGTTCATATTCGCTATTTGTGGGAAAGATATTATGCTTTGCTCGTTTTGTAGGAATTTAACGATATTTGAAGTAATTTGGAGACAAATACGAGCATTGCGGAGAAGAAATACCACAAATGACGCAAAATAGAAGACGCACGGGTAGGGCGCGCGCCTGAGCACCACCCGTGCGCCCCTGGGAAAGAAATTCTGAAGGTACGGCAATGCGCACGGGTAGCCCGTGCGTACACGCACCACCCGTGCGCAACTGAAGACAGGGAAAGTTTCTACGGCAATGCGCACGGGCTACCCATGCGTCGACGCATGGCCCGTGCGCTTGTTGGTGAGAAGTAGATTTTAGTTTCGGGAAGACGCACGGGTTACCCGTGCGTCTACGCACGGCCCGTGCGTCCCTGCTGTACTGCAGTATTTTAACAGCAAATGCCCTAGACTTTTGAGGGGGTATAAAAGCACTTTTTGGGGCGCACACCAAGGATATTCTGACATTTTTGGGATCTACAACACAAGACAAAGGTCTATTCTTGGAAGGGGACATCAAGGAGACAATCGGGTTGCATCGGAGCTCAAGGAGCGGAGATACATCGAGAGATTGTCGACTTTCCTAAGTTTTTCTTGCTTCTCTTGTAGTTTTCATCTTTCATTTTTAGTTGTCATGGCTATGAACAATTTGTCTATGAGTTGTTTAGAAATCATGTGTAGCTAAACTTTCTAGATTTCCGGGCTTTGGAAGTAGATTAATAAACTCTTGTTGGATGTTTAATCTTAGTTGAAGTTATTATCTTGAAGCCTATTTGAATACTTTGAGCTTATTCTTGTTTTATCACTTGATCAATGATTTAACTTGTTTGATATATTGGTTCATAATTCGAGAGATGAGTTTCAATATTAGATCTTGAGTATTCGACACAAATATTTGCATGAATCGAGAGGTTTGTAAATATTTGTGAGGACATTTGATCTTTTGCACCTTTTGGAGTTGAGTATTTTATGTTGAGTAGAGATGCTAGCATAAGTATTTCAATCTACGTTTTATATGCATCTCGAGAGGGAGGATAAAATATCTTTGTGATCGTCTTATAGGAATATTGATAATAACTTGGCTTTGCTTAAAACGGACAATAAGAGGGACTCGAAAATCCATTTCACCATCTTGATACTTCTATCATTTATATTATCTTAATCTTGTGTTTTAGTAGTCTAAATTGTCTTAACCTCACAACAACAATCATCAAATTACAATCGTCTAAATAAAAATAAAGCTATCTTAGTTCAATACTTAGTACATAAATTTATTAGTCTCCGTGGATACGACCTTGCTACCCTTTTCTATAACGTACACCGTACACTTGCGGTGAGCTAAAAATAAAGGCGAACAATGTATCCCATGCATTATCTTCCACAGTAAAAATGGAGAATCCTTAAACAACATATTATATCAAATTGGTCTGATGGTAGGCGGCAGCAAGAAGACCAAACAAAAGGAAAGCCAAAGAAAAACAAAAGGAACAAACTAGGGTTCTCTCTCTAGAGAGAGAAATTTTCCACTCCAAAAAAGGAGACTACTTCGAAGTCTGTTACTTTTTTGCCGAGCTGATGTTCACACTTGCATAATTGTCCAATATTTGCTCAAAGGAATGACTGAGCTCCATTGTAGCTTGGTTTGACGCATCCTTTTATTAATTCTCTGATGCTTAGTATGTTGGTGATCGAGCTTATCTTACAATGAGAGATTTGGACTAGTTATAACATATGATCGAGTTGTCAATATGATCGAGTTGTCAATAGATAAGAATGCGTAATACTGATTAGGGTAATAAAATTCTCTTATCAACAAAAAACCGTAAAATCGCGGTAACAAAACTTTGAATTCAAGGAAACCTACAGATGTATTCATCTACTTTAGGTATGTTTTTAGGTTACAGAGACACAATTTCCATATATTTATGATACAATTTTCTCTAAGCCTATTAAGCATTGATGAGGGTTTGCTAGAAAACCTCAAGCTCCTTTCTAATAATGGTTTTTCAGTTAGACCGACGTAGAAGACATTAGAGATCATAAATTCTTGGTGGTTCAAACTTTTAAACTCATCAAGCGGCAACATAATCTCATAACATCGGGTTGGGCCAAGCTCTAACTGGAATTGTGTACTCTGGGGGCTTGACCATGGATAATAATCCATTTTTTGTTGGAACTTTTTTGAAGAAAATTATTTTTGACCTTTTCAATAATAAAGGACAAATTTATTTTTGACCTTTTCAATTGTAAAGGGCGAATTTTAATAGTAAATGGTAAATTTATTTATGACATTTTTAATAGTAAAGGGAAAATTTATTTTTGACCATTTTAATAGGAAACGACAAATATTTTGTGGTGAAATGTCATATTTATGCCTATATAAATATGATTTGTTTCTCATATTTGAAAAGGACACAAATAAAACATAAGAATTTACATATATCTCCAAAAATTATTGTAATTTAATTTTTGGTGATAATTTCCAGGCATAGTTTTCAGTTCGCCGGAAGAGGTAATCTGGTTTTCTCGTCTTATAATGGGAAACATACTTCCAGAATAGGGGACAAATCTGTTTTAAGGATAGAGTGTTGAGCACACGATTCGAGCTAATTTTTATTTTGCATACTTTGCCAATTTTACGGATTCATATTTTTTTTATAAACTGTACTTGCAGAAAGTTAGAAACACTACTATTTTCCTATAATTTTTTATGATTAATACTCATGATCAACTTATAATCATGCGTTATAGTCCAAAATCCCAAATAATTGACCAGTGGAATTATAATCATTTTTTTTACTGTACACAATTTTCACTCTACCCCTTTTCTCTTCCTTCTCTCTAGAAAAAAAGAAACCTAACCTATTTCACTTTCCCCTCCTTCACCACACCACAGCCGCCACCCTCATCCCTCACCCCTCCCCCTCCCTCCTTCCCCCTCCATGCTTTCGATGGAGGCGGGGCACTGCTGATTCTTTGTGATATTCGGAGGTGACCGTTATTTTCGTTCCGGGGTGAAAGCAGTCGAGCTCCACGGAGGTGTCTCGCAATGAGTAGATGATGAGGGTCAGCAGCTGATGAGAGTTGGGTGACGGAGAGGCAATTTTTTGTATTTTTTTCTCTCGTTTTTTAGCTTTAGTTGTTGTTTTCTTATTTTGTTTGTATTTTCTTTTCCCGGTTGATTTGCGAAACTCATAGGCAGGTCAATTTTTTCTGCTCGCAGATATGTAGTGTTGCTCGTGCCCGATTTCGCTTTTTAGTGTGCTACTCTCATCTCGGCTAAGTCTTGAAGTCTCCCAGCGTGGAGTGGTTTAGTTTGGGGTGGGTAGTTTTTAAGTCCATGTTGTGAATCAATTGGTCTTACCAATTCCCGCGCTTTTAGTTAGTCATGTTCTTGCCGTTGGCTACGATTGTAATTGTAATTTTAGTTTTTGTGTTATAATAAAATACTATTGTTCGAAAAAAAAATTATAATCATTTTTCCTTGCAATCTCAATATCTCATGTCCCAACAAGGATGTTATATTCAGTGAATGGTCTATTAGATTTAGATATTAATAGTTAATAAAATGTAAAGTATTTATTAGTCACCCAATACCAATAACACCTCGTGCGGCACAAGAGAGAAAAGCGTGTCACGCTACTCACTATCAGATCCATTGGATAGGATAGGATCGATAGGTCATATCGTACAAAAGCGTGTTCTGGCATTTTATGGTGGAAATGACGTGTCATCTTCTATACCAACCGTATTTGGAAAGGAACAGAGGAGCATTTTGTGCATTTCGTTTGATTTTTTATAGTGTGACATTATTTTTAACATTACCTTAAAGATTCTGATGGGTTAAACTTCAGGACAAAATCTCAGGACTCCTGAGTTTTGTAGGGATGATATCAATGCAATTTTGCGATTTTCTTAAATAATTATAAACTTAATTGTTTTACACGATTTTCACTAAAAATTAATTTCAACTTTTGTTGCTAAGTAAACTAAAAGGTGAGTTTTTAAGCGATCACGATGAGCCGTTTAACGGTTTAATCAAATGAAAATATCATGTGATTGATAAGTATATCCTTCTAGAATATTAAAAAAAAATCGAAACATTTTAAACGGTTGAAATATGCCTTTTGTTTAAAACAATATGCGCTTTGGAACAAAATGCAGAGTGCATTCTCTTTTTTGCTTCAGTTGCATTCAGAATATGATGCATTTTAATGGTATTTTATTTTGAATGCAAACCATAATATATTTTTGCAACATTAAACAAAGTATGTAGAATGCTACATTCTATTTGGAATGCAAAATAAAAATTTAATTAGTTCTTAATATATTTATTGTCTAATTATTCAACTAAAAAATGAAGATAAACTATTTTATCTTACTCTTTAAATTACAAAGGAGCAGTGCAGTTATAGACATTTTTCTAATTCCAAAACTGCAATCGCACCAACAAGATGATATTGGGGTTTCTATTTTAATATTTTATCGTAATTTTAGTCGTAAATCATTATGAACCGGCCGGTTTCTTAAAATTTATGATTACCTTAGTTTTCTCCTAAATCCAAAAGAAATGATGAGAATGTAGGAACTGTTTAGTTTATTACTACAAAAATAATACGATAGGAACAAGGGTGGAGGGGGGGCAACCTCCCCCCTCGCACTATTTTTTTTTTAATTATACTAAGAATTTTAAGAAAATAATAATTAGAATTTATATGATTTTTTTTAGGTTTTTATCCGACCCACCTACTTATGTGTATCGGTCCACTCTAATATTTTTTTCTGGCTACGCCATTGAACAGCGAAATAAATGTATATGAAACGAGATCATTAGTGAAATCGCATACTAGAATAATCTTAACACATGCAATTTACATTAACATGATAGACGGGTAACTTTACTTTTCTGTGAATTCGAACTTTAGAAGGAATGCTAGATACACTCAAATATTTAATTTTATGAGAAAATATTAAGATATCAAAATAGTTTTATGTGGGAATCAAATAGTAGTCGAGTGGTTAAACTCACAAGCCCAGACAATAGATCTGAAGTTAGATTTCCATCCATCACCATAGAATATGTACTAAAAAAAACCAGTTTCATGTATCTCATAAAAGAAACACATATGTATATCGAAGAGAGTAACAGTGATATATATCTTTTATTATTACCAAAATAGGATATAGCTTTCAATATTGTATATCTAAAAAAATTTGGAGGTGATTTTATAGTATATAGGCCTGAAAAACGAACTAAGCTACTCGATACTCAATTCGAGATCAGTCGTTAAAAGCTCGTTTGAGCTCAATTTATTAACATAATAAACCAAGCTTGAACATATTTTTCTGTTCGATAAGATGTAAAGCTCGACTTCGATTAATAAAAAAAGAATAAAGTATGTGTAAAAATATATCAAGCCGCTTGAGCTCAATTCGTGTTTGGCTCGACCAAAGCTCGTTCAAGCTCTATTCGATTAATAATCAAACAAGCTCAAACACAATTTTTGAAGCTCAGTTAAAATTCAAACAAATTCGAACAACACTATGTTCGACTCGACTCGACTCATTTACATCCCTAATAATATATATGTGACTATGTGTAACCCAACTTGGTTTAGACGAGTCACGACTCACGAGTATGGCGCAGCATTATTTAATTCTAAATCGTTTGAGACAATAAAGGACAGTATAGATACTAGACAGTATACTTGAAAACCAAGTGTAAAATTAGACGAACGAGAATCTTAACATATGTTCGTGAAAATGACATTGCACCACAAATATTACAACTCCAAAAATCAAAATAAATTTTCACCTACTACGTATATATATATATATATATATATATGGGTTAATTACAAAAAGTACCCTTGAGGTTTAACCTAATTACAAAAAAACCCAACTATTTTTTGAAATTACCAAAAATATCCCTGAGGTTTTATTTTGTCTAACATTTAACCCCTTCATAAGCAAAAACAATTTCAAAATCCCCCTTCATATTTATAAAATCATTGCAGTATACACCTTAATTTTAACACCAATCAAACCTCGAGTCTTTTTGTAATTTTGAAAGTTAGCTAGGTTTTTTTGTAATTAGGTCAAACCTCAGGGGTATTTTTTGTAATTATCCCTATATATATATACAATAATGAACAAGCATATTACTAAACCTTTTTTCTTTTCTTAGAAATAATAAATAAATCTTTGTAAGGAAGGTGTTTTTATCAAATTCAGTTATTAAAGCTTGCATTCCACTGTCCACACCTCTCCATAAACTAATACAAACCCCTCCCTGTTAAAATGTCAACCCAATATTCACCATATTGTTTCTTATCTTTTTTTTTTTTTTTTTTTTTTTTTTTTTTTTTTTTTTTTGATAACTCAGCCTTCCAGCGCTTACGCCCGACTACGCCGGCGAGACAATCCGCTCCTCCTCATTGCTGCCCGCCAAGGTAAACCGCGGGATGTGCACGCATGATTTGTTCTCGACAGGGTCTGCAACGTACAAATGATCCTCCTGGTAAAGAGAACAAATTATGTTCGACCCCCAATCTACTAATAACGATCTCTCCCGAATCGAACCCACACGGATGCTATTCAAGATGAGTTCCCACCAAATCTTCACCACCGTATATGCCCCGGGGAGCAATTTGATGGAGTAGGGATATGAACCCCGACCTCCACCCCACAAACAATTTGATGGAGCGATTTGAACCCCGACTCCATCCCACAATCGATTCTTTGTGGTGGCGCCTAAGCCCACCTGGTTATATTGTTTCTTATCTAAAACCAATCTGCCCATGCCCACATAAAAAGTTTCTTGGACGACATTCCCACTTGGCCCATCAGTAATGTGGGCCTGGCTTCAGGTTTTAGGTATAGATAATGACATACATATATATATTTGTATGTGGATTAAAGAAATAAATTTTGTTAAATAACTCAAAATGACTCATATATTATATGGGTTAAATCCATTTTTTTTAATTAATATGTAAAGCAAATTTATAGGAATTAAATTTATTCAAAAGTATAAAAAAAAACTATTGTTATGACTTCAAGTTATTAGCTCTTAGATTTTTCAATTTAAAAATCTTAAGAGAAAAAAATAATAATATTTTGCAAAGTGGAGCGTGTGGCTGACACTGGCCAATCGGTGGAAGCAGCGAGCCGACGCGGTTTCCCCTTAGCCACCAGCTAAACTTAAAAGTGAAACAACCATGAAAAAGAATATTATGTTAGAAAATTTCACAATTGACTTAACGAAAGCTTTTTTAAGATCTCTAGTTCGATTTTATGTTTATTTTGTTGAATACAAAGTGATTACAACGGGAAGCCTTCAACAATGGCTTTATAAATAGAAAAGGAAAATTACACGAAAATGAATTTGACTATTACAACTTGGAAAACCAGAAAGCCGAGTTGAGTGGAACTCTTTCCGCAAGACAAATACGTCCCGACTAGTGCTCACTTCAGTGTTGAAAATCTGCAATGAAACCAACTATATATAGACAACCAAAATCCACCTACAGGGAATTAAACATGGTAAGTTAATGGTCATTAACCTCCCTTGTAACAGTCAGGTGTTACAAACACATTGATAACCATAATCTGGGGGTTACAACCCCAATATCTGAGGAGTTACAGACTCCAACAGTCAACTACGAATCTGGACACTTGCAATGTCCAGGTTCATCGGGCGGCCCAACACTACCCAACAGTTACTTGAATCTGGGCTAAGCCCATTTTTGAGTGACAAAAGTGTAGTGGACCCGGACCCGGACCCAATAGGGTCAGGCCGGCCCAAGCACATGTCAGGCAGGGCGCACGCGCGTGTGGCCCACTTGTGATCATCCACTTATGTTATAGTATATTCAACTAATAACATCTTCTAGTTTATAAACTAGGATAAACTTTGCTTTATAAGCTATGTGGGATGAAGAAAAATCCTTTCAACTCCCTTTACATAATGCCATTTGTGTGGCCAATTTCGTATATTAATTTCTCACTCACCGAAATTTGGTTTTGAGGAATAAAAAATACTACGAACATCTACTCGGAAAAGTAGATTAATAATATACAATTTAATTCCTCCAAAATTAAATTCTTAGCCACCGAAAATTTAAAGTCGGGTCGACGCACACTTTCTCAAATCCAAATTTTCAACATATTTTGGTCCGATTTTTTTTCTTTAGTATTTTGAAAATATGAAATCAAAATTTTGTATTATTATTCCCTAAAAAATGCATTTAAATTAAATCTTCCAAAAATATTTTATAAAAACTAATTATTGCTATACCCAGGGGCGTAGCCAACCGCACCAATTATCCCTAGTCCAATTTTTTTCCCTAACTCAACTATTTTTTCCCCTTAAGAAAAACATATAATTTTTTAAATTTTTTTTCTACTGAAAAAATGGGGAAAAAATCGGGGTGCGGAGGGCCGGAGTGGCCCCCAATAGATCCACCCCTGGCTATACCAGTCATTGTCTTTTATACATATATTTATAAATATTCCTAATGTTTTTCTCACAATATTTTTTCTGAAGTATTTTTTCCTAAACACTCAAAATGAGACTAACAATTGTTTTCTAATCTTAACAATACCTTAATTAATTTCTTAATATTATGTTATCATTTGTCAATGTGTCTTTATTAACAATCACCCTTACACGAGTGAAACTTTACGAGTAGACTTTAGACTTTGGTGGCCGACGGTACGAGTCCAAGAAAATGCAGACTATTTGCAATTAATCTAGAAAATAAAGCATCAAAATCTTGTCGATTTTAATTAATTATCCAAATCAAGTTGGCCAACTCTCAACTATACCGGTAATTACCAAGATACCACCGATCTAAGGCAGCTGCTCATTAATTTCTTGGTGGGTTCACCCTTTCTTTTTTGTTTTTTTGGTTTGAGGGCTGGTTCACCTATTTATTATGTGAACTGTTGAAATTTTGTTTCAAATAAACTTATCCAAAGCTCCCTATTTTTTTAAATAAAATATTATAGTAATACCATTCTTTAATTTTGAGAATTTTAATTCTTATTACGAGTATTTACAAGCCCTATCATATTATAAATTTATCCAAACTTTTCAAAATATTAGTTTTTAAATACGTTCTAATATCTCATAATGAAATTTAAAAACATGTTATAAGATTTTAAATACTTATACATTTTCTAAAATAATATTGATGGAGATGAACCCATAACATCCCTTGAGATACGAACTACCAATTAACATATCGATCAATTACATCTTTTTAGTTTTTTACAAATAAAAAAACCACCAAACTTAAACCAAATTCATTCGTAAACTCCGTCGTAGATTCTCAAGAATCAAGATGGTGATGAACCTCAATATGGGTGTAAACGGGTCGAGTCGAGCTGAACATAGTACTATTTAAACTTGTTTGAATTTTAATTAAGCTTCAAAAATTGTGTTTGAGCTTGATTTTAATCGAATTAATTGAGCTCGAATGAGCTTTAGTCGTCAAACATGGATCGAGCTCGAGTAGCTTGATATTATTAAACCTATTTTATTCTTTTTATTAATCGAGTCGAGTTCGAGCTCGAACCGATCTTTACATTTTATCGAATGAAAAAATGTGTTCAAGCATGGTTCGTTATGTTAACGAATCAAGCTCAAATGAACTTTTAATGATCGATCTCGGATCGAATATCGAAGAAATAACTTGGTTTGTTAAAATTAAAACACTCGAAGGATATTTCTCCGGAAACGTATCGAAATTCCAGAGTTACATTCAAGTATATTCTTGTGTAACAAAATTATATGAAAGATACATGCATGCAATTAATATTTTTTTTTTTTTGGTTTAAAAAATTCATAGCCAAACAAAAGTTGAATGAGGGACGGATTCTACAATGTTTGTTGATGTTACAGTTCCAAAGAGTTTGCTGTGAATGTACATGGTTGTGTTTGTGCCAATTGTCCTAATTAATATTAATGTGAAATACGTACTGTCAGCCTCTATGTTGGAAAGCCATTTCCTGCCAAATAATTCCAATATTCTAATTTCTACTTCAATTTATTTCGTATTAGACTTGTAAATACATATTAAATGTATAGAATATTCAATTAACTATAAATTATGGGTAATTACAAAAACTTCTGAGGTTTGATCTAATTACAAATAACTTGAGTTTTATCTTTCAAAATTATAAATACACCATTAGGTGCCACAAACACCTTTAAAGTTAGTATTTATCTAAAAAACTAGAAAAACACCATTGTGTTACGTGGGGTTTATACTAATTTTATTAATCAAAATTATCAAATAATTTTTTTTTATTTTTTTTAAGTTTCTATAAGTTCAAATAGGTGAGCAAATATTATTTATTTAGCTTTACACACAATGTAGTTGAATAAAACAAAATCACTTCAATTAAATTCGCATGAAATTTAATAAGCAACAAGTAAATTTGTTATTAATAAATTTGAGCTATTTATTTTGGAGTTTTGGCATTTAACAAATCACTTAGGTTGCATTTGGATGGGAGGATTTGGATTTGGGGAGAGGATTTGGGGGAAGGATTCAAATGACTCCAAATAGGAAGGATTTGAAATCCTCCAAAATGACTCCAAAAATAGCTTCAAAAGATTTGAAATCCATTGTAGAATGACTTCAAACAAACAATATCAATAGATTTATTATCATGAATTTGAAATCCTTAGCTCCAAATCCATCAATCAAATGGAGCCTTAGTTAATTGTGCTAATTTTATTAATCAAAATTATACAATAAAAAAACCTTCCATTTTTTTTTTTCTATAAGATTTAAATAGGTGGACAAATACTATTTATTTAGTTTTGCACATAGTGTAGTTGGATAAAACTGTTTGATAAATGGTTTTATCATGATTTTGATGATTTTGTTTTTATACCAAAACAATGTTTTTAAAGGTTGTCCATATACTCCTAAATGATTTAAAATGGTTTTAATATTTTTCGAGTATTTCTTCAAGTTTATTTTCGCAATATTGGACAACACATTCAATGATTTTGTGTCAATAGGTTTTACATTGAAACTATGTTTCTAAATGTTGTCCTAATACTCCCGATTGGTCTAAAATATTTTTACTATTTTTCTGAGTATTTATTGGAGTTTATATCGGACAACACTTTTGATGATTTTGTGTTAATGTGTTAATTCATCAAAACTATATTTCTAATGTTGTCCTAAATACTGGGATCGATTTAAAATATTTTTACAAATTTTTCGAGTATTTCTTGAGGTTTATTTTCGACAAAAAATCGGACAACATTTCATTTAGGAGGTCGACCAGGTCGGTCGACCAAAGAGGCGATCGGTACTGGAATGCATTTCGCGAAATGTAACTCCCGAACTCCTAAAATCGTCGGGGTGACCGGTCACCATGGTGGGCGACGGTCGCACCTAGGCGACAGTCAACCCCTGACCGGCCACCCCGTGTAAAATTTGATGTGTTCTTTTTCTAATCTTATTTGTGCGCGATCGGTCGCCCTATGTTTTGACAAAGAAAATTCGACCGTTTGTGACAAAGAGACAACATTTCCTTAAATCATGGAGTTGATTTCTAACAGCTCTTTTCTTCAATTGTCTTGCAATTTTTTACATAATTCAAGTCCCCAAGAGGAGCCTATCATGTACAAGACATCTCCTATGAATAGAGGAAGATTTGAAGCACAACAACAAGAGAGAACAACACAACACAACAAGTTATACTCAAGCAAATACTTGGTCTTCTATTGTCATTATTCTTGTTGTAATTTGCCTAGCTTATCACTTTCACATCCTTGAGGTCTAGGCTATTCTTGATTACACTTGCACTCAATTGTATAATTCTTTATCGAGTTGTAATCTTGAATTTTCGGGTTATCATTCAACACAAGATATCCTTGTGAGTGTTCTTGTGGTAAGAACACACTTGGGTGATCTAGGTGTTAGGTGTAAGAAGATTGTGGTAATCTTCTTGTTTAGGTGTTGAAGAATTTGGTATTCTTCAAGATTGAAGATTGTGGTAATCTTCAAGAGAGATTGTGGTAATCTCAAGGTGGTGTTGAAGAAGAGTGTGGTGCTCTTCTTGAGGTGTTGTAAGTTGGGGTTGTATTAATTTTGGTAATTAATAAAATCTTTTTTTCGTTTTGAAATCCATCCCTGATATCTTTGGGGTGGTAGAGGATTACGCCCTAGGTGGGTTGAACCTCTATAAATCGACGTGTGTTATTTACATTTCGCACCTTTATTATTGTCTTTGAGCATTCGGTTTGAAAAAGAGGGCAAAATCGAAAAGATGGATATAATCTATTCACCCCCTCTAGATTATCGTATCCGCTTGGACTTACAAGTGGTATCGAGCCAAATTCTTTGGCAAGCTCGTTTCAAATCGCGAGTGAAGAGAAACGATCGCTTCGACTCTACGAACGAATCTCATCTTACCGGCACCTCCACCACCAAGCCACCACTATTTGATTCCAAAAATTTTATATTTTGGAAAGAAAGAATGGAATGTTATTTACAAGGTTGCGGGTTCGATATTTGGAACATCGTCATAAATGGAGAATCCATTCCGATGAAAGACACACCACACACCTCCAAAGGCCTCAAAGAGCTAAATGATGAAGAGAAGAAAATCATCTCCTTAAATGGTAAAGCTCTCAATATTTTATATTGTTCACTTACTAATTTGGAATTTGATCATATCGTAGGAATTCGATCGGCTCATGGAGTATGGCAAAAATTAGAAGCCATTCATGTAGTATATGCAAATGATAGGAGCAACTCAAAAGCATCTACTTCTCAAAGCGATACAATGTCAAATCTAAGGAACAAGCCTCTTACAACTTCCAACTATGAAGAAGTTGAACATTGTCTTATGGGCATCGAAGAAGAAAAACGAGGTATGTCTTTAACCCTCTACTTCCTATGATATTGTTATATAATATGATTATAGTGATTTGCAAAATGATTTTGATGATCTTCAAAATGAATTCCAAAATTTACTTGTTAAGTACAAAAATTTGAAAAAGTAATTCAATGTTTTGAAAAATGAAAAGGATAATCTATTTACTTCCTATGAATCACTATCATGTGCTCACACTACCACACTTGACAAGGTTAGAAACCTTGAAAAACAAAATAGTACTTGTTGAGGATATGAATTGCATGAATGGTTGTGATAATTTGAATAGTGAACTTAATCATGAGCCTAATATTGTCAAGCATATGAAAAAGAATCGAGTTCCTATGCATGTTAGTAATATTACTTGCTTTTATTGCGGTAAGAAGGGACACGCCGTAAATACTTGTCGGGCTAGAAATAGCTCAAATTATTGTTGGAGACTTAAAAGTCTCAAAGCTAATCCCAAAGGACCCAAACACTTGAGGGTACCACAAAACAATGTTATATTAGATACTCGGCGAAATAATAATCGAAGAAAATTCATACCGCCAAGAAGACATCAAATGACCATTTCATTTAATCAAAGGAGAAAGCACCTTCAACAAAGTCATTTTTCAAGAAGAGGAAATAATCAAAAATGGGATGAACAAAACCCTTGGAAATGGCAAAGACATCATCAACAAGATGATTTTCCAAGAGAAAGACACTTTCGAAAATGGAAAAGCCACAATGCTTGGAAATGGAGCAATTGGAGAAACCACCATCAACATGAAGATTTTCAAACGGGAAGATATCATCAACAATGGGAGCGACACAATCCATGGAAATGGCGAAATTGGTAAACCGTATCTCCCTATTTAAATATGCATTTTATTTTTGCATGTTTTTATTTGTGTTTAAATTGCAAAATGAGTTTTAAAATTTATAAGGTCTTCTATATATATATTTATGTGTTTTTAAAATACTTTGAAAAATGAGACCTTACATGTTGTGGACTTACTTAGACTTATATGTTTTTATCTCTTATGGATTTTTATAGCATTAGCATTGTTGTGATATCTCTCGTTGCTTAGCCTACACATGTATTATTATGTTTGTGCCAAATTTGGTTTAAGAATTGTGTAGAATTTACATATCTCTTTCAATGGCTATCTACTTATAATATGTCAAGAATAACATGAACTATCGAGGTACGCTCACTATTGTTATTCATTTCTTAGACTCGATACATGTTGTGCCATATGTCTATGTGCTTATTTTATACAAGTGCCATTAAGAGGATGTTTTGATTTTTGAAAAGGCATTATTTGACATAGCTTGTTTTATCCAAGATTTGTAAAGGATTATATTTTGTTTTGATAAAACACTTGATCTACTAAGTTATGCATTGTATTGCACTTATAAATGCCATTGTTCTTGGATGCTTATGTCAAAGATTTTGTTCATATGATTCTTGTAAATGAGGTCTCAACTATGTGCTCTCGTATTTTCATATTTTAAAAGAGACCTTATATAGCTTTCTACAAACTTATTTGAACTTGCATGTTGTATTATACTCTTGATGATTATCTTTAAGCATAATATATGTTACTTGCTCTAGTGTCTCTATCATTCGATATTACTATGCTCGTGTACAAAATATCTTGTTAAGATTTTGCAGAAATTTTTGATATTTCGAAACAAGTTTGATGAACAAGGCAAAATTAGTAGCCTAAGGGTATTGTTAAGAAGAAGGTAATGATTTTGATGTAACATTTGCACTCATAGCACATTCAGAAGTTATTTGCACTTTACTTGCTCATTCTTGTTTTGAGAAAATTTCAAGCTTTACCAAATGGATGTTAAATCCAATTTTCTAAATGGTTTTATTCAAATAGAAGTCTATCGGAGTTTAAAAATTTTAGGCCAAATGATTTTTATAAAAAGGCCTTGTACTTAATACAAGTACCCGTATATGGTTTGATAGACTTAGCTATTTTTGCAAAATAATTTTACAAAATGTAAAGTTGATACTACACTTATTGTTTAAAAAACAAAAGGGGCAAGGTTGTTTACTTGTGCAAATTTATGTTGATAATATTTTTGGTGCTACTAATGAATATTTGTGCAAGATATTTTTCCAAGTCAATGCAAGGTGAACCTAAGATGATCATGATGAGGGAAGCTCAAATTTGATCATTGGAATTCAAGTTCAACAATGCCAAGAAGGTGATTATATTCCACACTCAAAAGAAGAAGTGAGGCATTGAAGAAAAAAGAACCAATTCAACCTATATGGCCACAAATGTGAAAATTGACAAAGGTTGAGGTAGGCATGTTGATTGACAAACGAATTCGAGGTATGTTTATTCGTTTATTATTCCTTAGACTCGACATTCTATATGCCTTATGTCTATATGCTCAACTTAAAACAATCCCAACGAATCTCTTTAAAGTGTCGTTAAAAGAAATTTTCAAATACTTGTAAGGCACTTCTTCTTATGACTTATTCATCCAAAGTTTTAAAACGTTATTATTTTTCGGGATAACAAGTCCGGTGTAAATTTTACTTTTCAAAATATGGTTCGTCATAATCGAACTAAACATATTGAGATTCGATATTATTTTTGGGTTTGCATGTTTTAACAAAAACTTGAGATGTGTTTAATTCCGTCTCAAGGATAACTCGCGGACTTTTTAATCGTACACCGCCGAGTATTTTAATCCATTTCGAGCGTGATTATGACATAATGTATATTGAATGATGTCTTGCATTTTGCACGTTTTTAAAACTTAGGGGCGAAAAATCGGATTTTTGGATCAAAATTCAATTTTCAAAATGCAGTGAACCAAATGGGCGCCAGGGCAGGTCGACGGCCGCCCACCTCGATCGACAGTCGCCCTAGCCCATGACCTGGTCGCCCACCGCTTAAGTTTGGTTAAAACCGTCTATGTTCTTGTATTTTGGTAGTTTAAGGTTTTCCCTCTCTATTTCGTCCCCTTTGCAAATTTCACACACATTTCACTTCAAATGTGTTTTATTGCATACATTTCATATCTTGGATGTATTTAGGCTCGATTATCATCATCATTGCTCGTCTTTACCGATTAAATGGTAAGAATTCTACTTTCTTATCTCAATTTGGTTGAACCCTTGAGAACTTAGCCTATATGTATTTTCTTGATGAAATTTGTATATGTTTGTGATGAGATTGTTATTTATGATATATTGTATTGTGTTTAAACTGATTTGGTGATGAAAAACTTGGCTTGATTGCATTTACAAGGGCTATATATATATTCTTCAATTTTTGACGCCCGCCAAGTGTTCGATAAAATGTCTCAATGAAAAATTCATCACCTACATGATTCTCTCGATTTCAAAAGCCTTGTATATTTATAGAGATCATGTTTTGCAAATCAAATGAGTTTTCATAAGCTTCTACAAGTCGTATGATCGACTCTTTCCTCCTATTTGGTCTATAAGCTTCAATGTTCAAATAGCTCGATACATCGGTTTAGTTACGCACTTTGATATGATTATATGATGTTTTTATCGTGCTAACATTGTTTTTTATGATTCCAAAGGGGAAGAAACAAGTTATAAGCTTATTAGCTCATAGTAGCTAAGTTAAGCTAAACAAAAGAAGCTATAAGCTATGGCCTCCTAAAGTCATAAGTTGTGCATTATACTTAGTCCAATTGTTGTATGATGGACTTATATACTTGTCTAATGATGTTTTGTTGACAAGTGGGAGCTTATAAGCTCTTGTACTTAATTTCAATATGTAAAAGCTAAGCTTTTAGCTTGTGGTTGATTGCTTTTACATTACTCTTGTTGTGTGCATATTGATAGGGGGAGCTTTTGCTATGTGTGTTTGAATATCTTTACTCTCATCCTTGTGATTATATTGCGTGGATGTTGTTGCTCACAACGGATAGTTCTTTTTAACCTAAAAATATTTTGTTTTCAAAATCGATCTTGTTAAAATTGTTTTGGTTTGTAATCATCAAAAAGGGGAGATTGTTTGATAAATGGTTTTATCATGATTTTGATGATTTTGTTTTTAGACCAAAACAATGTTTTTTAAAGGTTGTCCAAATCTTTGCTAAATGATTTAAAATGGTTTTAATATTTTCCTGAGTATTTCTTCAAGTTTATTTTCGACAATATTGGACAACACATTCAATGATTTTGTGTCAATAGGTTTTTACATTGAAACTATGTTTCTAAATGTTGTCCTAATACTCCCGATTGGTCTAAAATATTTTTACTATTTTTCGGAGTATTTATTGGAGTTATATCGGACAACACTTTTGATGATTTTGTGTTAATGTGTTAATTCATCAAAACTATATTTCTAAAGTTGTCCTAAATACTCCCGATCGATTTAAAACATTTTTACGAATTTTTCTGAGTATTTCTTAAGGTTTATTTTCGACAAAAATCGGACAACATTTCATTTGGGAGGTCGACCGTCCGACCAAAGAGGCGGGCACTGCACTGGAATGCATTTCGGAAACGAACTCCCGAACTCCTAAAATCGGTCGGGGTGACCGGTCACCATGGTGGGCGACCCGCCGCACCTAGAGCGATCGGCCCAGTCGACCCCCGACCTGGCCACCCCGTAAAATTTGTTGTGTTCTTTTTCTAATCTTATTTGTGCGCGATCGGTCGCCTATCTTTTGACAAAGAAAATTGACCGTTTGACAAAGAAACAACATTTCCTTAAATCATGAAGTTGATTTCTAACACTCTCTTTTCTTCAATTGTCTTGCAATTTTTTACGTAATTCAAGTCCCCAAGAGGAGCCTATCATGTACAAGACATCTCCCATAAATAGAGGAAGATTTGAAACACAACAACAAGAGAGAACAACACAACACAACAAGATTTACTCAAGCAAACATTTGGTCTTCTATTGTCATTATTCTTGTTGTAATTTGCCTAGCTTATCACTTTCACATCCTTGAGGTCTAGGCTATTCTTGATTACACTTGCACTCAATTGTATAATTCTTTATCGAGTTGTAATCTTGAATTTTCGGGTTATCATTCAACACAAGATATCCTTGTGAGTGTTCTTGTGGTAAGAACACACTTGGGTGATCTAGGTGTTAGGTGTAAGAAGATTGTGGTAATCTTCTTGTTTAGGTGTTGAAGAATTTGGTATTCTTCAAGATTGAAGATTGTGGTAATCTTCAAGAGAGATTGTGGTAATCTCAAAGGTGGTGTTGAAGAAGAGTGTGGTGCTCTTCAAGGTGTTGTAAGTTGGTGTTGTATTAATTTTGGTAATTAATAAAATCTTTTTCTTTTTGAAATCCATCCCTGATATACTTGGGGTGGTAGAGGATTAGGCCCTAGGTGGGTTGAACCTCTATAAATCGACGTGTGTTGTTTACATTCCGCACCTTTATTATTGTCTTTGAGCATTTGATTTGAAAAATAGGGCAAAATCGAAAAAATGGAGATAATCTATTCACCCCTCTCTAGATTATCGTAGCCGCTTGGACTTACAAAAACCACTTCAATTAAATTCACATTATATTTGGTAAGCAACAAACACATTTATTATTCATAAATTTGAGCTTTTTTGTGTATTTTGGCTTGTTAAAATGACGTAAAGTTTTAATTCTTAATTATATTGTGACAGTCGTTTTCACATTAATTTTTTATTTACAAAAAAAATAGATTGTATAGATAGAATCATTAATTTTTGAATTATTAGTTATATTTAATAATATATATTATATATAAAAATATATATAATATTAGATTGTCACATGGATAAATATGAAACCGTCATATGAAATTAGGAGAATGGATTGTCACATGCATAAATATGAAACAAATGTGGGATTGGGAGAATGAGGAGTTGTTGCATGCCTCAAAATATGAGGTGATGGCACGTGTCAGATTTTAATTTTTCATTTAGTATATAGGGTTGATATTCTCCTGATAGTGCAATTTGTAAATTCAAGTCAAATATTAAGGGGTATTTGTAATTTTTAAAAATAACTAGATTTTTTGTAGGACTAAAACTACGACAACTTATGTAACTATCCTTATAAATTATATATATTTTGCGCGTATTCATTAAAATGTGAAAATGCAGTACAAGATGTATCACCAAAATAGAATAAGAATTTTGAAATTTTGTGTCGTTTTTCTCTTTCTGCTGGAAGAAAATGTTAGAATCTTATAACAATAATCATAAAATTCACATAATCACCCTAGATGCGGAAAAATCTAGGATATAAACAGCATGTTTCAAATCATCAAAGATTTACGGAATGGTGAAATACATGGACCCATAGCAAGATTTGTGTGCGAATACCTCAACGAGCGATCTATCTGGACACGAATGGCTTGAGTGTACGAACACGAACCGCACGAACAATTAAATCGGTATTGTGGTCTTCCTCAACTAAATCTCCGGATTCCTTATGGGACCTCCGTTTTCTTTCTTTGATGGGGAGAATAGAAAACTATGTGTGATTTAGTATACTGGGGACCATAACCATAAGGTTTTTTATATAGATATCAAATCATGGTTCCCAAAATCCCCTAAGTTGATTCCTATTAGGTATCTACTCTTTGTTTCCATATCAAATTCAGTAGCCTTAGGACTCCACCGGATTTAGATCACTTAATTAGTCCATTAATAATTAAATGACAAATATAATTGTAATTAAATATGTTGCCCATATATTAGGAATTAAATAATTCCTAACAATCTCTCATTTGGACTACATATTGTTCCACAAACAATTATATTTCCTTATGTGCATAACTGTATATCATTTATTCTTTGACTCTCATGCGAGAATCGTCCATCTCATACACTAGCTATGAGACTATCCCAATTTTCGTCACATTCAATATCATGACTCAACCAAGATAATCACCATACTAGTACACTCAATGACATAGATCAAATATGGAGAGCAACATGGAATACCATGCAAGGTTATCTTAATCATGTCTTTTTCCAACTGGTCCAACTTTAATCTTTAATGAGATCAATACATATGCAATGTAAATCACAAGTATACAAATAATTGAATTCAGAAATAATATAACCATCAAGTTTATTATGCAGAAAAACAAATGGTCCAAAAGCTGAAATAAAATACATAGAAGTATAGAACATAAACTCCCACTAAACTAAGGTGAAATCTGGAACAACACCCATATGAACAGTATGCTAGCATAACATTAGTCCTTATATGTTCTATGAAAATCTGTTTATTTTGAACTCTATTCTAAACAACAAGAAACTCGATGTCAATGAATTTTGATTTAATCAAACTTCTATTGTTATTGGAGTAAAGCACGACTGAATTATCGTCACAAAAAAACTTCAATGGCCTCTCAATGCCATCCACCACACGCAGCCCAGTGACAAAATTACGTAGCAATATCCCATGGTTGGATGCTTCATAACATGCAATGAACTCCGCCGCCATGGTGGATGAAGCTATAAGTGAGTGTTTGACATATTTCCAAGAGATAGCTCAACCATCCAATGTAAACGCGTATCCAGATGTGGAGCGCTTGCTATCTTGACATCCAACAAAATCGGAGTCAGAGTACCCAATGATCTCCAAAATGTTTGATCTCCGATAAGTGAGCATGTAATCCATTGTTCTCTTCAAATAATGCATCACACATTTGGCTGTTTTCAAATGTTGCTCGCTAGGATTGCTCAAATATCTACCCAAAACTCCCACTATAAATGCCAAGTCAGGACGAGTACAAACTTGAGCATACATAAGACTTCCCACGGCCGACGCATATGGAATCTTTTGCATCTCTTTTCTTTCGAAGTCATTATCGGGGCACTATTTGAGACTATATTTGTCTCCTTTAGCCACGGGGTTATCTAAAGACTTACACTCTTTCATGTTGAATCTCTCTAAAACCTTATTGGTATAGATCTTTTATGATAACCCAAGAATACCTCGAGAGCGGTCTCTAAGTATTTGGATTCCTAATATAAAAGAGGCTTCACCAAGATCTTTCATTTTGAATTTCTTCGTTAGAAATCTCTTAGTTTCACACAATAAGTCTGTATCGCTACTTGCAAGAAGAATATCATCGACATATAAAATCAAGAAAATATATTTACTCCCACTGAACTTGTGATACACACAATCATCAACGACATTCACTTCAAAACCACATGAAATGATCACTTGATGAAACTTGTGATACCATTATCGGGAAGCTTGCTTAAGCCCGTAGATGGATTTCTTTAATTTGCAAACCATAGACTTTGGATCTACAGATACAAAGTTTTCTGGTTGCACCATATAGATTGTTTCTTCAATGTCTCAATTGAGAAATGCAGTCTTCACATCCATCTGATGTGGCTCTAAATCAAAATGAGCTACCAGTGCCATAATAGTTCTAGAAGAGTCCTTCGAAGATGCTGGAGAGAAGGTCTCTTTGTAATCGATGCCCTCCTTTTGAGTGAAACCTTTTGCGACTAGACGAGCTTTATATCTTTCGATATTGCCTTTTGAATCCCTTTTGGTTTTAAATATCCATTTCCAACCAATGAGTTTCGTACCTTTAGGCAATTCGACAAGATCTGAAACGCCGTTATCGCTCATAAACTTAATCTCATTTTTCATGGCATCAATGCACTTTTGAGAGTTGGGGGTGTGCATGGCTTGTCCAAAGATGACTGGATCATCCTCTGTCAAACCAATGCTATCCTCATGTTCTTGGAGAAAAATGATATTTATTTTTCAATATTACTACTGAGTTTCGATTAATTTAATATCTAGTTCTTTGCATCTAATTATTCCGATCTTTTTTCTTAATAAAAATCAATTTTTAAAACTGATCTTATTTTTCGTCCCTTCCCTTTACTAATTCATAAACTTTTTTTTTTTTTTGAAAATAAAGATTATCATTAATTCATCAAATCCAACTGAAGTAAATTACTATTTCATAAACTTAAACAAAGAGCAAAAGTTATAAATAAACAAATAATCTAAAATCTTTATATTTTTATGGATAGCGAAATATTCTTGTACCTTCCCGTCCATTCTCATTTACAAAAAAACAATCAAAATATGGTGCACGCACCTTGTTGTTTTAGCAAGCCATGGGCAAATACCCATGAAGACAAAATGGTAATGGATATTTCAAGAAAAAGTGACACCCCATACATTCTCACATTGTTGCACCCTCTTAGTCATTTTCATGCATTAAGGAGTCGTATTAATATTATTATTACACAAATAAATGTTTTTTCTTTTTTTTTATTTGCCTACAAGAAAAAATATATAAATTATTTTTTTATAAAATAAATTCCACAATTGTTTTGGCGAACTTTTAATTAATTAGAAGATTACTAATGAAAAAATGATTAATTTCATTGGTCCTTAATTTACTTCCGAACCGTATTTCAACATTTTTCTTTTTTTTTTAGAATAAAAATGAATTTCATTCATTCATCAGAAGAAACTCATGATTCTGACATAAAAACGAATGAAAAATGTCATGCAAGCTCTCTACAAGATCATATTTTACAAGCATATTCAGATCTAAAACAAAAATTCTAAACCTAAATAGATCTAATTGATCTGTAGAATCAGCACTTCACAACGAAGGTGCTTATGGCTGTAAATGATCAACTGAACATTTGATAAACCACTCGTTAATAAGCTAGAATAGCGTTCGTTTATTTAGTTAACGAGCATATTATGAATAAATTTCAGGGCTCGTCTAATAAACGGAGAGAGCTTGAACAATTGTATACTATTCCATTAATAGCTCGTGAACAAGCTCCGTTAATGTCCGTTTATAAAACGTTCATGAACAAGCTCATTTAGCTTAATCTAAAATTGAAATTTTACATATAAGTCAAACATAAATATTAAAAAAACTAAACATATATAATTCTAATATTATTGTATAATATAATTTATAATTTTATATCATATAAAAAATATTTAAAGTTACAATATTAAAAATTTATCATTAACATATGAATTGAAGTTGAATTTGTTCACAAACATGTAATAAACATTAACTCGTCAAAGGTAATTAGGTTTGTTTGTTTGTTTATTGTTTGCGAACAAAATTATTCAATGTTCACAAATATGCAATGGATACGAATTTGAATATGAACACGTTCATGAATATGTTCGTGAACAAATTCAAACACTAAATAATTTTATCAAACGAACACGAATAAAATTTTTAAAATATGAAAAGAGCTCGAGCTCGTAGAAAATTAAACGAACATTTGGCAAACAGACTAAATCTTGGATTGGCTCTGATCGTTCACCCCTAGAGGCGTTGGATAAAACACGTACCAAAAATGATCTCGCTTCTGTTACATATCGTCTGGTAATGGCTCATCTGATCTTCTCAATAAAATCCCACATATGAGACAAACTTATTAATTAAAAAAAGTCACTTATCAAGAATAATGCAAATAAAAGCCATCTATTGAAAATAAATTTATTCAAATTAAAAGCAATGAAAAATACTTCAATTTTATTGGGCCAATTTAAATTATGAGCATCAATAACCATATAAGGTTGGTTTTCTATTTTCTTTTTCTTTTCTAAATACTAGTGCATTAGTGGTTTTGAAATAGATGATCAGTCATTCTAGGCCCCTACCACGTGCGGGCCATGCAAGTTGCTAGTTTATCCAATGGGGCTTCTTTTCGTTAAAGAATTTTGTGGTCCATTTTTCTTCTCTCTAATCTTATGGTCCAACATGCTGGAAAATAGGTATCCATGCTTTCAATATTCTATTTTATTTCCTTCTATAAATGAAATGATAAATCACAAATGGTGTACATTGCTTTTCTACAAGTTATTATTTTAATTTTAATAGTCGTAATTACTTGGTAGTGAGGATTTGAAATTGTAATTGCTTTAGAATCAAAGTTATAATTAATTAATTCAGTTTGAAATTTATTAGAAGAATTATAAGAAGAGCAAGTCTCTTTTGAGACGGTCTCACGGATCTAAATCCGTGAGACGAACCTCCTAAAGGTTCCGTCTTGAGAACATTAACCATGAAAATAAATTTAAAAATAGTAATGAACGATGAAGAAACAAAAATAAACCCGAAAAATAAAAATAAACCCAATAAATAAAAAAATAAACCCTAAAAAAAACTAAAAATCCTAAAACTCCAAATCAATTAAAAATAAACCCAAGAAACAAAATAAACCCTAAAACAACAAATATAAACCCTAAGAAAAATAAAATCAAAAAAAACCTTTAAAACTTTGTGTAAGGGATCCGTCTCACGCAAGTTTTTGCCTTATAAGAATATGTATATTTAAGTAAGTGTTTAAAAAGATCTAGGAAAAAGGTAAATCTAAATAAGAAAAATCTTTTTAAAAAGGAAGATACATGTATTGTACTGTGTAAATTTATTTTAATACTGACAATAATAATCTAACTAGCGAGATTGTTCGCAGTACATGCTATAGTTTAACAAAAATAGTAAAATAACTTCTTTTTTCTAAGGGTAAAATACAATATACCCCCCTAAACTTAACCTAATGTACCAAACACCCCCTAAACTTGTCAATGTAACACTTACCCCCCCTAATCAAAGTATGTGGACAAAATTACCCTTAATAACAAATATTTTTAGCAATTTTTAATATTTGTACCTTATATTTGATTTTATATTCTTTCTTTACATTTTTTTTTAGAAAATGCAACTAATAACTTAACTAATTCAAATATTAAAAATATTTAATAATAGATGAGTATAACGAATATACAAAACTATTGAATCTAGAAATTATTTATATTATTTAATTTTAATGTATTTGACTCTTTTAGATAATACGAAAAAAATAAAAGTATTACCTATCTAATTAAAATAAACTTTCAATATAAGAAAAAATATGAATATATATATTTTAAAATCTAATTTAGTTATATATTTTTTTACACATCTTAATTTATTTAAAATTTATTCAATATGATTCGTAGTCCAAAAATATAGCATCAATAAATTAACATCTTTAATGAACAATCAATATTATAAATGAAATAAATTAAAAGCACACCTAATTAGTTCTATTAAGATATTTTAGACACTAATCTTGTTATTTGAGCAAAGATTTTTCATTAATATTATCATAGAAAATATGTATTATTTTTCTTTCGTACTAAACTGTTATATATACATTATAATAGAAGTATAAATTATTAATAATTTTTAAAGAATATGCATGTATATTCAATATACAAAAATATTTGTGTTCGTATTAATTAAAAGAGTTAAATACATTGAACTCAAATAATCAAAATAATTTACACATTTAATATTTTTGTGTATTAGTTATACTCATATATTATTAAAATATTTTTAATATTTGAACTAGTTAAGTTACTAGTTGCTTTTTCTAACAAAATAATTTAATAAAGAATATAAAATCAAAATTAAGTTACAATTATTAAAACATGCTAAAAAATAATTACCATTAAGGGTAATTTTGTCCACACACTTTGATTGAGGGGGGTAAATGTTATATTGACAAGTTGAGGGGGGTGTTTGGTACATTAGGTTAAGTTCAAGGGGGTATAATGTATTTTGCCCTTTTTCTAATGAGTTGTAAGAAATGGAGATGAAGGGTTCAAAGATTAAAGACTCTGATGGTGATTAAATATCCTTTCATTTTGATTTTTTTATTTAATGCTAGAGACTAGTGATGGAACATATTTTAAAAGGAGAAAAATGCATTTTGAAAGTGTGATTGGATGCGATGAGATTAAAATGTAACGATGAAAGATGTGATATATGAATAGTAAAATAATGATTGAATATGATTGATAAATATAAATATGTGATTGAATGAATAATGAAATTTGTGAAAAAAAAATGTAGAATAAATGCTTTGTTCTTTTTGGAAAAATGTGCAGATATGATTAATGAAAGAAAAAGTCAGAGGTGAGTAAATATTGAATTTTATGAAATTTTTGGTATACAATCACTTATTTTTTCTTACGGAACAAAAATGAAAAAAAATTATATCCAAGCACACCAGGGTTCGAAACAATTGATCGTGTAGAGTGAATACACACTTGAGCTACAAATAGAACTACAATCGAATCGAACCGAGTTGAACTTTTCAAAGTTTGAGTTTACTCGTTTATTATCGAGTTGAACTCGAGCTTGAATTTATTGAATATATTGATGGCTCACGAACTTGTTCGAGCTTAATTGAACCTAAATGAGCTTAGTAAATATCATTTATAAATTAAATTATTCATCAATTTATTACAAATTTAAAATTATATATTTCTAAAATTCATAATATATTTATTAAAACCTATAATTTTATTCAAACAAATAAGTTTATTTAAATTTTTTATATTTATCATAAGTAAACGTATAAAAATTAAAATTAAAGTCAAACTATTAGTTTAATTTACACGAACTCACTAACGAGTTTGTTCTCACGAGTTAATGAGCCGAATATCTCTAAGTTTAAGTTTGATTCATTTATCTTAATGAGCCTCATTAAACGAACACAAACGAATGTTTATCGAGTTGTGCTTCGGATAACTCACGAGCAGCTTTGTTTATTTGCATCCCTACCTACAAAGCTCCAAACGATTACATGATGCAATTATTTGTACTGCTTTTTTAATTATCAAATAAGTTTCAAAATTGAAATAATTACAAAGTGTTAACACTTTTCATTTGGGAGCATCAAATTTATAGAACTAAAAAAAAAAGGGTAAAACTACTTGAACCTTTTTTTACTTTTCAATTTCCAATTGAAACTTCAATTAATAGACAGCTTTTTTGTGAGAACAAGTCACAAATGTTGGGCTACTTCTGTTGAGAATTAGCTGATATAAAGCAAGCTCAGAAGGACAAGTAGGAGGGGGAGAGAGAGAGAGAGAAGCATAAGGAGGAGAATACCCTTACCATTTTTCCTTTTCTCTTCTCTCATTTCTCTCCTCTCTTTGCACCGTCTCACCATATATACAGACCAAAACCAAAAGACTCCGCCTTCTAAACATCTTCTGCCACCATGTTTTCATTAAATGGAAGCAGTTTTCTGGTAATTTTAGACCAATTTCTTTTCTTTGACAACTTTGTAACCAGTTTCTTATTAATTTTTTTTTAATTTTTTAGCTTCACTGTGTCGCATTTAGTATTTTAAGTTTCTTGTATGATTTTGTCTTCTGATCCCAGATTAGAAAAATGGGCTCGGCCACATTCATGAATCTCAGTTTAGAAAAAAAAACCCATTTCAAGAATTGCTACAATAATCTGAAATTCCAAAAAAAAAGGGACTTTTATTTTGATTTCTTGAATCTGATGTTCAAGATTTTATTTTGTTTGATTTTCTGCAGAACAATTCTCTTTCTGGGGTGTCGAAAAGCTTGACACAGTCTACACAGAGAAAGATATCAGCTCCACCAGTGGTGGTGGCTTCTGTGAGTTCAAATGGCAAGCCAGGAGATCGAAACGTCAGCGTTTTGATGGAGAATACTTTGAAGGAGATGAGAGAAACTGCTACTTCGTCATCGTCATCAGCAGCGATTGAGCAAGAATCAAAATCCACCGTTGGTGGTGGCGTGGAAGATGTGTACGGTGAGGATAGCGCCACCGAGCATCAGTACATCACCCCATGGACTGTTACTGTTGCTAGGTGATAAATCAATCTATTATGTAACTTTGTATTATGGGTTTGCGTGGTTTCTTGAGGTTTCCATGAGCATCGATGATTTCTATGTTGAGTTTTTAGTTTGTGGGCCTTTTAGTTTTGGTTCTTTATTTATGGGATAATTGTAAAAAAAACCCTAAGGTTCAGGCTAATTACAAAAACAGACCCTGAGATTTTTGAAACTTGAAAAACGCCTTGAGGTTGATTCCGTCTTACATTTTCCCCCTTCATAAGTAAAAATTATTTCAAAAATCTTCCTGGTATTTCTAAAAATATTACAGTTATCCCCTTAAATTTTACACACAATCGAACCTGAGGTTTTTTTTTGCATCTGATGATGATCGTTTTTGGTGGAAATTTTACTTTGGGATGATATGCTTTGTGTATATGTGTTTGTTTCTACGGTACATTACAATTTTAGTCTTGTACCTATAAGGGGTTGGCAATTATAGTCATGTAGAACTCACGATTTGCGAAAAAAGTCAGTAACTTTATAAAACTCTGGATTTTAGTCCTTTGATCGTTGGAAGTTGAAAATTTTGCAAAAGAAAATCCACGTGTCCGCATATTCAGTCAAACTTGTTGAAGTTGAAACTAATTTCGCTTGTGGAGATCCTTTTTAAGTGAGTTGACATTTTGATTGGATATAATCTTAGGAAAGAAAAAATTACTTGGATGATTTCTCATAAGCAAAATTGATTTTCACGTCAGTGGATTTGGCTGGAAATGTGGGTCTTTTTTGGAAAAATTCCCAACTGTTTGCGACCAAATGACTGAAATCATGAGTTTTTTGCAAATCGTGATTTTCGCAGACTATTATTGTCAACTCCCTATAAATACATGAGTAAAATTGCAATTTACCTTGTTTCTATATGCTTTAGTTCTCTCCTTCTTGTTGGCACTGTTTTTTTCGTTTCCTTTGGTATTTTGATTGTGTTCGCTTGATCTCGTCTTTAACCCTTTTGTAAAATGTGTGATGATATACGAATAATGCTCATTATTCTTGGTTGTGTTTGAGCTGACATATGCTTTTCTGTAATTTAAGAAAACAAATAAGCAAGTACTCAAAAAAGAAGCAAATAAACAAGGTGTCGCATAAATCTCTTGCACTGATGTTAGATAATCATCATGTCCATGGAATTAAGTTCTTAATTGACTTAACCATCTACATAAATATGATCATATCCATCTTTAGTATGACCAATGAAATCATGGTGGCCAGTCATGCGAACTGAAAATTTTATCAATATTCTGAGCCTTCTGAAAAATTAAATGATATATAAATTGTAAAAAAATCAATTTAAGTTGACAGTTGGGTTGTAGGCTAATCCTTGTGTATTCCTATATTGTCTGTGACTCTGCGTTAGTGATTCATGGGATATTCTTTCTCGATATATGAAGTATTTCGTCTGTATGTTTTCTTAATCACTCTTATTTGTTTTTACAGTGGATATCCATTGTTGCGTGACCCTCATTACAACAAAGGCCTCGCCTTTACTGAGAAAGAGAGAGATGCCCACTTTTTACGTGGCCTTCTCCCACCAGTGGTTATCAGCCAAGACCTCCAGGTAACATACAAGTCTACTAGACTCGTCGAATTTCCAGTTTTCTAAATAATTTATTGACTTTTAGTCGTTTATGACATTGAGTTACTATTTGGTTACATTTTTGCGCTCTTCTTCTGAGCAGGTTAAAAAAATGATGCACAACATGCGCCAGTACCAAGTACCACTACAAAGGTACATGGCTATGATGGATCTTCAGGTAATTACATAATTATTTAACTCACGTGATTTATTAATTTTATTCACAGCCCTTCAAATTGTGAGATGCTGCATGTAGCCCATGCATATAAAGAATATAAAGTTTGATGATTCATAAGTCACTGATTTTGGGAATGTTGCAAACACTTAAAAAAAAAAGTGATTGTCAACTTTTGACTGGAAGAAAATAGTTTTTCGTGTTTTCAAATGCCGACTTTTTGTTTCTGATTTTGCATAATTTATTCCGAAACTGTTGTGTTTTTTTCCACCTAGAAGCTGAGAATCACTTTTTTTAGAGTGTTGCAAACACTCTTTAAAAGTATGGGGAGGGGTACTTTAGATTTCTGATTCTGCTTATGGTTTGACTTTTACGCACAAATAAGGCACTTTCACAACTTATTCGTCAAACACTCTTTTAACTTGTTCAATTTTAACTTCTATTAACAAACACTACCAGCTTATGATTTTCAACTACTTTTTACTTCTACTACAATAAATCACTTCCTCCGAAAGCTGAAGTTTTTGCAAGCACTCCCTTTGCACATCTCTAAATGATTTTGTTATGTTTCAAGACAACCATGCTTGTAATAATATAAACACGACATGCTCATGGCCTCATGTATATAATTTTGTCATCATCTTCAGGAGAGAAATGAAAGACTGTTCTACAAGCTTCTCATTGACAATGTCGAGGAGCTGCTCCCTGTTGTCTATACTCCAACTGTAGGTGAAGCATGCCAAAAATACGGGAGCATCTTCAGACAACCTCAGGGTCTCTTCATCAGTCTGAAAGAAAAGTACGTTTCAACCCACTAATAACAGTACATCCTATACTAGCTCCTGGAAGGTTCTTTTTGTCACATTTTTTTAACTGATTATTGTTAGCAATTTTTTGCAGAGGAAGAATTCTTGAGGTATTGAAAAATTGGCCGGAGAAGAAGATTCAAGTTATTGTGGTGACAGATGGTGAGCGAATTTTGGGACTTGGAGATCTTGGCTGCCAGGTAACTCCGTCTTTTTTTTTTTAACTCTATGAGTTTAATAATAATTGTAAGACATAATTATAAAAATCACCCATGAGGTTTAGTGTAGTTACAAAAAGATCTAGCTATCTTCGAAGATTACAACTACCTCCCTGAAGCATACAAATACCCCCTTGAGGTTTGTATTTGTTTTACAAATTACCCCCTCAGTAGGGTGCAATTTGTTAAAAAGAGGGGGTTATTTGTAATCCGAAAGATAATTGTTTTTTATTTTTTCGTAATTCAGTCTTTTCTTTCTTTACACTATGAGTTTAATAATAATTGCAAGGGATAATTAGAAAAACCACCCCTGAGGTTTAGTTTAATTACAAAAAATCCATGTATCTTTGAAAATTGCAACTACCTCCCAGAAGCATACAAATAATACAAATACCCCATTGGGGTTTGTATTTGTTTTATGAATACTCCCTCAGTAGGGTGCAATTTCTTATATAGAAGGGGGTATTTGTAATTCTGAAAGATAATTTTTTTCTTTTTTTTTTTTTGTGTGATTAGGCTAAACCGCAAGAGTAGTATTTGTAGTTATCCCTAATTGTAGGAGACTGGCTTAAATATTCATCATAATTTTATGCTCATTTTGTCCGTGCTTTCTATCTTGCCTGTAATGACTTGCATATGATTTGGTGTAACTCTCTCGCCTTTTAATACCACCAGGGAATGGGGATACCTGTTGGCAAGCTTTCATTATATTCAGCTCTCGGTGGCATTCGTCCTTCTGCTGTAAGTCTCTCGAGAAAATTGCCTTTTGTTTAAACCTTCCGAGTCTTGTCCATAAGATTTTTGGCTCAAACTAATGTTTTCAAATATTCTATTGTACCTCAAACTCTAAAATGGCCACATATATCTCCACAAAATGGCACGAGGCCACGAGGGTTTTCTACTTATTGATAACTTATCATTTGAGGATAAATCTAAGAATCTTGCACTATTCATTTTTCCTCTTATATTTTGCTGGCCAGATAGCCTGCATTTCATCTATGAGTCGGCCTGCTATTTTATTTTGTATATATTTTTGTGAATTTAAACTTGTTGATATTTTCAATTCATTCCAGTGCTTGCCCGTGACTATCGATGTTGGAACGAATAATGAGCAGTTGTTAAATGATGAATTTTATATTGGGCTTAGAAGAAGGAGGGCAACAGGGCAGGTTAACAATATGTTACCTATCATGCTACACCTTCGGAATAAATTTTATATCTGTCATATATTTTCTTCTAACTTAAAAAGTGATTTTATCGACATGAACAGGAGTATGCCGAGCTTCTACATGAGTTTATGTCTGCAGTGAAGCAGAATTATGGCGAAAAAGTCCTTATCCAGGTTGGTCTTTTGCCGTAAAATTTGTTTTAACCATTCTGTTATACTATTCTGATTCTTAACAGCATTTTCTTTCTGACGACTGCAGTTTGAAGATTTTGCAAATCACAATGCTTTTGATCTCCTTGCTAAGTATGGATCTACCCATCTTGTTTTCAATGATGATATTCAGGTAACTCTACACTGTTTGTTTCCTGCTGTAATTGTTTTCGAGATATGTTTAGGCATGTCTATAATTTTTTTTCCCTCTTCCCGTTTTGTTATCGTAATTAATTTTAGCATACTTTAATTTGTATCAGGGTACAGCATCTGTGGTGCTTGCTGGACTTATGGCAGCACTGAATTTAGTAGGGGGTACCTTGTCTGAACATAGATTCTTATTCCTTGGAGCTGGAGAGGTGCCTTTTTATTACTCATATCAATATACTGCTTTTTGATTCTGCTTTTCATTTTGAAAATATGTAAAAACACTTTTACAACTTATTTTCCAAATCACATTAACTCAATCAACTTTCAACTTTTGTTTTCGAACACTATCGGCTTTTGATTGCCAAATGCTTTTCACTTGTACTACAATAAATCACTTCTATAATTCCAACAAATCATTTGACAGGTAAGTACTTCTAGAAAATCATGTACACACACACACACACATATATATATATATATATAAATAAGTATATATGGAATTTTTATTTAAATCGTTTCATGTGATTTCTTTCGTTGTAGATATTGTTCTTTTGAAAATTAAGTGGCTCCCTATAACGGGTTGTCCTTCTTATATTAAAAAAAAAAAAATACTCGACAAAATGGATGTATATTTATATTTTATAGTTCAAAATTTCGGGCGTCTCAACCGGTGGTACTTACACTCTTAAAACTTAGGACTTTAGCTTGAGGTCGCCTTTTTGTAACAACCGGGGCTATCCCAAACGGGCTTTCTTTTCTTAACTTTTCCCTTTGGGCTTTCCATCCACGTCGCCACTCATGGACTTCCCATCCCTGGAAGTGGGTTTCATGCCTTCCCCACACTCGAACCCATGACCTCCGGCTAAAGTCCTAAGTTCTAAGAGTGCGAGTACCACCAATTGGGCTAGCTCAAAAGCATAAGTTTTTGGAAACAGGGAAGTAGTTCTGCAATTGAACCGAGCCGACTCGAGCTTTTGAGAGTTTCAGCTCTACTCGTTTATTGTCGAGCTCAAGATTAATTTATCGCTTATATTGATGGTTCACAAGCTTTTTCGAGCTTAATCAAGTCTAAACAAGCTTAGTAAATATCAATTATATAAATTATATTACTCTCAACTTACTACAACAATAAAATTGTATATTTCTAAAACGCATAATTCTACTAAAATCAATAATTTATTCAAACAAATAAATTTATTTGAATGTTTCTATATTTATCATAAGTAAAAATATAAGATTTAAATTAAAGTTAAACTATTAATTTAAATTATACGAGCAAGCTCACGAGCTTACTAATGAGTCTGCTGATATCCTTAAGCTTGAGTCTGCTTCATTTACTTAAATGAGTCATTAAACGAACTTTTATCAAGTCGAGCTCCGAATAGGTCACGAGCGGCTTGGTTCATTTGCAGCTTGTAGGAAGTACAATCAAATCTTGAATGATATATTTTTTTATTCGGATGTTAACATAGTTCCTCCTGTGTAAACTTAAAAATTTGGGATCTCCAGAGTAACATGTATTACTATTCCTTTTCCTTTCTCTGTATATCCTTCATTTTACCTGATACGCGTGTTCATTTTTTTGCTTCCTATGTTATTAACGCAGGCTGGCACTGGTATTGCAGAACTCATAGCTCTTGAAATGTCTAAACAGGTCAAAGATTGTCATTTGTTACATCTTCAGAATAATTTATTATTGTCTGCTTTTTCTTTGATGAAGCGAATCCAGTGTAAATTTGTCAGTGAATATAGTTTCTTTCTATATGCAGACTGGTGTCCCAGTGGAAGAGGCTCGCGAGAAGATTTGGCTCGTCGACTCAAAGGTATTGAAATTGAAAATCTGTGTTGTCATTTGGTACTTCCATATTTTTATCCATCAACGATATTAGGCACCGATAAATTTTTCTTTTTTAGGGTTTGATTGTTAAGTCCCGTGTGGAGTCACTTCAACATTTTAAGAGGCCTTGGGCGCATGAACACGAACCCGTCAGAACTTTGCTAGATGCTGTGAAGGTGTGAACTCTCTTTCTCTGTTTCTCCCTGTAATTGTGTGTGCGCGCGTAAAAAGGTGTTCATGAATATGAAAATCACAGTTCTAATGTGGATCTTCTTTCCTGTCTTGTTTTGACAGTCGATTAAACCAACGGTATTGATTGGATCATCGGGAGCAGGAAGAACCTTTACAAAAGAAGTGGTCGAGGCGATGGCATCCTTCAATGAGGTCCGGCATCTGATTAACTTTTAGGGACAATTACAACAAAAACCTGAGGTTTAGGTTAATTACAAAAAAAACAGCTTTTTGAAAATTACAAAAAACCCATGAGGTTTGAATTTGTCTTAAATTTGAGGGGTTACTGAAGTATTTTATAAATATCAGGGGGATTTTGAAATATTTTTTGCTTATGTAGGGACAAATGTAAGACATAGTCAAACTTCAAGGGGGGTTTCGTAATTTTCCAAAACCTCTGGGTTTTTTTAATTAGCCCAAACCTCAGTTTTTTTAATTATCCCTTGCAAAAACTACTCTTGAGGTTTGGCCTAATTGTAAAAAAAATCCAATTGTTTTTCAAAATCACAAATACCCCCTAAGGTATTTACAAAGACCCCCTTGATGTTTGTATTTTCTTAACTAACACCACATATTTAGGGTGCAATTTGTAAAACAGAAACAAATATTAATGGAGTATTTGTAATTTGGAAAGAAAGATGATTTTTTTTTTTTTTTTTTTTGTAATTAGATTAAACCTCAAGGGTAGCATTTGTAGTTATACCTTTACGATTTTATAGTCCTCGAGAAAACATGCCATCAACTAACAAAGTTGCATTTTATTGCCTTTCAGAAACCTGTTATTCTTGCCCTCTCCAACCCAACCTCACAGTCGGAATGTACGGCCGAAGAAGCTTATACATGGAGTGAGGTGATCAGTCAACTTTCATCTTTAATATGCATTCTTTGAGATGTCATACGATATATATTTTTTCATTTTTGTAATTTTTCCTCATCTCTTCTACTTGTCATTCAGGGCCGAGCCATTTTTGCTAGTGGGAGCCCATTTAGCCCGGTTGAATATAACGGCAAATTTTATGCATCTGGCCAGGTTCAGTCAAGACATCCTCTATCCACTAAAATTTATTTGTACTGTTTTTTTTTGGCGCTGACTTGAGCATTAATTTCTTTGTTAAGGCGAATAATGCATACATCTTTCCTGGATTTGGTCTGGGTTTGATTATTTCTGGTGCCATCCGTGTTCACGACGATATGCTTCTCGCAGCTTGTAAGTTACTCATACTACTACTAACTCGGAGATATTTTATATGATTGAAGAATTACATATTTGTATTTCTAGCTTGAGTGATGTATTTAATAGTGCATTGGTTTTTGAACGTGCTGCGTGATAGCGGCATGAGATTGATTGATTTTCTATCACATTTGCTAAAGCAATATTGTGATCCAACGGAAATGCAACATTTTATAACCGACATGCATTTGACTCTCATTACATTGTGTTCTTGTATTCATGATGGGGATACTAAGATGTCACTGGCATTTGGGAGAATTACAATTACTGCAGTTGAGCTTTAGCCTAATTACAATTTTTTTAAAAAAAAAACCCATTGGACTAATGATTCTAGGGATAAATTACAAAAGCTAATCCTGAGGTTTAACCTAATTACAATAAACTCCAGTTATCTTTCAGCATTACAAATACCCCCTTAAAGTGTTACAAACACTCCTTTGAAGTTTGTGTTTATCTAACAAATAACCCCTTCTTGAGGTTGCAATTAGAAAAAAATAAAATAAGATGTCCAGGGTGTCTTTGTAATTTTGAAATATAACTAAGTTTTCTTGTAATTAGGCTAAACGCTTGTTTCTATTTTACAAATTGCGCCTTTTGAGGGGCTATTTGTAAAACAACCACAAACCTCAATGTGTACTTGTAATACTTCGATATGGTGTTCTAATTCTGAAAGGTAACTGGATTTTTAATGGCTAAACCTCATGGGTAGTTTTTGAAATGTACCCAATGTCTTTTCTTGAAGTTAAACAGTAAACTAGGTTCAGTCCGCTAATCGGTTTCTAATTCTTTCGTGTATGTTTTTGTCGTCTCGTTTTCTTAAAACAGCGGAAGCATTAGCTGAACAGGTTAGCCAAGAGAACTTAGATAAAGGACTCATATATCCACCATTTTCGAACATCAGAAAGATTTCGGCCCAGATTGCAGCCAGAGTAGCAGCTAAAGCATATGAACTTGGTAATATCTTCATCTGATTCCCAAAATGTACAATGTGCTAATCCTATATATTTACAAAAATTACCCCTGAAGTTTGGGTCACTTACAAAAACACCCACAGATTTTTTAAATTTACAGAAAACCCTGTGAGGGTTGATTCTGTATTACACTTTACCCCTTTTATAAACAAAAATATTTCAAACACCCCCCTTACATTTGTAATTGCAATTAACTCCTTATATTTAACAAATAATCAAAACCTCAAGGAATTTTTTGTAATTTCAAACATTTCTGGGTTTTTGTTGTAATTAACCCGAACCCCAGGGGTAATTTTTGTAATTATCCCTAATATAAAAATCTGTCATATCATAATCATTGCCATTTTTATTACATTATTATAGGTTTGGCCACTCGTCTTCCCCAACCGGAAAACCTAGAAGCATATGCAGAAAGCTGTATGTACAGCCCCAACTACCGTCACTACCGTTGAAAGAATCTATAATAAATCATGATATCCTCTGAAGGTTGCTGTTTTTTTCGCTATCGTTTAATTTTTCCGGTTCATTTTCTTGAATTATTCGTTTCAATTCTGCGAGTCGCGTAGAGACACTTAGAATTAGATGAGTGAATGTAACATGTAGAATGCTGAAAGTTGTGTATTAGTGAACTCATACACAAGAAAAAAAAATCGCCTTTGTCTAGAGCTAAAATATTATGGTAAAGTGAATCAAGTGTTTGGCTGTTTGCTAAAGGAAACACTTAGGTTTCATGTGGATTGATGGATTTGAAGCTGTGGATTTCAAATCGATTTAGCATATTTGATTAGAACATTTTACAGTAGATTTCAAATCCTTAAATTCTATTTTATTTTTTTGGAGTCATTATGGTGGATTTCAAATTTATACTATTTTGAGTCACTTGAAATCCTTTTCCTTCCCCAGATGCAACCTTAGTGCCTTTTTGTGGCTTATATTAACTATTGAGAATCTGATTTCTGATTTTTCATTGTGGTAATATATACTTGCTACTTCTCATCATATTTCACTTCACAGGTGCATGTTAAAATGTATTTGATTCACAATAAATATATGTGATATTACAAATAAAAAAAGAAAAAAACTGAAGTTTGAGTAATTAAAAAAAAAAAAGAAGAGAAATTTCAAAGTACATTCAGGTTTGATTCCATCTTTATTTTTTATCCAACCCTCTAGTTGAAATAATGGGATTTACTGGCCTCATTAAATATTTACAATTACAATTTTCGATTTTCTAGATATTACGAGTAGCCTAAATTATTTGTTTTACATTTTACAATTACATCAATCAATTTTTTGAAATATTTCAAATAGCAGAAACATTAGGCTATTTGTATTAGAAAAATTGAGGATCTAATTGTATTATTTTATGATGTCAGCAAATTCCATTAGGTTAATCAACCGTTAGAACAAAATGTTAGATGTAATCAAACCTTGATGGTGTTTTTATAATTTTGAAGTTTCTATGAATTTGTTAATTACCCCAAACATCATGAGTTTTTTTTTTTTGTAATTATCCCTTCCATTTAAATATCCTTCTCTAGTGCAAAAAAAGTGAGGGATGTTTTTGTATATTGGCCATGCAAACGGCAAACTACTACATGAGTTGAAAATATATTGGATCGACGAATATTAGCTTCTGTATTGTAGATACATATAGTAAATTTTTTTTTTTTTTTTGGGCAGAATTTTTCAAATGGATTTTTGATATAAAAACCCATTTTCCCTAGTAATGGTTGTTTGGTGGTTAAAATAGAATGAATTTTTAGAAAAGTCACTTCTCTTAAAAATCCAATCTAGATAAGTGCAAGTTCGTAATTTTTGTTTTTTTCCCTACCATTTCTACAAAATGGGTATTAAAATGTACTTTTACCAAACACTTTACATTGCAAATAAACACTTTTTCAAAAAATCCATATTAAAAATTTCCATTACATAAATGTATTTTCGTTTCATAAGTGCTCTTAAACGTGCAAATATGCAATTAGTTTTTAAGGTAACATTTCTGCCATAGCTATTAGTCTATTGTATTTTAGTGTGTTTTTATACAATTTAAAAATGATTTGTGAACAAATTTAATTTCTTTTTGTTTTTTTGATCAAATTTCTTTGTTTTGTTGATTATAACATTTACATAGATTCACTTTATATACCCATTTTGGGCTAAAAGATCAGTTAAAGAAGCCCACTTGTCAGTATTGGGCGAAATTTTGGGCCAACAGTAATGCAGTTTTGACGGACTAAAAACCGCCTTGTTCAAAACACCAGTGAACTTTAGAAGATCAACCCATCGCATCGTAGCCCTTACCTAGTGTGAGAAAAAATATAGAATCCAATATTTAACATATGTCTAAATTTTTAGGGGAAATTACATAAAATACCCTCTTTTTGGTAAATATACCACAAAATACGCTTCTATCACTTTTGTACCTATTTTCTTCCTTTTGTACCCTTTTTTTTACGCTCCTGCATATCTTTTGATTATTTTTATTATTATTATTTTTTTTTTGTTCATGTATTGCTTTATATGTTATATATGTTGTTTCAATGTTGTTTAAATTTGTTTCTATGTTGTTTCTATGTTATTTCTTTGTTGTTTCGATATTTCAAAATAACTTTTACCTATCTTTTATGATGTTTTTTATTCATGTATTATTTTGTACATTGTTTCTATTATTTCGGTGTCGTTCAATAATATTTTTAATGTTGTTCTAATAATTTTTTTGTTGTTTCCATGTAGTGTTCAATGTGTAAATATAATTATCACCTATTTTTAAGCTCTTTTTATTCATGTGGTGTTTTTAATATTTTTTACATTGTTTCTGGGTTCTTCCATACCGTTTTAATGTTATTCCGATATTTTTTTGTTGTTTCCATGTATTTCGATGTTTAAATATAATTTTTACCTATTTTTAACTCCTTTTGCTCATATGATGTTTTCTATATTGTTTCTGGTTTGTTTCTATATTGTTTCCTAGTTGTTTCCATATATTTTTATGTTTCATGCATTGGATCAAAAGTTGAATTGTGCCTTTTTATTCATGTTGTTTTTATAATATTTTTAATTTATTTGGTTTTAATATATGTTGTTTTATGTGTATATTTCTTGATTTATTATAAGACTTTGAGTATAAAATGGATTATCTAACGAGGGCATGTTTGAAATTTTATTATTTCACTGAAATTTTATTAAAAGAAACATGTTTAAAACATGTTAGAAACAATCTTGAAGCAAAGCGTAAAAAAGTTCAAAAAAATTTGCGGGAGCATAAAGTTGTGTAAAATAGAGGGCGGGAGTGTAAACTTGGGTAAAATAGTACCGGGAAGCATAAAAAGCTGACATTATCTCCAAAAAGTGGGGCATTTATGTCAATTGCCCAAATTTTTATCTGTTAAAAGTGTTCAAAATTAATTTCCGCAAAAGAGAAGTGTGAAAAGAACAAAAGGCAAAAACTCCCGTCAAAGTTCAAACAGTCTAATGGCCAAAATTCGTCAGATAGATCTCAAAAATTGATCCAGTGATATTTTTATTTTACTAGCAGAAACCGATATTAACAGACTCTCTGAAAAGTATTAGTACATAGTCACTTGAATGTATTAGTTTTTGTAATATTTAACAGTTCTATAATATCACGAGAGTGCTGAAAAGTATTAGGTTTTCATTTAAAAAGTATTAATAGTCAATCTGAAAAATATTATTACGTAGTTCACTTGAAGATATTTGATAGCCCCTTAAAAGTATTAGAATTTTCCGTCAAAAGTATTAGTAATCCCCGTGAAACATATTAGTAGTTGAAGGGATGATGGCGGTGGGTAGAGTACCCACCCATTTAAGAATATTTATACCCGAACTCTATAATATTGGCACTATCCATACACGTCATAAACCCATCTAAGAAATTACACATATTACCCGCACCCGTCTTAAATATATTTTATGATACTCGCATACTACCTGTATTGAAATGGCTATTTCAATGGACAACCTATCAAAAATTAATTATTATATAAGAAAATATATAATATGTTAAAATTCTTATGACAAGTTATCATGTTTAATTTGCAAAAGTCATTACAAACTAACATCAATTTATTTATCAACTAAATAAAAATCAACAAATAATATAAATGGAAATTCATGTTGGGCTTCAAGAAAATATATTTGCCAAGTGAAATAAGTGAATGTTACTTATTAATTATTAGATAGAAGATAATATATATATATATATATATATAGAGAGAGAGAGAGAGAGAGAGAGAGAGAGAGAGAGAGAGAGAGCTAGTCTCCTGTCAGACCGTCTAACGGATCTAGATCCGTTAGACAGATCTAATTACCCTACCCATCTCGCAAGCCTGACCCGTATTCGCGAAAAAAATTCAACAGATCTCATCCCCACACCACTACCGTCGCCGCCTCTCTTTTTTCTTTCACGATCGCTTCGACGACAGATTCTGATTCGCTTCGTTTGTTGTCTCCTCAATCGATTTAGCAAATCCGAGAGTGGTTACCCGAGATTTTACAATCAAAAAGATTTTTGATTGAATCAGACGTAGAAATGGTGGAGAAGAATGAGATTTGTTGAATGTCCATAAATTAGACATGGAGAAGAACGAGATTTGCTGAACGAGATCTTCTTTTTTCAAATGTTTAATCAATGGACAACACCAACGTGAAAGAAAAATGACGATGGTTGGTGATGGCTCGTGGTGATGATGCTCTGTTTTTTTCTTCAGGTGGTATGAAGAATGAATATTGCACTAAATGATACAAGTCTTAGTTTCAGTTAATACTTTTATGGAGAAATACTAATACATTTTATAAGAAAAACTAATACGTTGCAGGAGCACTGCTAAAATATTCTCTAGGAAATTACTAATACTTTTTCGAAAAACTACTAATACTTTTCCGATAGAAAACTAATACATTTCAGGAGTATATTCATGAGAAATACTAAAACTCTTCAGAGAACTAATAATACATTTAAGAAGAACTGCTAATACTTTTTAGAAGGACGACTAATACTTTTCAGAATGACTGTTAATACATTTTGGGGAAAAATTTAATTATATTCAAGGGAACTACTAATACATTTCAGAAGAACTACTAATACTTTTTAGAAGGACGGCTAATACTTTTCAGAAGAACTGTTAATATATTTCGGGATAAAATTTTAATTATATTCAAAGAAACTACTAATACATTTTAGAAGAATTGCTAATACTTTTTAAAAGGACGACTAATACATTTCGGGAGTATATTCATGAGAAATACTAAATCTTCAGGGAACTACTAATACATTTCAGAAGAACTGCTAATACTTTTTAGAAGGATGACTAATACGTTTCAGAAGGATTGCTAATACATGTGCTCCCTGAAAACTACTAAAACACCACCGCTAATATTACGGAAATATCACCGATTCGCGGGTCGATCCGTTTAACAGTCGTGACCCGTTAGACGGTCTGACATGTGTTTTTGTGATATATATATATATATATATATTTATATCAATTATGTTATTAATGGGTTTGGGCAGTGGGTACCTTAGGAGGTAAATTACCCTACCCATTTATTAATAAGTAATAATTTTTGATCTCATTCCCGTCTCAAACCCGCAAATCATTACCCATACTCGCCCTATTAGGGTCTTGGCGGGTGAGTACCCGCCTTTATCCATCCCGCTTTCATCCCTAAGTAGTTCATCTGTAAAAAAATATTAGTTTTCTCTTGAAAGGTTTTCAGTAATTTACCTGCAAAGTATTAGTTTTCTAATAAAAAGTTTAGTAGTCCCACTAAAAAGTATTAATAGGTCCTCTAAAAAGTATTAATATTCTGTTGGGTCACTGGGTCGGTGGGGCATTGTATTCGCAGGTCGGGTAGATCCATTAGGTTAGATTCGTCTAACCATTAGACCGTCTAACAGGAGACTATCTCGGAACAAAATATGTTACTTAACATTTAGTGAGTAATTAATTATGAATTGTAGTTGAAGTTGTAATTATGCACATGGGCGTAGCCAGGATTTTGGGCCAGTGCAGTTAGATTTTTTTTTGTTTTGGCGGGACGATTGTCGGTCCAAAATTTTAAAAAATGAAAAATAAAAAAAACATTTCAATAAACAAAGGCAAATATAAAGATTGTACCTTATAACAATTCTTAAGGTGGTATAACGCAAGTTTAACAGGCCACTCCGGAATCCAGTGCGGTTCGTGGACCATATTGGTCCTAGCTCCTAGTGGTTGGTTGTGCAAATGATGCCATTTATGCTAACAACGCACAATTTATTTTAATTTGAATAGTTAATTAATACTTTTAGGCTTTTTTCTCTTTTTAAAATTACAACCCCACATTACTATTATCCTTAAATTGCTATAATCTTGATGATGTTTTTATTGTTTCCATTGTAATCTTATTTTCGAGATTTTTTTGACATAATAAATGTATTAGAAGAAATATTATTACATTCCAAATCAAGATTATTCGTATCCCGAGCTAATTCTCTAAATTCAAAGAGTTTTTGTATGACACATGTAATTGCTCAAATCCAAATTTCATATCAAGTTGAACAGAATCTGCAATATCTAATTCAATTATTAAAAGAAGTTAAAGACCTAATGTATTGTAAAATTTAAAATACCATGCACATTGACATCTCCCTCATGATGCATTATAATTCAATTATGTAAATGGTTACTTAACAACTACACACACACACACACACAAACACACAAACACATAGGGTTGCAATCGAATCTACCCGAGCCAAACTTTTGAGAGTTTAAGTTTGGCTCGTTTATTATCGAGTCGAACTCGAACCTGAATTTATCGAATATATTGATGGCTCACGAATGTTTTTGAGCTTAATCGAGCCTAAACGAGCTTAGTAAATATTAATTATAAATTAAAAATAATTCTCCAACTTATTACAAAAATAAAATTATATATATGTAAAATGCATAATATATTTATTAAAACCTATGATTTTATTCAAACAAATAAATTTTATTCAAATATTTTTATATTTATCATAAGTAAACATATAAAAATTTAAATTAAAGTCAAATTATTAGCTTAATTTATACGAGTTTATTAACGAGCCTACTCAAGAGCTTACTACGAGTCTATTCACGAGCTAACGAACTGAATATCTTTAAGTTTGAGTTTGGTTCATTTATTTTAACGAGCCTCACTAAACGAACTCGAACGAGCTTTTTTCAAGTCGAGCTCCGAATAGCTCACGAGCGGCTTGGTTCATTTGCAACCCTATAATATACATATGTAGTATACTAAATAGGCACCCACCTGCAACCAGTGGCGGATCCAGAAATTCAAAAATAGGGGTACGATAAATATTTAAAAAAAAGCACATAAACGGTGTTTAGTATTTAAGTTGTACATCCCAAAACATTGAAATAAAATAGGAAATACATACCATTAAAAATATAAATTACAATTGCAATTGGGTTCAACGCGTCTTCATTTTCTGAAAGCGGTCTACAATACGATCATCTGAAACTTGTAGAAATATATCATTCTCAACAAAAGTGACCAAACAATCATTTAGTAATTGATCACCCATGCTATTCTGCAGCCTATTTTTGACACAAGTCATTCCGAAAAACACTTTTTCTACACTTGCAGTGGCGACTGGGAGAATCAACTTGATAAGCAAATAAATTGTCGGATAAGTCACATGTTTTTTTGTTTCAACAAGCATCTTCAAAAGGGAACCAAGATCATGCAAATTTCGAAACTTGCCATCTCTTTGCATATCTTCAATGAATATATCAAGTTGACATTCAAGAGTCATCAAATCAATACTTGAAAAATCAGATGGATAAAATGTGGCAAGTTTAAGTACTTTTGTCTTGTCAAAGAAGAGAAGCTATCTTTAGGACTTAAGCAAGCCATGCATGTAAGAAATTCCATATTAATTTAGTTCTTGAAGTTGTAAATCAATCACTCCTTAAAAAAAAAATCAACATGAAAATGATGAAGGTTTGTCGCTTGTTGAACAAAACGCTTTGATCTTCCTTGTGGAATATAATGAGCATCCATATCGGGAACAACAATGGCATACTTAGTGCAAAATAAAGTGACTTTATTCAAGAGAGCTTCCCATCCACAATCTCTTGTTTTTTGCAATAGTTTCTTAGTTAAAGAAACAAGGGACATGTCATTAACAATATCTTGATCTCTTCTTTGCAAAGCAAGACACAAATCATTAGTGTACTCAAACACAATCAACATCAAGTGTGCCATAAAAGAAAAATTAAATGACTCTAATGAGTACAAAATGGCTTGGGCTTTTACCTTATCTTCCGAATTTGAAGCATCCTTCCCAATCATTTCAAGTACCTTAATAATTGTAGGAAACAAGTTGATAACATTCAAGAGAGTTTTATAATGAGATCCCCAACGAGTATCACCGGGCCTCTTCAAACCAAGTTCTTGATTCAAACCGGATCCACTCTCAAGTTTGTCCATTCCATTGGCTTGAGCAACTTTTTGAGCTTGAATTTCTCGAATTATTTCTCTTCGTTTACAAGAAACTCCAATCACATTCAACAAATTTGCAAGTGTCTCAAAAATCCAACCACAATCGTTATTTTAATAGCAATGACAACAAGTGTTAATTGAAGTTGATGAGCAAAACAATGAACATAGTAGGCACATGGAGTATCCTTCATAATCAAAGTCTTAAGCCCATTTATCTCACCCTTCATGTTGCTAGCCCCATCATACTCTTGCCCTCGAATCTTAGATAAACTCAATGAATGTTCCACAAGAAAAGACATAATTGCACTTTTAAGTGACAAAGCAGTGGTATCACCAACATGTATAAGTCCAATAAATATTTCTTTTACCATTCCTAGTTTACCATCAATATAACACAAACAAAGAGCTAGTTGTTCCTTTTGGGATACATCACTCGACTCATCGGCTGATATACCAAAGTAGTCATCGCGAAGTTCTTCTATAATGCGTTTAGTTGTTTCTTTAGCACAACAATGGATGAGTGTTCACCAAAAATATTTAGATCATACAACTGCAAGTTTACAATGTAATTTATAGAATAATGGCAAGCAAGGTTGTATTCCTCAGGGATTGATATGTGAAACACTTAGGCTATAATAACATCGTATTCCAATTTTATTGAAGAGACCGAATATCAAGTTTGTTATAAAAATTGAAAATAAAGAAAAATTAAATAAATTTGCGCACCCCACAAGTATTTTCAACAACTACAGGAGCAACCTTGGGCATATAATCTCAACATGTTTCTTCAATATTAAATCCAATTAAAGTTTCAATAACCAATTCATGCAATTCTATGGGTTCAATTCCTAAAATAGTTTATTCTCCATCCCGGATGGTGCATAAATAGTAGATTAATAATAATTTAGGTCTCCCGATCCATCACAACTATTATTAACTCCTAAAAGATCTTTGAATTGAAATACTCCCCACAAACAGAAGTAGTCTCCCGATACATTACACTATTTACGTCTGAATTCAATTTCCGTCTCGTTAGAACTCACCTCCCGGATTCTGGACTAACAAGTATGACATGTAAATTATTTGCCAAATAATCGACAATTAAAAATAAGCACTCGAATTCATAAAATAGAACACATGAATCGATTATGAAAGCAATTAATCAAGACTTAACATGAATCCACAATTTTGATTATGCCCCTAAGATCCGAAAGATTAGCCAAACATTGATAACAAATTCATTGACAAACTTGAAATCAACATTATGACATCGTTTAAGTACAGAAAAGAGATCTAGACATAGAAAAAAAAACCCTTCTTGTCAGGATGGATTCTCCTCATAAGCCTCAGAAGCTCTTGTGCTCCCGTAGAAGCGAAAGGCCTTATGGTGTTCTTCTCGACCTATCCCTCCTCTCTCAGAAAGATTTTGAATCTTGTGTTCCTGCGTAATTTGATGTGTTGTATGTTGTATGAAGTGATCTATTTTCATGCAAGCCTTGGGTCCATTTTATAGATACTTGAGAGATCACTTGTAGAGTTGGAATGAGAAAAGAACTCCAAAAACACGTTTTTGAGAGTCCCACATGGCCCGACCGTGTGGTGGGTGTGATGAGTTGCCCTTTCCCACATGGTTGTGTGGGTTCACACGCCTGGCCGTGCGAGCTTGGTTCCGTCCCCTTATTTTTCCGACTTCACACCTGGCCAGTGTCATTCCATACCACATTTTCACACAAAGCGTGTGACACCACACAAATTGATCCGGTAGTGTGAAGTATTTTTGTCCATTTTCTTCGTAGTTTTGATCCTCTCTTCGCATTCGCCGCTTAGCCGGGCATTCCAACTGATATTTCTTCGTTTTAAGCTCTGCTTCCTCTAAAATTTACAAGAATACGCAGATATGCCCTTCTAAGGAAACCAAGTAAAAATATATCAAATATGCGTGCAAATGTATCAAATATATATCATTTTAAGCCCCAAAATGCACGTATATTTTACACACATCAATGAGATCTTTCTCAATCGTGGGGATGTCATTTGATTATTGCCTGAAGCATTTCCAAAAATGACTTTCTTAACATCGTTATTATGTTCTGCTATCCATTTCAAAAGCTCAAGAAAATTTCCTCTATTAATTGATTCCTCATTTTCATCATGTCCACGACATGCCAACCCTTGGCGCAAAAAGAAACCTCAAACAAGAAAGTGAAGCTTTCAAGAGAGTTTCATACTCACTTCGAATCACATCATTTGCATTATCAAAATCAAGATTATGAGAACTTCTAACTCCACCAATATGCTTCTCAAACCGAATTGGTTTATTCCATGACCTAAATCCTTTATTAACAAATGCATCCCCTCCCATGCTAGATTCAACGTCATTCTTGAACAAGTAACAAACAAAACAAAATGTCGCGTCTTTCTCAATACTATATTCAAGCCAATCATATTTTTTGAACCACAAGACACTAAATCGGCGCATACTTCTAATGTCTCTTTGAGGAAAGTCATGAGTTTTTGGTTGACAAGGTTTTTTTAAGAATATATGCTCTCCTCATCGTATTTCACTGTTTTGGAGGATAATCAATTATGTTTATTCTTTTCCCAGGATCATAAGGAAGAAATTCAACATCATATAGAAATTCTTCCTCCTCGTGGAGGGAATTAAATGATAGAGATGAAGGGGACTCACTATCAATGAAGGGAGCGACACTATCTCTTTGTGAAGAGCAAGAAGTTCCTTGAGATTTCACTTTCTTAAATAGAAATTGTCGAAGATCGGGTTGTTTTACCATTGTCTTGGTTTTCTTTGAGTTTGACTTAGGTGTATCATTCGTCATTTCCTAATTCAGTTAATAGTCAACAATAAGAATACCACTATGTACAATAACATAACTCCAATTCTATGATAAATCCACAATTACAATCATAATCCACAAATCCTAATTTATGTTTCATTAACAACTAACTCATATTAAACCCAATAACAAATCACCCAACAGTTAAACCAAAATGATAAAACATAATGTTTTTTCACAACATCAAAACAAATCATTTACTGGATTAACATAATTGTTTTTTTTTCATTCATTCACTGACACAATAAAATTATTCATCTTGTTAAATGATTTCTTCATTCCTACTGAAAATCGTTAAGTTATTTGGGTTTTGTTTATATTTTATTTAAATGAGAAACATTAATTAAACTAATTAAAATATTAAACCATAATTGGATTTGGGGAAAGAAAATTACCTGGTTTGGCGTTTTTTGCAGCAAGGAAAATAGCAAATTGCTTGGTGGGTGAGTTGGATCCTACAATTATTTTTTGGAAACAAAGTGTTTGTGGGAGAAGAAAATGTGGGAGATCGTGTCAAAAGTAGGTAAGATATTTTGACCTTTTTGAATTTAATTGTTAAAAATATTATTTTATTTAAAGATTGGTATAATAGTATTATTAATATTATTTTTTAAAATATTTTTTTTTTCAAATTGGGGGTACAACTGTACCCTCAAGTCTCCAAGTGGATCTCGCATCACTGCAATGCTGCTAACAAGAATAAAAGAATTAGAGTTATCCAATTATGACTTTCGACACTCAAGTCAGCAATAAATCTGAAGATGGTGAATTCACAGAAAAATACCGAGTGTACCTCTACATAGTAGCGATTGTGTTTGGAGGTATATATACCAAGTGCCGGAGGTATAATCCAATGTTAGATGAACATAGACTATTTGGGTTCCAAGAGCCTATAGACCTCTTGAACTTAGTCTATTGGGCCTTATGAACCATGAAACATCATATATGATACTAACGTAATGCATATGGTAAACCATTAGGTTATATTTAATACTGTGAATCAATAAACTACCGTTGTTTACTAGCTTTTTCTTAAATCACTTGGATATTCTGACATATTGATATTTTTTTAACATATTATGAGATGAGAGAAATAATGAGAATCGAACTTCAGACCTTTAGTCTGGGCTTGGAGGTCGTACCACAATCCAATTTCCTATTATATAATGGTATTTAAACTACTCATATCTGCAATAACTATTAGCCCCAACTTCATTCTTTTCAATTATGCTCATTAGCTTCTAAAACTGCAATAGTTCAATAATACACATGTAATGATATGCAATGAGTGATTAGCCAATTTGCTCTCATTGGGACATTAATCCCTATTTTGGGACAATTGTCTATCTTCGTATCAGTTGTGTCCTTCTTCCTAATGCCTCTTAGGGTTATGGAACATGCTGAAGGAAAAGATTAACCCATTTCGTGATTTCATATTCATCCATCTTACTAAAATTGAATTTTATTATTGTGTCATATATGCTTAGAGTTTTATTTTTTTCTCCTTTAACCTAATCCAATATTTGTTCTCTGAGATCTTCATTTCCGCGTATATGATATTCTCCTCATCCATCCTTACCCACAAATCAAAAAGGGAAAAAACAAAAAAAACGTGCCATGTTCTCCTAAGGGGAAAGTCGATCGAGGTTGAGCCACAAAGGATGAATTTCCTCATAACGAATAATTCTGTATTTACTTTTCCGATGCAAGAATTTAAGGTTTCATTACCTATAAATCTCTTATTTGTTCTTCTGACATATTCATTTCCGTTTATCTAATCTTCTCCTTATCCACAAATCAGAAAGAAAAAAATGAAAAAAAACGTATCATGTATTTCCTAAGGAGAAGCGTCTAACATGAGACTATCTCGGAACAAAATATGTTACTTAACATTTGGTGAGTAATTATGAATTGTAGTTGAAGTTGTAATTATGCACATGGGCGTAGCCAGGATTTTGGGTTTCGGGGTCGAATGAATTGTTTTTGTTTTGGAGGGATGATTGTCGGTCCAAAGTTTTAAAAAATGAAAAATAAAAAAATATTTCAATAAACAAAGGCAAATATAAAGACCTTGTAACAATTCTTAAGGTGGTATAACACAAGTTTAACACAGTCACTCCCAGGGGCGGAACCAGGATTCTGTAGTCGGGGGGGGGCCAATAGTGTCCATTGGATTTTGATCATTTGTCCATATATAACAAAAATAGTTTTTAGCCGTGACTTTCAAAAATAGTTTTTTAGCCATTTCGAGTTTAATTGTCCATTCTGCTATTTTATTAAAATATTTCTCGATCCCGAGAAATATTTCTCAATCCCGAGTAATGCATCGCATCAATTTTTTAAATTTGCTAAGTAACTCACCAAAGAATATAAGGAATGTATGACTATTGTTTTTGTTAAAATAGCTAAAAACATAATTTTGAAAAATGTGATTACTTTTCATCTCTCGAAAACCCGAATGACTAATAAAAAGGTCTATTCACATGTAATAAAATTTTAAACATATTACATTTTTGCATCAAATACAATGTAAATATTATCATCAAACATCTCAAAATACATAATTACAATTCAAATATATTAAAATTTAGAATGTTTTTCTTGCATATCACGAATATCATCAGGAAAACAAGCAAGTTAATATACACATTATGGTGTATTGAAATGAGAACTTGAACTCTTGAAGTGTGTAAGGGTAGGCCTACAAATTCAAAAATAAAAATCTTGATATAATTATTTTCTTCAAACAAATTACCAAAAATACATAAAAAAATGAAAATGTTAAGGGACACACAGGTCCGCCCCTGGTCACTCCAGAATCCAATGCGATTGGTGGACGACATTGGTCCTAACTCCTAAGGTGGTTGTTTGTGAAATTATGTCATTTATGTTAACAACCCATAATTTATTTTAATTTGAATAGTCAATTAATACTTTTGGCCTTTTTTCTCTTTTTAAAATTACAACCCCACATTACTATTGTCTTAAATTGCTATAATTTTTATGATGTTTTTATTGTTTCCATTGTAATCTTATTTTCCTGATTTTTTTGACATAATAAATGTATTAGAAGAAATATTATTTCATTCCAAATCAAGATTATTCGTATCCCGAGCTAATTCTCTAAATTCAAAGAGTTTTTTGTATTACACATGTAATTGCTCAAATCCAAATTTCATATCAAGTTGAACATAATCTGCAATATCTAATTCAATTATCAAAAGAAGTTAAAAGACCATGCACATTGACATCTCCCTCATGAGGCATTATAATTCAATTATGTAGATAGTTACTTAACAACTATATATATATATATACATACATATATATATAAGTTTGGCTCATTTATTATCGAGTTTGACTTGATCCTGAATTTATCAAACATATTGATGGCTCACGAACTTTTTGAGCTTAATCGAGCCTAAACAAGCTTAGTAAATATTGATTATAAATTAAAATTATTCTTCAATTTATTACAAAAATAAAATTATAAATATGTAAAATGCATAATATATTTATTCAAACGTATGATTTTATTCAAGCAAATAAATTTATTCAAATATTTTTATATTTATCATAAGTAAACATATAAAAATTTAAATTAAAGTTAAATTATTAGCTTAATTTATATGAGCTTATTAACGAGCCTACTCACAAGCTTACTACGAGCATGTTCACGAGCTAACGAACCGACATCCTTAAGTTTGAGTTTGGTTCATTTATTTTGACGAGCCTCACTAAACGAACTTGAACGAGCTTTTTATCGAGTCGAGCTCCCGATAGCTCATGAGCGACTTAGTTCATTTGCATGCGTCTATAATATACATATGTAGTAATTAGTATACTAAATAGGCACCCACCCACAACAAGAATAAAAGAATTAGGGTTATACAATTATGCCTTTCGACTCTCAAGTCAAAGAATAAATCTAAAGATGGTGAATTCACAAGAAATAAAAGGTGTACTGTCTACATATAGTAGCGATTGGATTTGGAGTTATATATACCAAGTGTCGAAGGTATAATCCAATGTTAGATGAACATAGACTATTTGGGTTCCACGAGCCTATAGACCTCTTGAACTTAGTCTATCGGGCCTTATGAACCATGACACATCATAAATGATACTAACGTAACGCATATGGTAAACCATTAGGTTATAATTTAATATCTAAGTCAATACAACTACCGTTGTTTACTAATTTTTCCATAAATCGCTTTGACATTCTCGACATATTGGTATTTTTTTGAACATATTATGAGAGAGAGAGAAACAATGAGAACCGAACTTCGGACTTTTGGTCTAGGCTTGAGGTCTTAATCACTTTCGACCGCTATCCAATTTCTTATTATTTAATGGTATTTAAACTACTCATACCTGCAATAACTATTAGCCCCAACTTCATTCTTTTCAATTAGGCTCATTAGCTGCTAAAACTGCGATAGTTCAATAATTACACATGTGAATGACATGCAATGAGTGATTAGCCAATTTGCTCTCATTGGGACATTAATCCCTATTTTGGCACACTTGTCTATCTTCATATCAGTTGTGTCCTTCTTCTTATTGCCTCTTACTGTTATGGAACATGCTAAAGGAAAATATTAACCAATTTCGTGATTTCATATTCATCCATCTTACTAAAATTGAATTTTATTGTCGTGTCATATATGCTTAGAGTTTATTTTTTCTCCTTTAACCTAATCCAATATTTGTTCTCTAAGGTCTTCATTTCCGTATATGATCTCTTTACCCATCCTTACCCACAAATCAAAAAGGGGGAAAAAAAACGTGTCGTGTTCTCCTGGGGGAAAGTCGATCGAGGTTGAGGCCGAAAGGATGAATTTCCTCATAACGAATAATTTTATATTTACTTTTCCGATGCAAGAATTTAAGGTTCCATTACCTATAAATCTCTTATTTGTCCTTCGACATCTTTATTTCCGCTTATCTAATCTTCTCCTTATCCACAAATTAGAAAGAAAAAATGAAAAAAAGCTTATCATGTATTTCCTAAGGAGAAGGTCACCGGAGGTTGAGCAACAAAAGATCAATTTCCTAATAACGATCAATTCCTTATTTGTTTTGTTGATGAATAAGTTAATGTTTCATTACATATAAATATCTCCATAATTCGATTGATAACACTCACATAAAACCATTTTACTTTACCACCACCACCGACGACGTCTTCATAGCCATATGTTCCATGGTTTCTTTGTAACTTTGAGAAAAACTAACTTCAAAAGCATTTTTCAAAACTTAATTGCAATATCTCGATGCATGAAGTCTCAACGTTTGCAAAGATGAGAATGTAAAAAAAAAAGAATTTGTGGATAATTCCTTCCTTTCAACATAGCATATACGTTAATTATGCGACAAAACGACACAATAGATTTTATCGATGGTAAAAATATGTATTTTTAAATCACGTAACCTCACAATATCCATTGTAGATTGTAGTGTAGCCATTTTTATCACTACTATCAACCACCAACAATACTATAGTCTTTTTACAATCATTTCTCGATCTTGCAATTATAAATCTGATATTTAAAATTTAATGTGACGTATAAAAACATGTTTTCCATCATGTACCAAACATCATATATTTCCTCATGTAAAATTTCCCGATAACCTAAATTCAACTCGATATCTATGATCTAATTCCTAGTATTTCCAATATGGTCAAATATCATTCACTGTCATCTTTTTTACTACAATTGACAGATTGGATCGCTGTCTGAGATTACATAATCATACACCACCCCTACCCCCACCCCACCCCCCTACCCCCACCCCATTCTGCTTATAAACCAGAGCACCTGCAAAATTTTACTGTTCTGCTTCAACATATACACTACACATAAACATGCATGTCTCAGAAAATCGTATAGGAAGTTGAGAGTTTAGAGTTCTTCAGTGGGATTAGTTTAGTCGCTAGGGTTCCTTGAAATTCAATTGGCGTTTTTGAATTTCAATCCCCAATTTTCACTTTCTAGAGGTTGGATCTCTTCCCCGTGTGTCTAAATTCAACCCCTTGTTTTTCAGTTTTGACATCTCAATTAGTGAATTTGTTGATTTGGTAGCCAATTAGAGCAAGAACTCACATTTAATTTTTTGTTTGTTTATTCGCAGTTTTTTTTTCCCCAATCCCTAATTGAAAAGTTCAATTCCAATTCCAATTTCGTGCAAGGGATTTGTTTTCTTGCACCGGCATTAATTTTAATTTCTCCCTTTCTCGAGCCCGAGGGTTTTGTTGCATGTCCATATAAATCCCCACTGAGCGTAAAATTTTGAAAACGCCTGGTTTTTTTGGGGTTTACTGGACTTGAATCTTGTTTGCCGTATCGTAAAACGTAGAAATGGCTTCATACCGGCCATTTCATCCTCCGCCGCAATCAGCTTTTGCCCCACCGCCGCCACCTCCGCCGAATCAGAACCCTCTGCCTCCAGCGCCGCCACCACCGCCATCACGCGGCGGCAGTCAGTATTCACAGAATTGGGGTCCATACAGCGGCAACGAGGGCACAACTTATAATCAGAACTTTTCCCAGACAAACCCTAGCTCGAATTATCAACTCTCAGGCTATGGACCTTCGTCATCACAACCGCAGCATTTTAACCCTCCGGCAAGAAACCAGCTTCCACCGCCACCTCAACAGCAGCCGTTTCCATATCAGCCCCCACCACCGCCTCCAGAATCTTCTTCTTATCCTCCTCCCCCTCCACCACCGCAGCCTGCCCCTGCTCCTCCAATGTACTACCCATCATCTCAGTACTCTCAGTTCAATCAGCCACCACCTTTGCAACCACCACCTCCACCACCTCCTCCTTCGTCTCCTCCTCCCCCCCACCGCCACCATTGCAGCCCTCGTCACCTCCACCATTACCTTCTGCTGCCTCCTGCAGGTGTGAGCAGGGAGTAGGCAACCCAACCCTGGGGCTTCACATAGAAAGGAGCGCAAGCCTCCGTTGCCTTTGAGTGGAAAACGTCGGGCGGGCATGGCCCAGTGGGTAGGGTTGAGACAGAGGAAGAGAGGAGGTTGAGGAAGAAGAGGGAGTATGAAAAACAGAAGCAAGAGGAGAAAATCAAGCAGCATTTGAGGGAGTCCCAAAATAAAGTGCTGCAAAAGACCCAAATGTTGGCCTCGGGGTCAAAGGGCCATGGGTCGATTAGTGGATCGCATATGGGTGACAGAAGGAGTACTCCACTGCTGAGTGGCGACAGAATCGAGAACCGACTGAAGAAGCCGACAACATTCCTCTGCAAGATGAAGTGAGTATATCTGAGCTGTTCATTTGGGGTTGCTATTCAATTATTGTAATTTGACCTATTTGTGAGATCAATTTTAATATGCATTAACTTGTACTGAGAAATCAATGCAGGGTTTCAGTAACAATGATCAGCAATATTATCGCTTTAGTTTTTTAGTAAGCACGTGGTAGAAATTTTGTTTTGTGTGGTATTTAGCAAATAATCATTTTTATCTTGTTAGTGGGATGATGGCAATTTATTGATTTTATGTTAATGGAATAATGACACGCGGTTTTCACGAGTACTTTGTATATAGATTTCAGGAATATATGTTTGTCTGGATTTGGTGGTTTACTGCTTAATTGATAAGCCTTAATTAATTTAAGGCACAATCTATGTTATGTTGGCTAGCGACGGTATTAACATTTGATTCTAACAATCTATAAATCGACGCCTTAATGAGCGTCACAATGTGGTTTAGTGTTTTGTTATGTGTCGAATGTTGCTGCTGAGTTCTACAAGTTAATCTTACTTTATGAGTGATTGAGTTCAAATCGAACCCTTGGGTTAAGTATTGATTTTAGTTTAATTGAAGGTCCATCATTTTTACACCATTTGTCATTTTAGGAAAACCCACATTTGCCCTTCTCACATTATATATCGCCCTCACTTGACTCTGGGCGTCCATTCTACGCAAGTTGCAGTGCTCTCTTTTCCTCAATAGACCCCAAATCTCCTTTCAATTTTCACAATCCCCACCTTGGACAGGCTGTGAATACCTTCTCCCTTTCTCTGCATTTCCTTTTATTGCAATCCCCATGCCCTAAGTCTTGTGGCTTGACAATCCACCGTTTTAAATTCTCTTTCGCTTCTCTGACAAATAGGTAAGTTTTAGTTTAAATATTTATGATTTGGCTTCGTTAGGTTTACTAAATGCTAGATCTTGAATAAAGTTTATAAAGACCCTGAGTTGTCAATCCTTATAGGTCTTATCATAACCCATAAGCAAGCAAGCCCTAAGATTTCGCAATGCGGAGGAATCGTAGATGCAGATTTGTGTGCAATTTTAGGTATCTAACAGGATTTTCAGATATCTTGTTGATTTTGCTGATGCCCACTAAATTATTATCTTTATTGAGTACTGTTGTGAGAATTAGATTAACCGCCATCAGTTTTTAATTATTTGGTTTGGAAATTTTGTTATCTGTTTTTCAAGAAGATTCTGGAGTTGACGCTTTGATTCTTCTACTTCAATCCTTTCCCCTATCACTAAGAATGCGACTTCAACTGGCGTTGTTGATTGCATGATGACTTACTTTATTTGATGCTTGCTATTTCACAGATTGAAAGACTGGGATTTGGTTAAAATAAGTAACCCCTTGCTCGCAATGCTTCCCCTTCTTGATGTGTGATTGATTTCTTCGCAGCTATTTCATGATATGCATTGACCAGTAATTTTGTGCTCTTTGTAGGTTCCGAAATGAATTGCCTGATCCATCTGCAAAGATCAAGCTTATGTCTTTAAAAAGAGACCCCGATCGGTATGAAACTTTATTTTATGTAGATTTTATATATTTTTGCTGCGTTTGTATTGGATTATAATACCTTCTATTTCCACCTAATCACTTAGTTAGTCCCTCTCTACTTTCCATCTGATTTTTGTCAAATACCCCATTTTAGTCAGTCATCCTTACAACTTATCTCATTATATTCCCTAACCACACATTGCTGTTAGTAATCGAATCTTTTTTGAAATTCAAGGGATATTTCATCAACTGAGGTGTTTTTTGGTGATCTAGTAAAAATAAACTAAAAGAATAGAATTTCAATTTCTACAAACTCTGGTTAAGACAAAATGAAAAGTAAAAAGATACAAACAACCAGAGGACTAAGCATTTTACTTCTATTTTACACCATTCTAATACCCTCTCAAATGCCAATAAAATATAAAAACATCAAAAGAGAAGGGGGAAATCTAATGGAGTTGTGCTTTCTTTTCCCTTTTTCAAATGTTTAGACAAGGATCATAATTTGAGCCTCTGCAGATACTGCAAATATCAAATTACATCATTGGAGAAAAATTGGAAGCCTCAGCTATATGTTGAACCAGATCTTGGGATACCGCTGGACCTTCTTGATCTGAGTGTCTACAAGTAAACTTCTCTTACCCTTCATTCTCTTTTGTCCTTTAGCTTGAGGTGTTTTTTCTAATTTGGTTTATCAATCTTTTTTGACCAGTCCTCCCAAGGGTGAAAGGATACCGCTTGATCCAGAGGACGAGGAATTGTTGCGTGATGATGATCCTATAACCCCAATCAAAACTGACGGCATAAAGAAGAAAGAAAGACCCACTGACAAAGGTGTTTCTTGGCTTGTCAAAACTCAGTACATATCTCCTCTCAGTATGGATTCAACTAAGCAGGTACCATATAGTTATTTGTTTACAAGAAATAGAGAAAATGCCACCGCAAGCTTAATTAGAGGATTTGATGTTTCTTGCAGTCTCTGTCTGAGAAACAAGCAAAAGAATTGCGAGAATCTCGTGGTCGGAACCTTTTGGAGAACCTCAACAGTAGGTTAGTTGTTTGGTTTATTGCTGTTTATAACAGAAGAATTTACAGTTGAGCCATTTTGTAACCTTTACTTATTTCAATACATATTTTCAGGGAAAGGAAAATTCAGGATATTGTTGATTCATTTGAGGCATGCAAGTCGAAGCCTGTTCATTCAGTCAACCCCGACTACAACCGAAAAGGGTTCTCCCTCTCCTTCCTGATTTTGACCGGTATAATCTCTATATCTTTTGTATGCTTAATTATCAGTAAGGAAGAGTAATTGGATGCTTTTTGTTGTACTCAGAAATCAGAAATGCTTGTTGAAAGCATATCCTTTGCCCCTTGTGCCCCACTTGTGTTCTTATGCACTTTATGTACAATAGTCATCCTTTACATCATCTCGCAGAGGTTTCAACATCTTAATGAAAAATTACGAGCTTTTATCGCAACAGTTTGAAATTAGCTTTTGTTTGTATTGTACAATGATTGTAGATGCTTGTTTCCTAATCAGTTGACGATTTAATCAACCAAAAATCTTTCTACATAGCATCACCACTAGGATTTTACTGGGAATTGAGTTTATTTGGATAGTTCACATGTTATATTACAAATTGAGTCATTATTTGCCTCCAGGCATATACTGCATAATTTTCTGGACCTGAATCTGTCGATGATTCTTATTTTTCCAGGTATGATGACCAGTTTGTGGTTGCAAATATTGATAGTGCTCCAACTGCTGATTCAGAAATCTATAGGAAATTAAGTGCAGCAGAGCGGAATGAGTATGAACATCGAGTAAGTAATGCTTAGATATGTTATGTGATATAATCTCTCCGCAGAATTATGTATTTCGAATAAGCAAGTTTGCCTAACTCTGTTATATAGAAATGGATAGAGAGAGATATTCAAAATGGATATTCTCACCAATCAGGAAATGAAGAAAAGTATGACTATCAGGGAAAAAGGGTTGGGTGGAGTGAAATTGGATTTTCCTGCCTTTATTTCAAGTCTAGAATCGGCTTGACTGTTATTCTGCTGTTGTGTTTGCTTGCTCCACTTCATATACCCTTTTTTTTTTTATTTTCTATTGCTGATTTGTTCTTTTTTACTTACTATGTTAGCGTCTTCATCAGTTTAAAGAATCCATTTTACTATTTGTGAACCATACTTGTCATGTTGTCGTGACAACTGACAATATACTCTATGAGTTTGCATTTAGACTTGCCATAAATGGCATTCATGTTTAGTATAGTGTACTGGCAAATGAAGGTTTGCCAAGTAGTTTTAACTTTTTACCAAAAAATTGTAGTTGTTCTGCCTGAAAGCTTGTTTTGTAACTGGACCTACATTCTTAGTCTGTTCACGTGTTTCATCCATAAGAGGGAGGTTCTGAAAAGTGCACATTTGCTATTGCATCTCTGATGGATTCTATGAAACACACTTTTTGCTGAAACTGGCTAGCAAAATTATTATCCTATGGCTGCTTAAATCCTCTAAACTTGTCAGCTTTCTGCTTTATGGCTTTTAATCTATTCAATCTGCTTCTTGACTAGTAACTTATTGAGTTTTTGTGCACTTCTTTGTTTTGATTATTTTTTGGCCTATCAATCGTTCTATCTTGTAAATAGTTGGAAACTTTGACCTCTTCTACAAGGGCTGATTGATTATACAGGCACTCATCTTGGCCTTTGACAGAATAGTTTTAATTAAATTGGTTTTCATAGTTTTACTAACTGCTGATTCTCTGGATTCTCAAGGAAAGAGTATTTTTTTAAAGATAGTTTCGAGTATGTAGGATAGATATAAAACTGCTGTTGTAATGCATCATTTTACTTTGCAGGCAATTATGAAAAGTTACGTGTCCTCAAGCTCCGATGCAGAGAATCCTTATAAATTTTTGGCATACATGGTGCCATCAATTGATGAGGTAGAAGTCTCTCGAATTAAGATGAGAAATATGCAACATTCAATATTGATTTTTGCTCAAGATTATTTGGTCATTGATTCTTGGTTATGGTGGTGCAGATAGAGAAGGATATATATGACGAAAATGAAGATGTCACATATTCATGGGTCCGCGAGTATCACTTTGATGTATGTTTATGTAACTTAATTGTTAAGTGTTAATTATTTATTCATTTATTTATTTTTAGTTAATTTGCAGCTGCTTCTCATATTATGTCCTGTTAATGACTTGGCAGGTTCGGGTGATAATGTCGATGATCCTACAACATACCTTGTCACATTTGGTGAATCAGAAGCCAAATACTTGGTTAGCCTGTTTTTTCTAGTTAAACTTTTAAGTTCTTTAACTTCATTGGCATGCTTGTACTAATTCATATCTTTATTTAGCCGCTTCCGACAAAGTTCATATTAAGGAAAAAGAGGGCAAGAGACGGAAAATCGAACGAGGATATGGAACAGTTTCCCGTGCCTAAAAGCGTGACGGTAAGAAGGAGACCAACTGTAGCTGTCCATGAATTGAGAGATGATGGGGTACGAATATGTCCACTACTCTTGAATCGACTTATGCTATTAGGAATAATTACACAAATACCGTTGAGTCTTCTTGAGAAAAACTCAGTTATCTTTCGAAATTCCACCACTTGACTTATTCTATTAGGAATAAGTAATAACCACAAAAAGGGATAAATACAAATACTGGCCTTGAGGTTTAGCATAATTACAAAAAACTCCAATTATCTGTCAAAATTACAAATACCCCCCCTTGAGTTGTTACAAACACCCACTTGGGGTTTGTATTTACCTAACAAATACCCCTCTCTTGAAGGTGCGATTTGTAAAATAGATACAAATTTCAAGGGATATTTGTAATTTTGAAAGATAATTGGGTTGTTTTGAATAGGCTAAACCGTTGGGGTAGTTTTCGTAATTATCTCTTAAAAAAATACATTTGAAGTTCAGTTTCTTTTGAAAGATATCTGACTTATGTTTTTTTTTTTGTAATTAGACTAAACCTTATGGTAGTTTTTATATTTTACCCTATTCTATTATGGCAACGGGTCTCATTGTTCTATGTTTATCAGGATTTTGTAGATTCAAAGGTAAGCTCAAGAAGCGGAAGGGGCGGCATGGATGGTGGTGGTGGTGGTGGTCGATTGCGTAGGATAGTTCAGGAGACAGATCCCGACAACTTCAGTGGAGCCGAGGATGATATGTCTGAGTAGTTGCTCTTGATCATAAGAATCATGTAGGAATGCAAGAACTACATTTCATATTTCTTCTTTTTCACTCTTTTTTTTTTTAAACTTTGTCCTGGCTCACCAGGAACTACATATGTGTTTTTCATTTTTCTGTTTTTCTTTTCCTTTTAAACATGCGGCCGTACGCTGGTAATTAAACTACAGCTCTCTTTAGAAAATAAACTACATTTCCTTGCATGACCTGTGTGATTATTCTCTTTGTTTTTCTTGTATTTGTAGTGGGGGTGGGGAAGGGGGAGAGATCAGGTTTGCTTATAGTGTTTTATGCTTCAACTGTTATTGGTTTTCTGGTAATGTGGCATTCTATCATTCATTTCTATGTTAAAAAACTGATCAAATATATCCTGAGTCTTCCCAGGGGCGGATGCTGGAGGTGCTCCTTTAGTCCAGGGCACACCCAAATTTGGGAAAAAAATTAAACATAGACATAAAATTCGATTTAGAAAAAAATAGTTTTGGCGGAGGGAAAAAAGATAGTTGGGTTATGGGTAGTTTGGTGTGCTTTCATGGGTACGGATTGGGGCGGGTCTTGGTTTTTTTGTATCTTTAATGGATTGGGTCTTGGCTGGTCTTCCACGGACTCAGTCCAGACCCGACTCATTATAATTTATATATTAGAGTTGTTGAACTGTGAATAACAATAAATGATATTTTTATATGATATTTTATATGATTAAATTTAATGTTGTCACAAAAAACACTAGAATTCCTAGAGTGACTACATTGAGATTAGAATCATATATAATTTTTTGGATACAATTTTCTTGTCACTAATTTCAGACAAAGATTTATGCTTTTCAAAACTTAATTAATAGACTCGGACACAAAGGAGAATCTCTATTTAAAGGGCATACATGTTCACTACCACATCACCTTATTTTCTCGTCCCGATAAGGATATATCAACCATTTTGTTGAAAAGGAAAATTTAAAAAAAAAAAAAAAAAAAAAGATCTTGCCCTGGCAAAAAGGAATTATCAATGAGGTTACAGATGGGACAATGAAACCTTAATCCTATGCTTCAGACATATTTACTTCCTCATTGCCAGAAGCTTGTGATTCTTTACTGTCGGAGGGTTGAGATTCAAGCTTTGCAGCTGCTTGCAGTACTCTGCTTTGGACATCGGACGATGAAGGCGAAGTCGGTAGTCCATTACGGTTCGTTTCTAACTTCCCAGCAGCCCACGAAATCGCCTGCCCTCCTAGTCTCACTGGAGCTAGCAGTAGCCTAAGCGAGAATGCCAGAATACGACCAAAATTACGCGTCATTTATACAAATTAGGATTAATTACAAAAAATACCCTTGAGGTTTAGCCGGATTACCAAAAAAGACCAGTTACCTTCTAAAATTACAAAGTACCTCCTCAATATTAGTTTCAGTCATACAAATTGTACCCCCAATCAGGAGGTATTCATCAAGTAAATATAAAGCTAAATGAGGTGTTCGTAGGTTTAGTATTATTACAAGAAAAAACAGTTATCTTTCGAAACTGCAAATACATCATCAATGTTTCCATTGTTCAAGTTGCACCCTCAATAAGGGGTATTTGTTAAGTAAATATGAACGTAAATTAGGTGTTTGTAATACCTAAAAGGCTAAAAGGGTATTTGAAATTTCGAAAGATAACTAGATTTTTTGTAATTAAAGTAAACATGAGGGGTAATTTTTGTAATTTACCCTACAAATTATGCAGTAATGACGTTCATGGAGATATTGGAAAATATATGAATATATTCATGAATGTTATGAAGGTATTCATGAAGCTATTTATCAATTTATGAAGCCATGAAGATACAAAAAACTCTCACATCTGGTCGAATTGTTTCCTTCAAGCTCTAGTTTCAACTTTCAATGCAATTATCATATTAGAGGAAAAAATCCCATTTCTGCGTTATTAATAGGTCATCATATCTCAGTCATCATAGGAATAATTACAGATACTTTCCTTGAGGTGTATCGTAATTGCAAAACAACTCAGTTATCTTTCAAAAATATAAATTACACCCCCCACCCCCGACATTTGTTTCCATTGTACAAATTGAATCCTATTCAGGGAAAAGTTTGTACGACATATACAAACCTCAGGGGTCTATTTGTAATACATCAAAGTTTTTGTTTGTAAGTTTAACAGCTGGACTTTTCTTAATTAAGCTACACCTCAGGAGTAGATTTGTAACTATCCCATCACTATATTTCATTTGGTCTGTTACTAATAGCCTAATAGGTAATTTTGTTATCTCAAGAATTATACTTGATTTGATAATATCTCTAAATCAAACATACTAGGAAAATAGGCCAGTCACATCCACATTCCACACACACAGCCCTCATGCATATATATATATATATATAGTCCACAGATTAAATAGATGTTTAATGTAAAGTCAGCTAGTTACCTCATGTCCTGCTTTAAATCTTCTGCATCCTGGTAAGAAGCAACTCGCCGGTATATAGTCTGGTAAAAAAATGTTAGAAGTGAGAAAATAAGGACAGCATAATTCTGGTCAAGATTTGAGTTATTTTTTGAAATACAAGGCCCAAGAAGAACTTTATGTCTAATTACCTGGCCAATACCAATAATGCCAATGAATTGCAGTGTTGTTTCCCACTCTGCAGAGAAATTATACTTAATGAACTGGAAGAGAAAAAAAAATTCATAGACAAGGACCTTCATTGAAGCATTCCGAGTTATCAGTGAAAACATAATTCATCTTTCAGCCAGCATTTAGCATTGACCGTTTTTTTTTAATTTAGGGATAATTACATAACCCCCCGAGGTTCGGGCTAATTACAAAAACACCTAGAGATTTTTAAAAATTGCAAAAACCCCCTTGAGGTTTGATTTTGTCTTACACTTTCCCCTCCATAAGCAAAAAAACACTTCAAAAACCCCTCTGACATTTATAAAAATATACAGCTAACCCCTTAAATTTAAGACATAATCAAACCTAAGGGTTTTTTCATTGATTTTGAAACATCTTGTGGTTTTTTTGTAATTAGCCAAAACCTTAGGGGTGTTTTTGTAATTATCCCATTAATTTATTTAAAAAACTGTCTCAAGACCAAAAAAGCTAGCATGACCAGAAGTTGGCGTTAAGCCAATGGTTCATGGATCAAAACAACACAAGTCTCTCATTCTCAAAGATAAGAAAATGTGCAAGTATATTACCTACTAAACAATAAGCTGCTGCAATAACACCCTGTCCATAAAAATATCACGTTAATAAGTTGCATGTGCAAACAAATATTTAAGCTTTGAAATCCTCATAAAACCTATTCTTAATGATAAAAGACACTCTTATCCAAGCAGACTCCATGAAATTAACCTATCTGTAGGACTGAAAATGAACCAAACTACTCAATATTCGACGAGATCGATCATTAAAAGATTGTTTGAGCTCGTTTGTTAATATAATAAACCAAGTTTAAACACATTTTTCCGTTCGATAATATAGAATTCGGTTCGAGATCCACTCGATTATTGAAAAAAGAATAAAATATGTGTGAAAATATCAAGCTACTTGAGCTCGATTCGAATAATAATCAAATCAAACTTAAACACAATTTGAAGCTCAAAAATTCAAACAAGTGATTGAATCTACTAGCCATCAAGAAATGAAGAATGGCATGCATCAATTTCGAATGGAGGGAGATTTCAAGTTACATAGCTTGAAAGGGCATTTTACCAAAGAAAGTACGACTTTTTTCAGATCTAAAACCGACTCTAAATAGATCACTCATATTTGTTTGACACGGAATAAAGAAACAAGAATAGTAGAAACTTGAAAAATGTGTTAAAGGAATGGAATTAATTGCAGATTTTCAGCTGCAATTTTCTTGATTTAAATATCAGTTATTTGTAGATTTACAACTGAAAATATCTGATTTTAACAGCAAATCTTTTGGCAGATTTTTAGTTGCAAATCTCTTCATTTAGCAACACATTTTCAGTTATTTATTAGCTGCTAGAATCAAGAAATTGACAAACTTTATGCAGCAGATTTGGAGCTACAGATTTTAGGGATTCAACAAATTTTGTAGTTTAGGATATCTTGTAAATTTTGTATATAAATAGCTAACTAGTTTATAAGTAGAAGTGTATCATCTAGGATCATCTTGTACTTTGAGAATACAATTTTATACATCAGAATTCAAAGTTTATCATGGTATCAGTCAGGTTCTAAAAGTAGTCCTCGCGTTCTCTTATCAAACTCAGTCCTCGTTTTGTTCTTTTTTCCAAGTTTTCTCGATCCAGTTCTCTAGACATCATGTCTTCTGATAAGTATGATGCTTTCTTGATTCGTTTGAATGGCAAACACTATTCAACCTGGGCATTCCACTTCCAGATATATGTTAACGGCAAGGATCTTTAGGGTCATATTGATGGCAGCAAACCTGCTCCTGACAAAGACAAACATGCAGATGAGCACTCCACGTGGGAGGTCAAAGATGCTCAAATAATGGCTTGGATTCTAGGGTCTATGGAATCCAACATTATTTTGAATCTTCGACCCTTCAACATTGTTGCTCAAATGTGGAATCACTTGAAGAAACTTTACAGTCAGCACAACACTGCTCGTCGATTTCAACTTGAACTAGCCAATCTTCATAAAGGGGCCTTTCTATTTCTGATTTTTACTCTTCCTTCATGAGTCTTTGGGCGGAATACACTGACATAATCTATGCTACTTTACCCCCTGAGGGTCTTACCTCTGTCTAATATGTTCATGAGGTTACTAAAAGGGATCAATTTCTTATGAAACTAAGATCTGAATTCGAAAGCATTAGGTCGAGTCTTATGAATCGGAAATCTGTCCCTTCCTTGGATGCATGCCTCAATGAGTTGTTTCGTGAGGAGCAACGACTTTTCACTCAAACAACTATGGAGCAACATAGATCAACCGTTCCTCCTGTAGCATATGCAACTCAGAGCAAGGCAAAAGGCAGGGATTGGGATATGAGCATTGTTCAATGCTTTTGTTGTAAGAAATATGGTCATTATGCTTCAAATTGTCCAAACAAGTTTTGCAACTATTGCAAAATGGATGGCCATATTATTAAAGAATGCCCTACACGACCGCCGAAGAAGTCGCAACAACATACATTGCATCAATTGACTCTTCAAGTTCTGGTAGTTCTGCGAATACAACGCATACGACACAAAATGCTCCTGCCCTTGTTCAACCTGTAACCCCTGAAATGATTCAACAAATGATCATTTCTGCATTCTCAGCTTTAGGACTCTCAGGTAAACCTTTTTCTACATCTCCTTGGTACTTTGATTCCGGAGCATCACATCATATGACAAACAATGCTCATTTTCTCACCAATGTAAACAAATATTTTGGAAACCTCAAGATTCATACAGCTGACGGAAATTCTTTACCTATCAATATCATAGCTACTGTTGATATTTCTTCTTTGTCCAATGTTTTTGTCTCTCCCGGTCTTACCACTATCTTATCTCGGTTGGTCAGTTGGTTACAATAATTGTTCAGTGGAGTTTTCTAAGTCTGGTTGTGTTGTGCTGGATCAACAATCGGGAAGATGATTGCAAAGGGGCCTAAAGTAGGACGCTTTTTCCTCTACGATTTCCTTTGAATCCATGCTCTTCTTTGCCCTTTTCTCACTTGTAATTCGCCCATGTTGGTCACCGAGTATGGCATAAACGGCTAGGAAAAAGTAAAACTTTACAATTCAATTTTGGTGAAATTCAATTTGATTAAACTCCGGTCTCCTTGGAAATAAAGAGTCTTCATCTTTTGGTGAAATTCAATTTGATTGTAATTCTTGTAACAAGCTTGGAAAAAGTAAAACTTTACAATTTCCTACTCATACACCAAATGAAGCACAACCTTTTGATATGATACATAGTGATGTGTGGGGTATGGCCCCTTTTACTTCTCATGCTAATTATAAGTATTTTGTTACTTTCATAGATGACTTTAGTCGTTTCACATGGATTTATTTTCTTCGTTCCAAAAATGAATTGTTTTCTGTTTTCAAGATTTTTCATTCATACATGAAAACTCAATTTTCTTCCAATATTAAAATTCTTCGATCTGATAATGGGGGTGAGTATATATCTCATGCATTTCAGAAATTTCTACAAACAAATGAGATCATTTCACAAAGATCTTGTCCAGCAACCCCACAACAAAATGGGGTGGCTGAAAGAAAGAATCGCCACCTACTTGATGTAGTTCGAACCCTTTTGCTAGAATCATGTGTCCCATCTCGATTTTGGTGTAAAGCCCTTTCGACTGCAGTCTATCTCATCAACAAGTTGCCTTCTCCCTCACTGAACCATGTGTCACCTTTCATTAAGTTGTATGGTCGAAAACCACAATATTCTGAACTACACATATTTGGTTGTGTGTGCTACGTCCATCTATCACCACAAGAACGCACAAAACTTTCAGCTCAATCCGTTAAATGTGCTTTCTTAGGATATTCTGTACATCACAAGGGTTATCTTTGCTATGATCCAAATACGCGTCGCATTCGAATTTCACGAAATGTGGTTTTCTTTGAAAATCAATATTTTTTTTCTACTCACCATGATCACCCATCTCATTCATTTTCTATGTTGCCATTATTTACTAACACTGATGCAGATCCAGTACCTTCTAGACCTCTTCTTGTCTATCAACGACGCAAGTCTAACACCTCAAACCAGGTCCCAGAACCTACTAGGCCGCCCCCAGATCATTCCCTGGATGTTGATCTTGTTCCAGCAACTACTGATGCTTCTCTTAGACAAAGCACTCGGGTTCGTAAACCACCAGATAGGTATGGCTTCACCATACTCTCATCCTTGACAACCACTTTATCTTCCATTTCTATTCCCAAATCTTACAAACAGGCTACGGAGCATGAGTGTTGGAGGCAAGCTATTGAAGCATAACTACTTGCACTTGAAGAAAACCAAACGTGGGATATTGTTCCATGCCCACCATTTGTGAAGCCCCTTGGTAGTAAATGTTTGTTCTCTATCAAGCACCGACCTATGGGTCTATCGATCGTTACAAGGCTCGATTAGTTGTTCTTGGAAACAAGCAAGAATATGGCCTAAACTATAACGAGACATTTGCACCAGTAGCAACGATGACCACTGTACGAACGATCTTAGCCCTGGATGGATCTCAATCATGGTCCTTACACCAAATGGACGTCAAGAATGCGTTCCTACATGGTGACCTCATGGAGGAAGTTTGCATAAGACTTTCTACGGTATGTCAACGTCATCACTTAATGATGTTTGTAAACTAAAACATTCTTTGTATGGCTTGAAGCAGGCACCACGAGTATGTTTTCAAAAGTTCCGATCCACACTCCTTGGCTTCTCATTCACTCAAAGTGTGTACGACTCCTCTGTTTTCCTTAGAAGGACATCCAAGGGAATTGTTGTCCTTGTTTATGTGGACGATATGGTCATCACTGGTTCTGATATGGAGGCTATTTCTGCCATTAAAAAATTGTTGCACTCCACCTTTCACATGAAAAATCTTGGCCAACTCAACTACTTCATCGGCCTAGAGGTTCATCATCAGCCTCGAGAAATCTTCTTGAATCAACATAAGTATATTTTGGATCTGGAGCTGGTCTCACAACCACTACATCTGTTGACACTCCTATGGAAATTAATGTGAAGCATCGCCGTGATGAAGGGTAACTTCTTGAGAATCCTACTTTGTATCGAAAGTTGGTTGGTAAGCTTATTTACCTTTCCATCTCCCTACCAGATATTTCTTATGTTGTCCACACTGTTAGCAAGTTCATGTTATCCCCTCGGCATCTCCATCTTTTCGTTGTTCGACAAATTATTAGATATCTACTTGGCACACCTAGTCGGGGCTTATTCTTCTCTATTGGTTCCTCTAACAAACTACAAGCCTGTAGTGATTCTGATTGGGCGGATGCCCTGACACAAGAAGATCTACTACCGGTTGGTGTATGTTTGTTGGTGATGCTCTTGTCTCTTGGAAATGCAAAAAACAAGACTCTGTCTCCAAATCATCTATTGAAGCCGAGTATCGTGCAATGGCCGATTCATCTCACAAATCATTTTAACCGTGGTCTTCTTCTTGAACTTGGTTTTCACAAGATGAACATACAAACCTACATGTTGACAATACTAGTGCATTTCAAATTGTTGCAAATCCTGTGTACCATGAACGAACAAAGCACATAGAGGTTGATTGCCACTTCATTCGGGATGCCTATGATCGCCACATTATCACACTCCCACATATTTCCAGCTCGCTCCAAATTGTAGATATCTTGACCAAATCAATGACACGACAACGCCCACAATTTTCTTGTTAGCAAATTGATGCTCGTTGATTCACCAAAGATCAATGGAATTAATTGCGATTTTCAATTTGCAATTTTCTTGATTTAAATATCGATATTTGCAGATTCTCAACCAAAATCTCTCGATTTTAACAACAGATCTTTTGGCGAGTTACAAATCTCATCATTTTAGCAACACATTTTCAGCTATTTATTGGCTGCTAGAATCAAGGAATTGACAAACTTTATGCACGCAGATTTGAAGTCGCAGATTTTAAGGGATTCAACAGATTTTGTAGTTTAGGATATCTTGTATAATTTGTATATAAATACCTAGCTAGTTTAAAAGTAAAAGTGTATCATCTAGGATCATCTTGTACTTTGAGAATACAATTATACATCGAGAATTCAAAGTTTATCAAAATGTTAATTCGAATCACATATACTATAGGAGAAAAGAGCCTTACCACTCCATATCCAATAAGTTTCAGTGGGGTTGGATTGATTTCCTCCAAGATTGCTTCACTTCCTATGAGACCCCAACTTTTTGTTAGTGTGTTGAAAAAAATTCTAAGTTGGGCGAAAATACAAAATCGCACCCGAAAAATACTAGAAATCATATCACTCGGAAAAGATGATAAACTATTTTTATCCCTGTTAGTTAAATATATTAGGTGAGTGTACAAGAGAGACATTATACCCAGTGGTATTATTTCTAGAGTCGAAAGCACTTCAACCTAACAAAGATATAAACAAACCTTCACAATAATAATTTAGCTTGAATATGTTTCTCAATAGTTGAATATCCGTTATGTTTAAAGGATACCTCGCTTGAACATAAGTCTTTCTTATCCTTTATTGAAGCAAATTAAAATAGTAAACTTTTTGGATGCACCGTACATAGTCATCATGTAATAAAGATTTTGACATTTAGTTTTGAGGGCAAGATTGAAGAATGACGCAACACCTTTTTTTCTTTTCCACACTTTGTGTTAATGGTCACGAGGCACGAAAATGCACAAGGAATTGTTAACATAAAAAAATTAGGACTAGAAGATTTATTTGATCACTTAAGTACCAGCATACAAACAATTTGACCCATTCAAACTAACTGGTCTGTAAGAGTTTTATTCCATCTAAAAAGTTTCTAAAGTTTTTGAAAGAAACAATTCAGCAAAAGACGGAACTTACCTCATTGAGTATTGTAAGTCTGTGTCTCGGTTTTAGCTCTTTAACACGGAACCCTTCTCTCACCCAAGAGCGAAAGCCACCTTGGACTTGATATGGTCTCTATCTTGTGGAAATTCAAAAAATTACCGAAAGAAAAAGTAAAGCCGGTACTAAATGCATAAAATAGACGGCTACAAAAAAAACATTCCACAAAATTTGTGAAGGAAATACATGGTGACAGATTTATCTACATGTATTTTCAAGCAAGACGAAGCTCCATAATACTTCTTGGTTTATATCTGTTTGCAATTGGGATCAACTTTTTTCAGTATTTACGCTGGCCTTTGACCACCTAAAAGCACATTAAATGCACAGACTGGAAAAATTAGTCACAGCGTTTGCGTGTATAAAATAGTTAACCATGGATACATCACGTGCACATGTTTTCTTTTCTTATTAGATCAATTTCCCAAGAAAACCTAGTTTGTGTAGTTTTTCATTTAAATTGCACTTTTGTAGGTTAAAAGGTTAATCAAAATAAAACAGCACTTTCTTGAAATATTTGCTGTTGGCATAACTTCAAACGTTACTAGTTTGTTCCAGTCATACTTGCCTTAGTTCCAAGCTTCCTCGGAGATCTTGCAACGCCCTTGGAACGAGTTCCATCAGCATCCATAACTAAAACCTTGGACCTGTCCTATAGATATGAAATTGATTCGAGTCATCACTTCTTATATTCTAGAATAAAATACTATCACAAATATTTAACATGCAAACATCTTTACAACTCATACCGTTTTTGTCATGATACACTTTTAAAAGACTAGCGCAAAATGACTTTTGCCACAAATATTTGGCTTTTCTACATTCGGTTCCATAATAATGAAAATCAATATTTCTAAAGAAATGAATTTTTCTCAGCAATGCATTTTTCATCGATACCCCCATGGAGAAATGTATGAATACAAAATCGTTAGTTAATTCCGGAACAATCTAATCTGTTTCAACATGCAAAGAAAAGGAAAACATGGACAAATTATATTTAAAAGTATGTTTCGTACTTCAACGATTTTAAGGTCGTGAATAACAGCAGCAAGCAACGAGTCCTCAATGTCACTTCCTCCCTTCAGCAGCTTTTTCACAGAGCCGTCAACCTGCGGAACCATATACCATAAAGAAATCCCAACTAAGATAACATTGCCAATCTCCTCTTTTTATCTTTTTTCGTCAATCGATTTTTTTCCAAATAACCCAAATTTTGGCAGGTTCGGTTAAGACTACAACATTAACGATTGACAACCTCAGGTAGTGTTACACTGGCATATCGGTATCGAGTGCTCCTTCGAAGATCAGGAATGCCATCTCTATCCCTGAGATTCTTCACAGCCATGAAAACGCAAAATAGTCAGCACAAAAGATGTCACCAACAAGAATATAAAGTAAAACAAAACAACTAGATTACTTCTAGAAGTGCAGTACAATCGCTTTCTATAAAGTAAAATATTTAAAAAAATTATCAACAAAGGCTAGAAAAATTACAATCTCTTGCCTCAGGCCGAATGTCAATAAGTATAGCACTCTCATTCCCTCGTAAGAGCTCCATAGTTGACTGGGGAGACAAATCTCCAGCATATCCACTATATTTTAACACCCTATAAGAACCCCTGCACAAATCTGATGACAAATGTAATTTTCCATTTTATAAAAACAAGGATCATCGTCTAGTCTCATTGTAATTTAAACCAAAAAAAAAAAATGATGAACAAAAACAAGAAAACAAGAAAGTTTATACCACAAAGTGGCTGACACTCCAAGGACAAGAACAAACGGAATAAGTGGATCATTAGGGTCCAACCCAAGACTTTCTTCAAATCCCTCCAGAACAATGTAAACCTTTACATGACAATGGTGGAGACGTGTAAGTAAAAATTATTTCTCGGAACTGTAAAAGCTTTAAAATTTTCCTATCACATTTGAAAATACTAATGAAATTAATGTTTTACCTTTTCCAACTCATTCAATCAAACACACCAGATAGATTGATCTATCATAATGAAAAGGGACAAAAACTACTTTTGAGGTTCAGTCTAATTACTACAATAACCCAGCTATCTTTCAAAATTACAAATACCCCTTATGTTTGTTTCTATTTTACAAATTGCACCTTTTGAGATCGGTATTTGGTAAGTAATTGTAATTTTAAAATATAACTGAAGTTTTTGTGATCAGACTAAACCTCATGGGTGGTTTTTGTAATTTACCCTAATGGAAATAAAAAACAACACAATAAAGTATCATCTATTATATTTTGTAAAACAAATTGACATACTTTCGCACTTAGAAGACGGAAAATGTAGAATATACCTGTTGAAAAGCAGTCCCGAAAGGCCTCAATACTTCTATAACGCGCCCTTCCGATAAACTAAGTGCATCTTGGAATTCTCGAGGGAGAAATTCTTTAGCAGAATCATAAGCATATCCAATATTTTTTGCCCCCAGCATTAGAAAATCCTCAACTATTATAACTGTTCGCCTCAACACATCAAGTGCAACAAACCCTGCTCTCCCCGTTCCTTCCTTCAACTCACTCGACAAACCAATCATCTTATTACCAGCTGACTCTCCAGATTTATTTATAAATGAAGTAATATCATTGACAACATTGTCAACTGCTTTGTTAACATTTGTAAGAGCTGACGTCATTGATGAGGTGATGGTATCGTATGATTTTTGCAAAACCTTTTCCCCTTCATTAATGGTATCGGAAAAATTTATTTTCTGACCAGATAATGAATTTAATGAATCAGATACTGAAGTGGGAACATTAGGTACACCATTATTAGACACACGAAATTCGGTACTTTCAACGGTTTTGCTGATAAAATCTGTTAGCTGAACATCTCCAGTAGAATTACTTGGGCTATCCACAAATACCATATTGTTTGTTCCTAAACGGCGTGATTCAACTTGAAAACTGCATCCACTCTGATACAATGATTGATTAATCATGTCTATGGAGCTACATTGTTCATCGTTTCCCACATAGTTAGAGTAAAAACATGTAGCAGGTCTTCTCTTAGAGAAACTTGAGAAATTTCTGACTACTTTGTTCACATTGTTGCAGTTTGAATTAAATGCCTTCGAGTACGACGAAAAAGATTTCAAACCTCCATGGACGGGAAGCTGTGAATTAATAATTGCATTGATACAGCGTAAGCTCAGAGTAACAGTTCATCAATTTTCAAACTACACCGATTATCATAAATTCAACAACATGAGAAAAATTCATAAAATGAACTTTAATCGATTTCAATATTCAGTGACAGAGAATATCGAAAGAGCAAATAGTAAACAACCCATGGTCAAACTGAGTCATTCCCAAAACCCAAAACATAAAGATCAAAGGAGAAACAAATAAATGGATAAAATGCATCATGTTTTCACCATTTAAAATGGGGAAAAAAAATAAATGTGAAATGATTTCACAAAATTAGTAAACTATCTTGACCTGTCTATGGCAGGAGCAGCTCGTGGTTGCTGAAGAAACAGGCAACATTTTGATCTCGATCCAAACAAACCTTGAAATAGTTTGCTAATCCCTCATTTTCAGTTCAAAAAACTCTCGAAATAATTATTTGGGGGCAACATACACAGAAATCTGGCAACTTGATTTGAACTAAGCTAAACTAGAACAACCCTTATTCAAAGTATTTATATGTTGAATTTCAGGATTTTGGAGAGTTATCCTGTGAATTGACGTGTAATCAAGCACGAGAGGTGGGAATAAATTTGGTTCATCTGGTGGCCATCAATTGCCTCTCGTTATTTTTCTTGTAGGGACCTTTTGGATTCCCTAAAATTCTGTTTTGTTCTTGCTGCTGTTTTTCAAATTTTAGGTAAAACAAAAAATGATTTTTTTTAATTAATTATCTGTTTTTAGTTGAGAATTTTGAGTTATTTTCTCGAAAATAATTGAAATGGAGACGAATGTCAAATGTTATCAATTTCCTGAAGAAGTGAAGATTATAGTTCAAATAAACAATTATGGGTAAAAATAATTTGTCATCCAAACTATAACACGATTGTGAAACTTTTCGTCTTGATTTTGTCAGATGCATGATAACTTTTTTTGTCAATTTCATGATATTTTATATGGGCAAAGAGTAGTATAAATTTTCAGCCTCAATAGTTAGAATTGAGCATATTAAACTACAGGTGTTAATTTGAATCGTCGGGTTGGATTTGTGTTTGGTTTCAGGTTATATTCAAAATATATCAAAATTAAGTAAAAGACTTAACAACTGCGTTTTAGATAATTTGGTAACTTCGTGTCAAATTCGTGTTAGTCGTGTCCGTGTTCGTATTTCTCTCATTAACTTTAAGTTGGGTTTTAAGTATGGATCGTAGATTGACCCCTACATTAAACAATCGAAATAGAGTAAAAAATCGTAAACAAAAAGCGTGTAAATGCATGTGACGTAATTCTACCAAAAATTAACTTGATGCTTCAAATGGCAAAGTAGAAAACTCGTATAATTAAGATGGCAAAATTAAAATAACTCCCAAAATGCCCAAAACATCATAATTCGGATTGCGTAATATTTCTTCCCTAAACAAATATAGGATGGTGTTCCAAATTATTTAGAAATATCATATCATTGGCCATGAGAAAATAAAACTTACAAAAACGGATCATGGTTTAATTGGGCCCAACTTCTTAGGCCTAAGCCCACCATGAGTCTTTAATAATGAAATTCAGACACAATTACTTAAATAATGTTATTGGGCCTAATCTTAAAAATGATTGCCTTCTTGTTTTTTTTTTCTTTTGAATGAAAAAAATATGATTTAACTTACAGTTAAAAAATGAACCCAGAACTTTAAATAAGAAAGACTGTAGGGATCACTACTATTTGAGTGGAAATATTAATTAAGACCATTGGAAAAGTTTGGGCTTCGACGATCTTATTATTTTTCTCTACTCAGCAATTCTTTTTTTTTTTTTCATTTTCCAAAAAGACGAGCGAAAGGAAATAACTTGGAAGAAATAAATAAATATTTATACATATAAAGAAAATTCATTTTATATCTTCAACTCGAAAAAGAAAGCCAAAAAATGGCCAAATAGAGGCCATGGTAGAATTAAGCTTTTGTAACAATGTGAAAAGCTACAAAAGTTCATTTAAAATTATTATTGACCATAATACGGCTACAAAGTTGAAACTTTTTTTTTTTTTTTTTTTTGAGGGAAACAAGTGAATATATTAAAACTTAACAGAGTCTCTCATCCACAGGAATAAGATGATTCAGTTCGGATGGAAATGCACCATAATACAAATTACAACCGAAAGAGAAAATGCAAATTTAGCTAAGTGGTGTGCCATCCTATTGGCTATTCTTGGAATGTAGCGCAAGGTACAACAGTGAAATGTGCACCGAGCTCTCGTATGTCGTCGATCACCCTTCCAAGGTATGTGAGGTTCGTTTGCCGTTGATGGTATGCATGGGCTATTATTAAAGATCCGTTTCCACCTCGACACACTCGAGGTGTAGCTCCGTAGCTATCTTTAACCCTTCCCGGCATGCAATGGCTTCCATGATGTCAACGGCGAATTCACGGTCGCATGTTTTGAAAGTACCTTTAATACTTCCCCGTTGTGTGTTCGTATTGCCACTCCTATACTTGAACCTTCTCCTTTGATGATCGAGGCATCCGTGTTGATCTTGACATCCGCTTCCTTTGGGCGTTGCCAGCGATGCACCACGACTTTCTCCCGCGCACCACTTATCATCATCCCTGACGACTTGATATTCATGTAAGCACTTCAAGGCTAGTGCGGCACTCATTATGGGAGATTTCTTTGTCTTGGAACGTACGCATGTTTCTCGCATACCATATGGTCCACAAAAGCATGGCAAACAGAGCATCCCGATCTTCATTTTTGTTTTTGTCAATTCGTGTGTCGGTCGGCCATAGACGCCGATGAAATAATTAAAGCGGGTCGAGTCGAAGTGGTGACGCGCGCCAAAAAAATGAGCTCCGGGCGATCTCGCGCCGCATGTTCCACCGTCTCGATCTCTTCACCACATCGTAGACAATATGGGTTGGGGCCGCCTTTACGCTTAGATAACGCGGCTCGAGCGGGTAGTGCATTATGTAGCATTTTCCATATGAAAACCTGGACCTTAGGAGGTATAGGAAGCTGCCATACCCATTTCCAAATAGGGAAGAGTCTCCGATGTCGATGGCTTTGTTAGTGAGGTGAGTCTCCAAAGTCCACCCTACCTTATAGCGGATTTGACGTTGTCTTGTCAGTTAGCCGTGAAATGCCATGTCCATCCGTCCTCGCACGATAATTTCTCAAGGGATACTCGAATGTCGGGCTTCCTAAATGCGTGAAAATATTCCTTATCAAGTCATCATTCCATTTCGGGGTGTCTACCAACATTAGATCACGAACCAAAGATGTCTTCCCTTCGACCTTCGCCACCGGTAGTGGGATAGAAATTATGGGTGGATGGTAGCCAGATCACCCCATATGCGAATAGAGTTTCCATTTCCAACAAGCTTTCTAGAACCCTTTTTGATGATATCTCTTCCTGTTACAATACTTCGCCAGGTAAAACTGGGGTTATATCCAATTGTAGCAGTTAGAAAATCACCGTTTGGGTAGTATCGAGCTTTTAACGTTTGGGCGAGTAAAGAGTTATCATTTTGTAACAATCTCCACCCTTGTTTTGCGAGCATGGCTTTGTTAAAAATGGGCAGTTCGAATCCCAAGCCTCCTTCATCCTTCGACTTGCATAGCAATTGCCACTTTAACCAATGTATTTTCCTTTCTTCCCCCCTTTGCCCCCACCAAAAATTTGCCATCAAGGAGTTAATTTTCTGGCATATTTCTGATGGGATTTGGAAGCAGCTCATAATGTACGTGGGTATCGCTTGGGCCACGGATTTTAACAGTGTTAATTTTCCTGCTGCCGATAATGTAATTGCCTTCCGCTTTTTCGCTTACCAACTCGTCCGATTAGTGCATTAAAAATGCTCTTTTTTGATCTGCCCACATGTGTTGGCAATCCCAAGTAGATATGGTGTTTTTCTACTTTCTGGACTCCCAGCTGGTTAGCAAAGGACATAGCATTGGCTTGGTCGACCCCTTTGCTAAAAGTGATTTCGGATTTTTCAAAATTTACCACTTGTCCCGACGCCTTCCCGTACGTAGTGATGATATTCTTGATTTCATGTATTTCGTTGCCATTTGCTCGTCCAAAAATTATCTTGTCGTCGGCAAAGAATAAATGAGAGATTGGCGGAGCTCGTCTGCAGATTTTAAATCCATGTATGTGCCCAGCCTGTTCCGAATTTCTGATAAGGGACGAGAAAGCCTCTGCACAGAACAAAAACAAGTAGGGGGAGAGAGGATCGCCTTGGCGAAGACCTCGTGTGGGGATAAAAGTATTTCCAGGGATGCCATTAGTAAGAATTGAATAAGAAACCGCGAGTAGACACAAAATAGCGTAATAAGAGATGCATATGATTTGGAATTCCTAAGCATAACATAACCTGATGTAAAAATTCCCACTCAACCCTGTCATAAGCCTTGCTCATGTCAAGTTTGAGTGCGAATGACCCCTTTTTTTTGGCTGTGTTGGATTTCATTGCATGGAAGATCTCAAAGGCTAGGAGGGCATTATCTGTAATGAGACGCCCGGAACGGGCGCGATTGGCTCGGGTGGATCATATGATTAAGGCGACCTTGGTCTATTGGCGATGACTTTTGTAATTATTTTAAAAATCACGTTGCATAAACCGATGGGCCGAAATCACTAGGGAGTGAGGGATTTTTATTTTGGGTATCGAGAATGATGTGGGTATGGTTGAGAGGGGATGGGTCGACTTGGTTATTAAGAACGTTAAGGATGGTTGCCACAACATCACTCTTAATAGAAGACCAAAAATGTTGAAAAAAGAAGCGGGGCATACCGTCGGGCCCGGGGCTTTTGTGGGGTGCATCCGGGATAGAGCTTCAACGATTTCGGACTCGGTGAAGGTGCACCTATTTGATTCGGAGCTCGTTCGGTATTCCAGATTTATGCGTTCGGACCCGTGAAATTTGAATCGGTAGTAGGCGTGAAACGGAGTTCTCGAAATATTGTTTAAGCACCTCCGCAATATCATTCTGGTCGACAACCCGTCCCTCGTGTTTAATATATGATCAATAAATTTAACCTTCTTACGCCACATGCTACCTTGTGGAAGAATGCCGTATTTTTGTCCCCGTCTTTGAACCAATTAACCCGAGACCGTTGGAACCACATGGTTTCTTCACGCCGCATAAGAGTCATAATCTTTTTTTCTAATTGTTTAGGCTGCCGTGATATGCTTGCTTCTGGAGGTAGGGCAAATTTCCTCCAATTGGGTGCGTGCGCATTCGTTCTTTCTAATCATACCAAAGTGTGTTGCTTCCCAACCGAGAAGGGCCATACCAAGTTGTTGGATTTTGTCTTTTTGTTTTCATTGGAGAATTACTCGTGGGTGGAAGTTCCATGCCTGTTGGATAAAAGGTTTGCAAGAGAGTCTTGCAACCACATTTTTTCAAAACGGAACATCCGTTTCCTCTTGATGCATCACGCCTCTTTGATTCCTTCCATGTCAACAATATTGGGCAATGGTCCGATGAGATGCGGACCATGTGTTCGATTTTATACATAGGAAACGACTCACCCAAGAGATGTTAGCCACGCATCTATCAAGCCGCTCTTGTATATTATTCGCCCCTTCTTCCATTAGTCAAGTGAATTTGAAGCCAAAAAAACCGAGGTCGTCTAAGTTCTGATCCCGAAAGCGTGTCTCTCGAAAGCCTTGATTTTAATGTCGTCTTTTGGCCTACCCCCCACTTTTTCCGAATGATATAGAATTTCGTTAAAGTCACCAACGCACAACCACGGGGAGTTATCGTTTGCATGCAAGGATTTAAGTAGTTGCCACGTGTTTGATTTCAAATGTTCTTCCGACCATCCATATATCCTCAAGTAATCGCCACTGCCCGTCATCAAAGTGTCTATAGTATGTAGAGAATGGTATTGGACTGTCAATGGATCGATTCTTTCCACATGAAGCATAATCCACCTCTCCGACCCCGTTCCGCATGTCGCAATCAACCGCAAAAAAATTGGAGAAACATAGTTTATCGCATAACTTGTCAATTTCTGAATTTAGTAACTTTGTTTCCATAAGGAACACAATGGTGGGATCTTTTCGTTTGATGTCTCGTGTAAGCACTTGAACCTGCGAGGGTTCCCAAGCCCTCGCGATTCCAACTGAGGCAACTCATTGTGTTCGGCGGGCTTCTTTTTGTGATCTCCGCCGTTGGGTTATTCGTATAAGACTCGTCCATTTTTTCCAGATTTTCAGTCTCCTGTTTGTGCTTTTTGGTTGGAGGAGTGGGTTGGGAAAGGTCCATGTCTGTTTGGGGCTTTTTGTTTTTCTTTGTTTTGGAGGTATGGTGACAGGGTTTGTAGAGGGGAAGGTTTAAATTGAAGCAGTCGGGTCCAGGTACTAGGTTTCTTGGGATCAGTACTTTGTGGTTGGGTTGGGCGTTTTGTGTAAGTTGTTTGGGAATTTGGCATAAGGGTGTCAACAACAGATGATAGGGTAGTCGGTGTGTGGGGATGTGGGAATGTGTTAGTTATCTCCAAAGGGGTTAAGATGGTGGGCATGCATGGAGAGTTCATGTTTGTTTGGATTTGGGTAGGGACATCAGTGAGGTTTGTTTCTGGGATGCGTGAGGATGGGTTGAGGTTCTGAGGCGGTTTAGGGATGATGGTTTGAAAGGAGAGGTTGAGGGAGTCAAAGTTAGGAAGTGTTGCTGATGCATAATGGGATGATTGGGGGGTGTCGTTTCTGTGAGGGTGGGCGATTGGCGGGTCTTCGGGGGTTTTGGGTGTGGGTGAGTGTTTTAGTTCAGTTTGGTAGATAAGTTGTTTGGATGTTTTGGAGTTTGTGGGAGGTGTGGGAGGGGTATGAGCGGTCGAGCGAGGCCGTTTGTAGGGAGATGCTTTTAACCATGGTCCGTACTTGGCTTCAGAGGGGTTTGGGCTGCATTGTTGTCATAGTCATTACAAGCTCGGAAATGGTGACCGATAATTCCGCAGCAAAAGCAGTAAACTGGTAGGGATTCATATTTGAGGGGGATCCATTTTGATTCTCCTTTAACTTTTATTGTAATTCCCCTCAGTAATGGTTTAGAGATGTCAACTGCGATTTTTATTCTAGCCGACTTACCGAATAGGTTGTCTCCATCCGAGTCCCAGGCGACGAAATTACCAACATGTTTAACCATTATAGATAAGGCTTTCTCATTCATGCACGTGACAGGTAGGTCATAGAAACGGGTCCAGAAAGGTGTCTCCGTGATGGAAATGGTGGATGGTTGTTCCGTTCCTTCGATTGCCTTAAGGGCGAACAGGCAGCCTTCGAAATGCCACGGTTGGTTCGAGATAACCCATTCTCTTTCTTTTGGGTCGTCAAAGCGGAATAAGAATAGGTTTTTGCCCCAATCTCTAGCGGTGTAGCCCTTTCGCGGTTTCCACGCTTTCTTCATAACCTCGAGTAAGTAGTAGGAGTTGAAGGCTTTGTGTGTTTTAAGTGTTCCCGCCAAACAAAACCCCTCGGATGTTTTATTTCGATCAACAGAATGTGTATCAGCATCTAGGTCTATCACAGTGGTCTCCTGCTTCGATAGGTCCTCCATTCACTAGTCTGCTACTGATTCAATTGTAGTCGGGTTGAACGAATAATTCCTGCAAAAACCTGCAACAAAGCACCATGAAACAGAAAAAGGCACAAAAAACAGAGTTAGAGGTGTTATTAGCACGGGGAAAGAGGTGGGATGGGGCGTGCGGGCAGCAGTGATTTTGAGGTCAGACAGGGATGGGTGGTGAGCAGGTGTTGGTTAGATAACAAGAATATAGTGAAGTCAGACATAGTTTGACAGCTGCCCATGTGAGGTTGTGTGAGACATAAGGATGTGGGTTTTGTGTGACACTATGCAAAACATTCTCTGACAAGGGTAGGATGGGCCAATAGAGAAAAGGTTGACAGAGATGGGGATGAAGTATGAAGAAAAAGAAAATAGATGAGGGAGAAAGATGGAGGAATGATGGGGGTGAACGGTGTCGGCGGATAACGGTGTTGGCGGAAAAGGGTAGAAACCCTAACACAACCCACTGGTTGAATTGTGCTCCAAAAGTCCCACCAACTACCACTAATTTTTTTTTTATTGATTTCATATTTAGGATTATAATAATGCAAAAAGCTACTAATATTCAATGTTATAAATATATAAACATTATATTAAAACATGGAGTATGTTAACAAATTGAAGATTTCCGAGGTGTGCAAAATATATACTATCCTAAAGGATTTATTTGTGTGATCCTTCATGATTCAACGTAATACATGAACAACAAAATAAAATTAGCCTGTAGCCCAACAACACATAAGATGTGAGGAATTTTTCAGAAGAAGAGTAAGAGTTGATGATATGTTTCTATACAATGAACCTGGAAGTCGAGGATGTATTAATTAATCATCAAAGCTTCCAATGGATATAATATGATTAGGTGGAACAAAAGAGCGGTTCTAGCCACATAGCAGGACAATAGCTCGGCTCTAGCTACACAGGGGATAATAGCTCGGCTTGAGCCACCCTATATAAATAGGTAGGCTATTAAAATATAAACATATGAAAATAAGGGGTATGATGTTTTACTCAAGTTTAATTTAAGGAGCATTAATCATCTTGAGTAGAAATTAGGATCATTATGGTAAGGTAGAAAAAACAGATTTTCGGGTAAGGCTTCCAAATCATTAAAAATAATTTTTAGGTTGCAAAAATAATTCGAGTTGCGATTATATCGCCCGCGCATGGGGGAGCAAATCGACGATTTTACACTACGATCCGCAAATTTGGCGTAACTCTTTTATGTGCGCGAGGCCCCTATTCACTTGACCTATTATTACTAAACACATAATGGTCTCTCACTAATAAAGAGAGTAAAACTTCATTATCCTTCCTATGTGGAATATGAAAGTTTTTAGAAACATACTCATGGCTAGTTTATACAATAATCCCCAGCATGTTTCTAAAGAACGAAAAGAAAATTTAGAGATATTTGTTTGGTTACTAAAATGAGTGTAGAATGTATCAAATCTGGTGTCTTTTGGACTATGAACTGGAGCACCTAGAATGATAAGATTTAAATTACATAGTTTGGTGAAGCTTGTAGCTTCTATGAACTAAGAATTCTTTATTGTAAGTTAAATTCTTATCGATCACATTAATAGAGATATGTATTTTATCAATAACATCGGAAAACATTGAGTACACACAGACCCTGATTACAACAAAATTTGCCCACGCAGATATTATTTTTTGTCATTACAATCTTGTCAGATTCAATGGACACTTTAACTCCAGCCTTCCCTAACAAAGAAACATAAACTAAGTTTGCCCTAATAGTGGGCACATGGAGCACTTCATTGAGAGCCAAGGTCTTGCCAGATGTGAGTTTCAATAGAATTTTGTCTTTGCCATGAACCTGTTCAGTTTGAGAATCCCCGAGATACACATGTTCTTCTCCATCTCCTACAGAATTGTAGGATGCAAAGGCTTCTCTATTTGCACAGATGTGTCTGGTAGCCCCAGAGTCTACCACCCATTCTTTCACATTGGCCACAAGATTAATTTGAGAAAACATTGTTGCAACAATATCATCCCCTTTGACCAAATTTGCATTTAGCTTTGGATGATTTTCATTTGGCTTTGGAAGATTGCCATTTTTCTTTCTATATTTGCACTGAGGTGCATGGTGACCAGACCTTCCACAAACGTAACAGTTTCCTTTCGTTTTAAGTTGGTGGAGTTATTCACTTTAGGTTTGTAATCAAGTTTGATTAAAAAAAATTACATTCTTGTTATTAAAATTTACCTTGCACCATGTTTGCAATTGTAGTTGTTTCCTTCCTTTTGCTCACTTTGAGTTCCCTTCGGTTTGTGTCTTCGTTTATGATGTGGGTAATTAGATCAACAAGAGATAGTTGCCTGTGTTTATATTTTAATTGTTGCTTGTAGTCTTCCACGAGTTTGGCAATTTTTTGATCATCAAACCAACTACGAATTCCTCTTGCAGGGTAATGTTTTCAGTCTTTAGATCCTCCAATAGCTTGTGATATTTGTTGATCTGCATCTTGATATCCTTACCAGCCGTCATTTTCCATTTATAAAAATTCCCGATGACAAACTTTTATTTTCCAGCATCTTCGGCAGTATATTTCAAATGCATAGACTCCCAAATAGCTGTGTCTTCCTTATAAGAGCAGTAGACATTAAACAAATCATTATTAAGAGTGTTAATAATCGTATGACTACAAATCTTATTAACATAGATACACATCTCCTTTCTTTTGGATCAACGAAGGTTCGACTTCTTTTCGTCGATGACATTAGCAACACCGTGCATGTCTAGGACGGAAAAAATTAACTCTTGTCAATGTCTGTAATCCTGACCACTGAACATTTTGATTTTGGAGATGTCTGGAAATGGCTTGGCGTACGAGAACACCGAGGTATGCGGAGCAACAAGAAGAACGATCGGTGTAGTTACATTTGCAGCAAGTGTCGTGGCATTATTCTCAGGTTGTGTGTTGAGTTGGCCAGCAGATGGCATTATTATCAAACTCCATGATAAATCCTTTAGAATGTTAAAAAATGGAGTCTGTTACGGAGTGAAGATTTTCGAGGCGAACAAAATTTGCCCTGTCCTAAAGGATTTATTTGTGCAATCCCCCAGGATTCAACGGAATATATGAACAACAAAATAAAATTGACCTATAACCCATCAACTCAGAAGATGTAAGAGAGGAATTTTTCAGAAGAAGAGTAAGAATTGATGGCTCTGTTTATGTACAATGAACCTGGAAGTCAAGGATGTATTAATCATCAAAGCTTCCAACGGATATAATATGATTAGGTGGAATAAAAGAGCGGTTCTAGCCACATAGGGGACAATAGCTCGACTCTAGCCACATAGGGGACAATAGCTCGGCTTGAGCCACCCTATATAAATAGGTAGGCTATTAAAAAATAAACATCTGAAAATAAATGGTGGGATGTTTTATTCAAGTTAAATTTAAGGAGCATTAATCATCTTGAGTAAAAATTAGGATCATTATGGTAAGTTAGAAAAAAAATAGATTTTCTGGTAAGGCTTCCAAATAAAAAAAAATAGGTTGTAAAAATAATTCGAGTCGCGATTATATCGCCCGTGCAGGGGGCAAATCGACGATTTTACACTACAATCTGCAAATTTGACCCATCTCTTTAAGTACGCAAGACTCCCTTATTCACTTGGTCCATTATCACGAAGCCCATAATGGTCTCTCACTAATAAAGAGAGTAAAACTTAGTTATCCTTCTTACGTGGGATATGAAAGTTCTTAAAAACACACCCATGACTAGTTTTATACAACACATTGTTCTAAAAGAAAAAATCAATGAAGGTTTGGAAAGTGAAAATGAACCATGCATGTGATGTCAAGTATGATTAATTCATGCTTAAGTACCAGTCCATTGAAAAATGCGCATTTGGGCTAAGAAGGGCATGCCCAATACAAACATTAGAGAAAAAAATAAAAAAATATTTATGTCCAAAAATAAAAAGAAAAATCACATGTAAACTCATTTCTTTTAATTGGAGATTATACAATTCAAATTAGTTATACCTAAATAAACAAAAAAAAAATTGAGTCATTAATTTTATAAATAACGGCAATATAAATTGACGTGCATATATACATTATCATATATAGTCATACATTATCATTATTTTTCCCCTAAATTTTCTTTTTATTTACATTTTGCTCCGCTAAAATCTTAAATCCATAAAAAGTGTGTATGATTTCCAGATAAGGTGGTGTCCCAAATAAAGGGCACTAGCCGCACAAGCTACTTGACTTTTAAAAATAAGGGTTTGTATAATAAATAAAAACCCATTGAGGAGGAAACTTTTGCTTTTGCAAGAAAAGTCTACTCAACTAATTATTTGAGTCATAATTGGTAGGAATGAAGGAAACTTGCTCCCTTTTATGTAAGTTTTTCCTTTTTCAAAAAATGTAGACTTTCATTCCAAGAAGGAAAAAAAGACTAGTTATATAAAATTTAAAAATGAATATAATATATTTTTACGCTATTATATTATATATAGGCTGTGTAATGACTAGAGGTGGCAAAAAATCAAAATTGGCCCAGCCCACTAATGGGACAGGGTTGGACTTCATTTTTAGGGTGGCGAAAAGTACAAGGCCTACTTTGACCCGATCCTACGACCCAAAATCTGACAAACTCGAACGATCTGATGTAATCATGTGTGAAATTGCTAGTGAATTGGGCTGGATTAACACAAAATGGCAACATGACAAAAATTTAGGCCAGACCAATCCTGATCTAAAAAAACAAGTATAATATAGCAATGAACTTGAGCCATGTAGTATATTTTTGTTTGTTTGAGTTTTTTATTGTGATTTTATAACATGTACATCATAAAGTGAAAATATTTTTAAAATATGAATTAAAAGATACCCATAATACATATATATTTGTATTCAATGCAAAAATTACAATTAAAAAATGACTATTTTTGTGTGAGAGTGGTAGTTGGGGCTCAAAGAACTGTACATTTTTCTAGTTGGAACATTATTTTTTTTTTCTAGGGAGTTTTAGTTGGGGAACTCAATTCTATTTGCCTTCATCATGACTAGATTAAATCCTCCACGTTTTTCAAATGGAATTGGACCCCATAAAATCCATTATTAAAGAAAAAGGTCATCTTATATGTTACTTTTGATGGGGTTTCTGCTTATTATATTTATATGTATGCTCATTGCCATAAAGGGTCATGAATAATTGTCACTAATTGAGATTAATGTTTCTTTATTTTGTTATATTTTTATCAATAAATATAGCATTATGAAGTAAGCTTATTAGGGCATGTTTTTAAAAACCTCTACAAATTTACTTTTTGGTGGAGCCTATGGTCTTGCCACATCATAAAAACCTCAAGAAGAAAAACCCCTACATTTTTCTCCCACAATCCAAAACCTCTAAACAACTTTTTGTGGACCCTACACTCTCCACTATAATATCACATATTTATTATAGTTTATATTATATAATATGAACTATTACATTTATATATATATATATATATTTTTTTATAAAATAAAAAATATTTTTATACATATTTTATATATAATAAATATTATTTACATTTATATTTATAATATATTTTATATATAATAAATACTATTTATATTTATATACATAATTTATATATAATATTATTTAAATTATTTATATTTATATTACATGATTTCTATATAATAAATATTATTTTAATTATTTATCCAAGGCCCAAGCCCACTTGTGCCATTTTTAATTAAAAAGAAAAACTGAAGATGCGGTACCGTAAACACGGTACCGCTTTTTTTTGTGATGAAAAAACCTATGATCTACAATGGGGGTGAGGTTTGTCAATAAAGTTTTTTTTTTTGTACAAACCTCTCAAAAAAGCCCCCATTGGACATGCCCTTAGATCATCATGATCTAGAGTACAAATTAATTTTTCAAAAGTAGGTCTTATGATAATTTTTTAATTAGGTTAATTAATTTTAATTAAGTACAAGAGTAGATTTGGTCTACCAACCTCAGTCACAACCTTTAGAATTAAGTGGTCCAGACACACGAGTTTTGCTTACAAATATCGACTTTCAACAAGCATAATCCCTCGTTATTTTTAAATTGTGGAATCAAAACTTTAATAAGAGAATAACTAGTTGGGAGAGAATAATAATATTCTCCACTACTTGAAAACATTAATTTATATGAGATTGCTAGCTTAATGAAAAGTTATCCTTTAACAAACTTATTGATACAATGTTCTCCAATTAAATATAGTACATAAATATTATATATATATATATATATATATGGAGGATCAGTGATCTACCATGTATCTAGGTGAGACACAATGGACTAATCTCAACTATCCCCCACTATTAATCAAAGGTATGATTTAAGGGATAAAAAAATATATTGAAACATTAATTTAATCAACATAAGGGTAGTAGGGTAAAATAACATAACAAGGTAGTTACAAACATAGAATTAAATCTCTTTCTCTCTCATACATCTCCCCAATCTCACGTGTTGTCTCTCCTCCACCCCATTCTCACGTCTCTCTCTCTCTCTCTCTCTCTCTCTCTCTCTCTCTCTCTAATTCCTCCATTAACGCAAATAAGAAAAAACGTGAAGAACTCGAAAATTACAGTTCATGAAAATTACAAAGAAAAGACAAGAAAAATCGGTGCAATATTACAGAAAAATAACAAACAGTGAGTTTGAAACATGATGATGAATCATCAGTCGTGGAAAAAACTCTATCCAACATCATCAATGGTGTAGTCATCGATGGAGAACTCGAAACTGACCATTAACATAAACTTTTAAAAACTGTAATTTTCACGAATAAGACGATGCATAGATATGTTGGTTTTTGGAGTCAAAATAGAAGAATGGACTTTTGTCCCACATAGGTTGGAAAACAAAAGTGATGAGAGCCTTAAGGCTATTTAAGGAACCCATGTGTTTTGATTTCAAGTGCACCAATCAAATACACTATAATCTTTGTATTTTTTTTTAAATCAAAATAACACCCCGGGGGGTGGGGGATTGAGGCCTGATCCCCTACCTGTAGATTAAATAATCAAAGTATCATACAATATCATGTCCCGTCACGGCGGGAGAAAATCAAAATGTAAGAAACCTATCACTACGACAACTATACAGGCTATCATCATATGATATCGAAATAATACAATGAGACCCATAATCTATGAAAATCAAGCTCGATATCCCGGTTGGTCCATCCAATGAGCGCTAGAAGATGGTGAGTCGTGCCCTCATAAACAATATGACTACCAAGAGCAGCAGCTCCCAACTCCGCCAGATGATCAACTGGTCGATTTCCCTCTCTGTGTATGTAAGAAATCGAATATTGAAGGTCCCTCAACATGTTTCGAATGCGAATCGGTGTATCTAAACTCTGCCAAGAGCTGAGGCAACCGGATGTGATCGTGGTGACCACCACCGCAAGGCGTCGACTCGATCCAAATATGCAAAGAAAAATCGATGGGCATGCTTTAATCCCATCTCCAATGCTAGTAGCTCGGCATGAAAGCTAGACATCGCCTGGAAGGAACTGTGAAATGCCAACATGAGTCTGCCCGAATGATCTCGAATCAATCCCCTTCCGCTAGCTATCAATGTGCCTCGATCAAATGAACCATCCGTGTTCAACTTGACCGAGGAGATCGAGGGGCTCGCCAAATCACCATCATCGGCTGCGTAGAACCTGTGGTGGATCACTCCCCTGTAAAAAACCCACCGTAGGGAAGCATCCGGACCAATCCAAAGGGCTCAATCGCCCGACCAAAACAAGAATCCGAGATATCGCTCCACCGCCGAGATAATGTGAGATGCGAAGAAAGGAAGGTGTCGATGCTTAACATTATTCCTTTCCGTCCCGGACAAACCATAAAATCAAGCAAGGAACCAGGAAACTCAAGTGCCTCGTGTGTGATCTCGTGTGTGCGATTCCTCCAAAATGTGAGGAACAATATCATATCGTGGTGTGTGGAAGTGTAGTGTCAAACCAAGGAACAAAGTGATTCCACCGGGATCAACAATATCATTCATCAAAAAGAGGTGAGGGATAGATTCAACTCGAGGAGAAGAATGTGGATTATGAAAGCAACAACGACAGAACGTGAAGCAAGAGAAGTGCCACGTGCACGAAGCTCGATATCCACAGGAGACGATTACGAAGGAGGCGCCAAAGGAAAATAGAAATAGAAGGAATGAGAGTATCGTTCCAAATGGCACCAAAGAGAAGGTTCTGAGCATTTCTACCCCGGATAGAATCCCAAGCACAAGACATCGAAAACCCTCCATGAGAAGTAAGCATCCAACGCATGATATCCTCGGACCCCAAATTGAATCGGAACCCCGGATATATCCTCAATGAGACTCTCGGGAAGCCCACATCCGGAGACCAAGACCGATACAATCTATCTCTATCCCATATACCATCGCGAATGAACCAATCAACGTCATATGTCCCAAAGGCCGATCCAAACAATGATCCGCAAGCGGCCTATGCCCAAGCCAAATATCATCCTTAAACTTACCCGACTACCACCGCCATAGACCAGAAAATCCGCTCTTGGGATCGAATACCGATCCGTCTCAATCGCCTCCACGATGACTATGATTATGTGTTACTGAGGCTCTACGGGAGACGAAGCCCATTGCAACAATACTTGATGATCAAGAATCGGGCCCTAAGAGAATGACCTCGTGTAACCTCCACCACAACTTGTGAATCAAGGCATCAAGAATATCGAAAGTCGGCGCAACCCCAAACCACCTCGAAAATAGGATGGCGATACTATCCCAATCGATCCAATGAGTCTTCTTCTGCCCCGCATAGGATCCCCGAAAGAATCTAGCCATGATCTCGCTCCAATCTTTCTGAATCGTCTTTGGCGGCCGCATGACCAAGAATATGCAACAGTGGCCATCGGCGTGCTCAGAATAAGAAGCGAGCCTACCACCAAAAGACAGATAGATGTCGTCGACCACCCAAAGAATCTCTATCTAACATCCTCTCAATCACCGGGAGGAAAATATCTTTCGTCATACGTCCCTTGAACAAGGGGACACCCAAATAAGTCATCGGCAAGTCATCGCGTGCGAATCCGGTCGGCTCATGCACCATGTGCTCCCATCCGTTAATGTATCGTGAGGCGAGAAAGAATCTACTATTCGAACACTAACCATTGGCGAGTAAGTAGCGAGAATAGTGCTCAAGAAAGTGCACTAAGCGTAACGAGACCATCCCCGGATGCCCTAGTGAAGATAACCACATCATCGGCATAGGCCAAATGCGTTACTGGAAAACCTCGCCGTGTCCGATAAATCATATGCTGGTGTCGTCTAATAATGGAATCCAATCCACTGGGATAAATATTCTCGCGCCGAATAAACAATACAGGAGATAGAGGATCCCTGCTGCAGCCCTCGAGTGGAAGGAAAATATCCGAAGGGCTACCATTAACTGAATCGAGAGAAGCGCGATTGCTCAATACAAATTGCCTATCATATCACCAACGCACAGAAAGCCCATATGAATCATGGCAAAGATACAAGAAATCCCACTCCACCCTATCATAAGCTTTAGCCATATCCAGCTTCATAACCACATTAGGAACCTCTGTGGCGAAGCTGATATCATGGATAAGCTCCTGCGCAAGCAAAATGTTATCCGAGATAACACGGTCGGGTATAAAGCTACTCTGATTTGGCGACACAATCAGTGGTAGAATCGAGACTAACCGCGTATTCATAATCTTCGAGATAATTTTATTCGTCACGTTGCACAGACTAATAGGCCGAAACTCAGTCCACTTCCGAGGGTGAGGAACCTTCGGAATGAGAACTATAGAGGTAGCTGTGAACGTGGAAGACATAAGATTTCCCGAGAAGAAGTTAACCACCGCATCCTCAATATCCTGTCGACAAAATCCCAACAATCTTTGAAAAAACAAAGTGATGAAAATCCATCAGGCCCAGAAACACTAGACGGATCAATCCCAAAAACTGCATCCCGAACCTCCTAGGCCGTCGGCATATCACAAAGTCCATCCAAATCAACAGAATCAGGAAGCCGAGGGAAGAACTCATCAACGGGAGTGGTCAGATACTCCAAGTCAGAAGTCAATAGGGACTGAAAGAATTGGACTGCCGACTTCCGAATCTGAGAATCTTGTGTAATCGTCACCCCATCATCATCGATCGAGTGGATCCTAGCACGACACCTTTTCTTCTTAACAAACCCATGGAAGAACTTAGTGTTGCGCTCTCCCTCAACTGCCCACTTAACTGCAGCTTTCTAGCGCCAAAAATCCTCCTCCATTTTTAAACGTAGCTCATACTCAGCCACACAATGATGTAGCTCAGCCCGATGAGTCGGAGAAGGATCATTGTCGTATACAGCCTGAGCCACAACAACTGCATCATCATCCAATCTAACCCGATCAAAAACATTACCAAATGTCTGGTAATTCCAATTCTTGAGTCTGTGCTTGACCCTGTTCAATTTGTGCTGCAAGTTCCTCATCCCAAACCAACCAGTGGGAGGCCCCCATGCTTCTTTGACTACCTGCAAAAAAGTATGGTGACGTATCCACATATGCTGAAATCGAAAGGAACGGCGAGACACATGCGGTAAAAACTGACAGGATATGAGTAAAGGAGCATGATCAGAGCGAACACGAGATGAATGCGTAACAACAGAAGAAGTAAACACATCAGTCCAATGTTCATTATATAAATCCCTATCATGCCTCTCCTGAAGCCCACCTCTAGCCCACGTAAAAATAGGCCCCTCACACCCCGCATCAAATAACTCACAATCCGCAATCATGTAAGCAAAATCCAACATCTCATCCAATCTATCAGAAGTACCACCTACCCTCTCGTGATCATGCGAAAAAATGTTAAAGTCACCACTAACAAGCCAGGGTAACCCCTCCATACTAATCGCAATCTCACGCAAGGTATCCCACAAATTGTATCTAGCTACTCTATCACATTTAGCATACACAAAAGTCAAATAAATAGGCTGAGGCAATAAAGCTGATGTCATCCTACAATGTAGCAATTGTGTATGATCAACAAGAATTTCAAAATGGAAATGAGCAGCAGACATAATCCAGATATGATTAGAACAATTATATAAACCCTGATCAAATCCAAATCTGTGACAATAGAAACTAAAATCCGGAGAGGTCATAGGTTCTAGAATTGCAACAAAAGGTAATTTATAGCGAGTAATTAACGCATGCAAATGACGCTGACTACCCGCATTAGCAATACCCCGCACATTCCACGTTAAAAATTTAATCGACATAATTAACTAGTAGAATGAGATGAGGATTTAGAAACACCTGATCGATTTTGTGAGTGATAGCCCCCTCCTTTCGAAAGGAAAGCATGAACAAGCTTTCCAGATTTTTTGTTCTTTATCGGAGATTTCGGAGCTTTATCAACACCAATTTTTTTTGTTTTTTTTTTATATAATCCAACTGTCCAACTGAAGCTTTGGAGTTCATCGTCTTTGGATCGGGAATAATGGCAGCAGGATTTTTACTCGAATTTCCTTCGAAAATTACCTCTGCTACGTCTAAATCATGCATATGGGTTGTTGATGTGTTTAAGAGAGAAATGGGTTGAACTCTATTTAAAGGCCCATCTTCCAAATTTGAATCATTCAAAAAATCAGACGTGATTTGCGTTGTGGAAGGAGCTGAGGAATGTTGGTCAAAATGGGCCATTTTACCATTAGGGTCTGAATTAAATAATCTTTGTATTTTGATTCTTCTAAATTCCTTTCTTGTATTCTCTTGTAGAGTTGGGAGAAAGGTGTGAGTTAGTCAAATATTTGTAATAGTGTGGGAGTATTGGATTCGGGAGTTGGGAGAGAGAATTTCTGTGTGATTGTATAAATTTTTCATACAGTAGAATTACTCTGCGGGTCGTGGTTTTTCTCCGATTTTGGAGTTTTCACGTAAATCTTGTGTTGTGGTTTGTTGTTATTTTATTTCTTAATTATTTTTGCTTGTCCCTAGGAATGAATGAGGATTGTTTTTCCCAACAAGTTGTATCAGAGCCCGGGTCGGGTCTCTTGAAATTCTGAGTATGCTTTGTGGTTGCAGCGTTGTCTGATCTTCCACATCAGAAAAGATTTATTGAGAGGTAGGTTCCGGGGGTCTCTTAATTTCTCAGTATGCTCTGTGGTTGCAGCTTTGTCTGATCTTCCACATCAGAAAAGATATTTGAGGCGGGTATTCATTAGGTTAAGGGTGTATAAGCAGGTATGTCAAAATTTTCAAATTCAATGAAGTTTGACGTGGAGAAGTTTGATGGAAGAATCAACTTTGGCTTATGGCAAGTACAAGTCAAAGATGTGATGATACAATTCGGATTATACAAGGTACTGAAAGGAAGGTCAGGTTCAGGCAATTCTACCAAGTCGGATGGTCTTTGGCGAATTGAACGACATCGACAAAGATTCTCACAAGACTAGTATGAGTGATGAAGATTGAGAGGATCTGGATTTGAGGGATGCAAGCACAATACGTCTGTGTTTGGCTAAGAATGTTCTTGCAAATGTGCATAGGATTTCAAATGCTAAAGAGCTATGGGAAAAGCTTGAGGCTTTGTACCAAGCAAAGGGCATTTCAAATCGGTTGTACTTGAAGGAGTAGTTTCACACACTGCGGATAAACGAAGGATCAAAAATCTCGGATCATTTGAGTACACTCAATGGCATCATCTCAGAGCTAGAGGCAATTGGAGTGAAAATTGAAGATGAGGATGAGGCGTTACGGCTCATCTTGTCTCTTTCCCATTCCTATGAGCACATGAAGCCAATTTTGATGTATGGGAATGAAACTTTAATTTTTGCTGAAGTGACATGTAAACTTCTTTTTGAAGAGAGAAGGCTAATGAGTGATGGACGAACTTCAACAGAAAATTCGGTAGCGGTGGCAGTAAGTAAAGGGAGGAAGAAAGACTCCAAGAATGTTGTTTGTTGGAAATGCGGAGAACTCCGGCATACAAAACGTAATCGTCAAGGTGGAGTCAAAGTGCGACAAATAGCTCGAATCAAAGGCTAACATTGTGATAGATGAAGATTTTCTCCGAGGAGAAAATGTGCATCCTTATGGCATGTGTTTAGTTTCCATGAAAAAGGATGTGATAGTGTTAGCGGGTCCTCAAGTTTACACACATGCATTGACTTGGCATGGATGCAGGGTGTGTGGTGAATGTTATGTCGATGGCTGAATGACTTATAGGAGAGCCAAGAGCTAGAAGTTGCTGAATTTTCAGTGGGGTTTTTTCGACATGTGCCGATTGAAATTCTTAGAATGGTTTATTCTAAGTGGTCTACTCATATGGTGGAGTAAGATTCTATGGTTTGAGAATGATGGTTCTCGGGTTGAGAATCATGGAGCTTCTTTTATTTTAACAAGGTGGAGTTTGTTGGTTTTTGTTGTCAAAATAGAAGAAGGGGCTTTTGTCCCACATAGGTTGGGAAACAAAAGTGATGGGAGCCTTAAGGCTATTTAAGGAACCCATGTGTTTTGATTTTCAAGTGCACCAATAAAATACACTATAATCTTTGTATGTTGATTCTTCTAAATTTCTTTCTTGTATTCTCTTGTAGAGTTGGGAGAAAGGTGTGAGTTAGTCAAAGATTTGTAATAGTGTGGGGGTATTGGAGTCGGGAGAGAGAATTTTTGTGTGATTGTATAAATTTTTCATACAGTAGAATTACTCTGTGGGTCGTGGTTTTTCTCCGGTTTTGGAGCTTCCACGTAAATCTTGTGTTGTAGTTTGTTGTGTTGTAGTTTGTTGTTATTTTATTTCTCAATTATTTTTGTTTGCCCCTAGGAATGAATGGGGATTGTTTTTCCCAACAAGATACTTATGAAATGATGCAAAGATACTTATAAACTGATGTATAGATACTTATGAAATGATGCATAAATATGTAGGATATTACATATTAAAAAATATGCAACAAAAATCAACTAAATATGCATTATATGCAAACTATCTATGCAACATAAAAAAACTAATATGCAAGATCTGAGATACCAAACTATGCAAGACGTCATAAACTATGCAACAAAATCAATTAACTATGCATTCTCTAGAAACTATCTATGAAGTGTGGAATAACTAAATATGCAGTACATTATGTAACATCCCATTTTTATAATTTCTAAAAGCAACATCTCATTTTCATAACTAAATATATAGTACATTGAACATATTTATGCAAAGTGTAGAATAACGAAATATACGCGATGACATTATGTTCAATTATGTTTTATTTTTAAGTAAAACAAAGCCAACAAAACAACTAAATATGCATTATTTGATGTCTAATTATGCAGTAGAAGAACTCTAACTATACTGTAAAATAAAAATATTTAGAAAAAAAAATAGCTTCCTTAAATTCCGCCACCAAATCCGTCAGTTTCAATCTCAGCCCATAAAACTCGCTGGGACCACTAATTTGAATTATAAAATTACAACATTACCCTTAAAATCAGCGGGAATTAGGATGAGTTCACATTGTCTCACCTAGGGAGGGTGGTCTCATTTGAACCAAATCCAAGATATATATATATATATATGTATATATATATATGTGTGTGTGTGTGTGTTCTCCATGGCAAACACTACCAGAATTAATTCTAACAAATTAATTAACGAAAACGTTTAATATTCAAAAGGAAATTCCAACAACACAACAAACCGTTTGAATATCCAATATTAATTTCAATGGTAAATAAAACTGTTGGAATTTAAAATTCAACGAAAATTAAAACACCATAACAAACCGTTAAAAAAATCCAACAGTAAACAAAAATATTAGAATAAATCGTTGGAAATATAGTTGGAATTTTAAAAATTCGAAAAGAAATTCCAACAACAAAGTAGAATTTTTAAATTGCAACATAAATTCCAACGATAAATAAAACCGTTGGAATCAAAAATATCAAAGGATTGAATTTTTTTCATTGAAATTTCCTTTTCTTCTTGCAGTGAAATATGTATTCAATTTGGGCTCAATTCATATATCGGAGTCTGATCATGAGGTCGTACTAATCTCGATTTAAGTTATCGAGTTCGAAAAAGATTAAAAAAACATTTATTAATATTTTGTAAAGCGATTGTAATTTCGTAACTTTATATATGCATCAATATTTTGTTGGAAATATTACAACAATTGTTACAACGGGAAAAACCTTCAACATTGGCCTTACAAAAATTGAAACAAAAATTACAACTTGAAGCAAAATCTAACTATTACAAGTCTTGAATAGACTCCAACTCCATTAGCATGAATCGACAAAACTTGAAAGACAAAAGCCGAGTCGAGTAGAACTCTATCCGCAAGAAAATACGTCCCCGGCTAGTGCTCACGGTTTGACGTAATGTCCCCAAAGATAAAACGGCTTTACCTCCTTTTCAGTGCGTAGCACCCCGACCAAAGGCACCTTTCGAACTAGGAGAGAGCGAGCGGCTTGCTTGACTCGAAAAATGCGAGAAAAGGAAGATGCGGCGAGAGATGTGATGACGATGTGACGACATTCGGGATAACATCCTCCGGACAGAATAACTTTCTGCGAGAATATTTTCTAACTCTCTCTTTTCTCCCTATTTCCCATGATTTTCTTCCATCTCATCTATTCGAATCAATGCAAGCTAAGCATATAAAGGTTGCAATTCCCAACACATGGAGGACATTTAATGATAGAAAATGGGCAATTAACCAAATGTAACTTCCAAGAGTTACAAATCACATTATGACCAATATCTTGGGAGTTACAAACTCCAAGAGACTTACATGAACCTGGACACCTCCAATGTCCGGATACATCGAACCCACCACTCACTTGAATTTGGGCCAAGCCCATTTTCGAGTGACAAACTAACGGAACCTGGACCCGAGCCCAAAGAGTCGGGTAGGCCATGGCCTATTGTGATCATCCACTTGTGTTATAGTATATCCAACCAATAACACCTTCTAGTATTTTTATAATAGGATAAACTATGCCCATTCGCGTGGCCAACTTCGTGTATTAATTTCTCACTCATTACCCAAAAATTGGTTTTGAGAAATACAAAATACTACGAACATCTACTCGAAAGGTAAATTAACAATTCACAATTTAATTCCTCCGAATTAAATTCTTAGCCACCGAAAATTTGGTCAAAGTCGGACGACACCCACTTTATCAAAACCAAATTTCCAACAATCCCCCACATGAGTGGAAATTAATGCATGCATGAATGCGGACACGCAAACCGATCCTCAAGAGACAATCTTTGCATCGGGATAGGTAGCTTGTGGCTTTGAACCTTCCATAGTTAATACTATCGGGTACACCTTTTGGCGGCCTAGTAGAGCGTAATGCCTTGAACTATTCCTCCACGGTGTATACCGAGACAATAGCATTAACACAAAGGTCTCAACCCCTCCTCGTTCTCACGTTTGTGTCCGTTTAAGCGGCCATGGACACCACTTTGGATTTCATAAGTGTTACTTTGAAGCGGCCCTCACTTCTCACTTATATAGGTGATCTCCTATCCAAGTATCCCCGCCATACTCTACCTCAACGAGGTGTAGGAATCATTAAAAGTCAAATGACTTAGCCTCACCACAACTTGCGGTGTTCAACACTTGGCATTGCTCTCTAGGGATGGGTTGAAACATTGCTTCCAAGTGTTACAACTCAACCTTCATAGCTTAGTTTTCCCATTGAACCAAGTTCTTGGGATCTCCATCATCATGGTTGGGTTACCACTATGATGGTTATTTTTACTTTGTGGACTTTAAGCCCATTCCCTCTAGCAATTTACACAATTGATCTCGATTCAATCTTTTCACAAAGGATCTCGCCAAATTGTCTTTTGACTTTACGTAGTCAATTGACATCACACCACTTAAGATCAATTGTCTAACGGTATTATGTCTCCGACGCGAATATGTCTAGACTTACCGTTATACATATTGCTCTGTGCCCTTCCTATAGCTTGGCTATCACGGTGAATCATCACGAGAAGACACGAGGCTTCTTCCAACATGGAATATCTTCCAAAGAGTTTCAAAGCCACTCGCTTCTTCACCACTTTGTCCAAAGCTATAAACTCGATTCCATGGTGGACCGAGCTATACACATTTGTTTCGTGGACATCCACGATACCACACCACCTCGATGGTGAATATGTATCCACTAGTGGAATAAGAATCTTTCGAATCCGAAATCCAACTAGATCGCTATACCCTTCAAGTACAAAAATGATATCTCGAGTAGTATAGCCCATAATACAAGGTATACTTCAAGTACTTTAACACCTTGGTTAACACTTTCCAATGTCCGTGGCTTGGATTGCTCGTGAACCTACTCAATGTATTTACAGGGTAGGCCAAGTCCGGGCGTGTACAATTTGTAATGTACATCGACGCCAATAATATGTGAGTATTCCATCCGAGCCACCGTTCTCGCTTCATTAGCAACCAGTTTACACTTAAATCAATGGGCGTCTTTGACGGTGAAATGTCAAAAGCATTGAATTTCTTGAGCACTTTCTCCACATAGTGGGATTGTGACAAGATAATTCCATCATGAGTTCTCACGATTTTTATCCCCAGGATTACATCGCAGCTTCCCATATCCTTCATGTCAAAGTTTCTTTTTAACATTCTTTTCGTGTCCATGATAGAATCATGAATACGCCCATGATTAACAAATCGTCTACGTATAGACAAACTATGACAAATGCTTCCGATGTCCCTTTGACATATACGCATTTATCACATTCGTTGATTTTATACCCGTTTGACAACATCGTGTTATCAAACTTAAGATGCCATTATTTTGGAGCTTGTTTGATCCATACAAGGATCTTATCAACTTGCACACCTTCTTTTCTTGACCGGGTGCAACAAACCCTTCAGGTTGTTCCATATAGATTTGACATCTATCTCTCCATTCGAAACGCCATTTTGACATCCATCGATGAATCTCTAGATTGTGCGGCGACAATCGCGAAAGCACCGAATAGACGCAATCCTCGTTCACGGGAGAATAAGTGTCAAAGAAGTTATACCCTTCTTTTTGTTTAAAGCATTTGGCTACAAGCCGTGCTTTATACTTATCAATAGTTCCATCTGCTTTATACTTTTTCTTTAGGATCCACTTACATCCTAAAGGCTTATGACCCGATGAGGAGATCAACCAACTCCCACGTATGGTTTTGCGGAGCGGAGCATCTGGACTACTTAGAGCCTCCTTAATCGAGTTCGGCTCACCTTCTAACATCAACGTTAGAAAGTCGGGTCCAAAGGACTTAACCACCTTTGGCCTCTTACTCCGTCTTAGTTCTTCACCACTCGGTGTTGAACTCACTGTACATCGAAATGTGACGGCCGATGTCGTGCCATATGTCGTTCCGGATGTTATAACATCCGGCGAAGACCCGGCAACATCTGCGGTAACATCTCCGCACTTGCCCGGATGTGATAACACCGAAGTCACATCTCCAAAGCAACATCCGAATCTGACCTTTTCTTTAGACTTCCATTTATCCTTTCTTTACAAGGTAAATATGCTCAAAGAATATAACATTCCTTGACTCAATTATGGTACCAACTGTCATTTCCGGATTTTCCGACTTATGTACCATAAAGCGATATGCACTACTCTTGTTAAGTGCATAACCATAAAAACACAATCGGCCGTTTTAGGGCGATTTTCACTTGTTTTGGTTCGGGTATCGCAATCGTAGCCAAACACCCCCACACTTTACGGTATTTATAAGAGAAGGCTTACGATTTTTCCACAATTCGCAAGGAGTCTTATCTTCCCCTTTAAGTGGGATTTTATTCAATATGTGGTTCGCCGTTAACACGACCTTCCCCACATATTCTCGTATTTTTATACAACACCGATTACGCCAGAACTTACACGCATTTCATGGTCTTTTCATTAGCATTAGAATGCTTTCCGTTGTTCTATTACTATTAGAACCTCATTCCAACAATATTGTTAGAACCTCGTTTAAACAAATTTGAACCTTGTTCGACAATTACTGTTCAAACTATTTTACCGAGAGTGTGACCTTAGATGTGGTCACATCTTCGCAACATTTCAGAACCGCACTTGGTTTTGAAACTTCCTTCGGTGTTACACCACCCTTGGCATCACCTCAAACCATACTTGCATGCTTGTGTTTGCCTCTGTTGTAACAACATTTTTGGCAACACCTTCGCAATTGTGGTTCAACATCTCCCTTAGATGTTATCACATCTCGGTACATTTTTAATCACATCTAAATCGCAATTGTGAAGGTACGCTATTTGTCTTGCGATTGTTGGAAATATTACAACAATTGTTACAACGGAAAAGCCTTCAACATTGGCCTTACAAAAATTGAAACAAAAATTACAACTTGAAGCAAAATCTAACTATTACAAGTCTTGAATAGACTCAACTCCATTAGCATGAATCGACAAAACTTGAAAGACAAAAGCCGAGTCGAGTAGAACTCTATCCGCAAGACAAATACGTCCCTGGCTAGTGCTCACGGTTTGACGTAATGTCCCCAAAGATAAAACACTTTACCTCCTTTGTCTTGTTGTAGCACCCCGACACAAAGGCACCTTTCGAACTAGGAGGAGCGGAATCGGCTTGCTTGACTCGAGAAAATGCGAAAAAGGAAGATCAAATGAGAGATGTGATGACAGATGTGACGACATTCGGGATAACATCCTGCCTGGGCCAGAATAACTTTCTGAGAATATTTTCTAACTCTCTCTCTTTCTCCCTATTTCCCATGATTTTCTTCCATCTCATCTATTCGAATCAATGCAAGCTAAGCATATAAAGGTTGCAATTCCCAACACATGGAGGAGATTTAATGATAGAAAATGGGCAACTAACCAAATGTAACTTCCAAGAGTTACAAATCACATTATGACCACTATCTTGGGAGTTACAAACTCCAAGAGACTTACATGAACCCTGACACCTCCAATGTCCGGATACATCGAGCCCGCCACTCACTTGAATTTGGGCCAAGCCCATTTTCGAGTGACAAACTAATGAAACCTGACCCGAGCCCAAAGAGTCGGTGGCCCATGGCCTATTGTGATCATCCACTTGTGTTATGGCAAAAAAAAAAATTTTGGTCCTTTATCTAACACTACTTTGAGATTTCATCCTTTTTTTTTTTTTCTTTTGACAAATAGTCCTTTTTCTCAACAAAAAGTTGAGATTTGGTCCTCTTACCGCTATAGCGAGTTACTTTGACTTTGTTGGTGATGTGACATTTTTATTTTCAAAATCTTTAATTTTCATTTAGAAAATAATATTTAAATGTTACATGGCATCCTAAAAATTCGAAAAACTATTTTAAAATCTAAAAATTAAATTTATAAAATTTGATAATTTATTTAAAAAACTAAAAATAGTAAAAACAATATCAAAATTATTTTAAAATTACAAAAAAATAATACAAAATTTGATAAAAAAAAATATAAATTGTTTGAAAAATCTGAAATTTATTTGGAATATTGAAAAATATTTTAACTTTGAAATAGAAAAACTCAAAATTATTTTGAAAAAGTTATTTTTAAACTAAAGGATGTTTAAAAATCTGAAAATTTGTTTAAAATCTGACAATTACTCAAAATATATAAAAATAATCTATTTTTTAAAAAAAATTCCAGATTTTTTTCCTTTGATTTTAAGATTTTTTTTACATATTTGGCATAATTTTTTAGATTTTTGAAAAATAATTCTAAGTTTTTACTCTATTTTTATTTTATAAAAAAATCATATATTTTTTTATAAAAATTTTAAAAAGTCTTTGTTTTTAATCCATCTTCAGATTTTCAGACAAATTTTCGTTTTTTTGAAATAGTTTATAATATTTCAAATAAATTTTAGATTTTTTAAAACAGTTTATAGTTTTTAAAAAAAAATTCATATTTAATTTTTGTAATTTTAAAATAATTTCGATTTTTTTCTATTTTTAGTTTTTTACAAAAGCTATCAAATTTTATATATTTTATTTTTTATATTTTAAAATATTTTTGAATTTTTAAGACTTTGTTACAAAAATTCAAATAAATTTAAATTTTAGTAAAACAATTTTCAGAATTTTTAGATAATTTTTTTCAGATTTTTCAAAAAATTCTATTATTTAATTAATTTTTCCATCATTTAAGCCAACTAGGATGCCATGTAAGATTTAAATATTGTTTTCTAAATGAAAATTAAAAATTTTGAAAATAAAAATGCCAAATCACTCAACAGTCAAAGTAACCTCTTATAGCGGAGTAAGAGGACCAAATCTCAATTTTTGTTGAGAAAAATGACTATTTGTCAAAAGCGAAAAGAAAAAGGATGAAATCTCAAAGTGGTGTTAGATAAAGGACCAAAAAAGTTTTTTGCCCTTGTGTTATAGTATATCCAACCAATAACACCTTCTAGTATTTTTATACTAGGATAAACTATGCCCATTCATAGTGGCCAACTTCGTGTATTAATTTCTCACTCATTACCCAAAAATTGGTTTTGACAAATACAAAATACTACGAACATCTACTCGAAAGGTAAATTAACAATTCACAATTTAATTCCTCCAGAATTAAATTCTTAGCCACCGAAAATTTGGTCAAAGTCGGACGACACCCACTTTATCAAAACCAAATTTCCAACATATTTTACCGTTATATCTTTTCTTAGCTTCTTCTTTACATTAATTAAATTTTATATATACGTTCTTTCGAAATTACATCATTTTCCTCAAATTTTAGTTCCAAGCAAAGCTTATAACTACATAAGAATTTTTAGAACAATTCATCAGATTATAAATATATTAATTTAAGTTAAAAGAGAAATGATAACTAAGAGTTAGATCAGGTTGATGTGGTATTAGTAGTTTTCTCTCTAGAATGTTGAGGAAAAAAACAGAAAAAGCAATTAACTTAATATGTAACACAGTCGTAAAGCTAATCTTACTTTCTTAAATCCTAATCATTGTGAGATCTAATAAAATAATCCCTTTGAGATTGACACACACAAACTTATATAAAGATACATTGTATATATGGTCATATGATGTGTAGTTAATATAATCGAACTTAGCCTGCACCCCGCCACCACAAGATTATGGGGTGGAGGTCAATGGTTCAAATCCCTACTCTATGAAATTGTTCCCTGGGACATATACGAGTCGGTGAAGATTTGGTGGGAACGCATACTGAATAGCATCCATTTGTGTTCGATTCGGGAAGAGATCATTATTATTAGATTGGGGGATCGAATATAATTGTTTTCTTTACTCAGCAATGAGGGGTCGGAGTTATCGTCCTCATCCATGCATAATCAGGCGTAAGTCTGAAAGCTGGGTTATAAAAAAAAAAAGTTATGGTTTCTAATTAAAGAGAAAAGAAAAGTTGTTAATTATATTTGGCTATATGCTCTTTCTTCTAGCGACCACAATAATAAATAAATTAGTTATGATATCATTGATCCGATGCAGGTAGTGCGTCTCATATTTAATTAAGAATATAATACATGTCGATCTCAGTTACGCATTAATAATGTTATTGTATATATAGTACTTGATTTGTAATGAAAATATTGAATCACTTAATGAAGTACCATTTGATCAATCAGAGTATTATGTGAATTGGTGTACATTGTCAATGTACGCGGAAATGGATTTAAATGAAAAAGGAGGCGGAATTGTATATGCAATTATATCACAACTTTTATGTGATGTAATTGATAAATTAACAAATTAAACAAGTTTGCTCTACTTATATACACGTACAGTGAGATTTGTATAACTAATATGCTAGTATACTAGGGGCAACATGGGCCCTGACACCCCCTTTTAAGAAATTTGTTTATTTAATATTTATACGGTTTTTATTTTAAATTTTTATCATGTTCATCCAAATTTCGTGTATCGGTCCATCCTGACTTTTTTTCATGTCACGCCATTACTAATATATGAAACTACGAATCTCAGAACGATTTTTTATGAAAAGTGTTCTTCATAAGAATAACCAATAATATATATAGCCCTTTCAACATATATACTTCGCCGTGAACATGCATTATCATATATAACTAGTAATCCCGCTCGTGCGTTGTACGTGCATTTTTATTTTAATATTATTATTTTATCATACAAACATCTATTAACATGAATGAGTATTTATTACTTTGTTTTTATAATAGTATTTATATAAGGTAAATAAAAACAAAAATTATCTATCAAAGATTCTAAGTTATAATTTCAATTACAAATTTAAATGTCAAATTCATCTCGTTTATATTTTGATCTCAATCTACGCTTATCTCTCGTATTACTATACAATCTCTCTCTATCTCTATAAATAATTATATATATATATATTTGTGAAACATGTATATTTATATTGAACTTGTACTATTGAAAAAACATGAATACTCATATTTTCAATCAAATCTTTTCTTAACGAAATATGATATAAGTTTATCAAGTTTTCATAAAAAATGTTTATGAAGAAATGTAGTTACAAATTGTCAAATAAAATTAAGTGTCAAAAGTATTTTCGTTGGATTAATATCTCTAACCATACTTGAATATTGATGTTATTGCTAAACCTAAAAAATGCAATCAAAAAACATGAAGTCGTTTGCTTAAAGTAATATAATAAAAAACAAAATAATCAATCCTTATAAAATGAAGCTTTGTTAGTCGATAAAATGAAATAAAACCTATATGTATGTGATTAGTAGTTTAAGTGTATCGAATGCTAAGAAAACATCTAAAATTTATAAACATCATAAATTTGGAAATTAAAAATTATTATATCAAATTATAATCTAAAATAGTTATAATTTTAATTTAGTATAATCATTTTGTATTTAGTTTTATCCAATTGATTCCAAAAATTAACATGGTAAGTAAAAATTTGTTAATTTTTCTATAATTAATATAAATATATCTTATTTATAGACATCTTATCAAATTTCTATAATTTTTTAACTAAAATAGTATTATATCATTCACTACTTTTTCTATATTTAGTTATGTAATTACTGTCAATTAGATTTCAATCAAAAACAAATGTAGTAAATCTCATATATCGATACTTTAATTTGAAAATTTATTTTCATTGATTTATAAATAGGTTATATCTATAATATATTGTGGCAAGTAACACATTCCACTTTCTACTATAATTAATTTCATAATTATTGTCAATTCAACCTAGAAATTGGAATTATTTCTTAATTTGATAATTGGTAGACAATAGATTCTTTCACAAATCTCCCTATCCAACTCATTCAAAAACATGTTATGGTATGACACAACTTGTTAATTTTTCTATAAATAGATTTGTAATTTGATGATGTAGTTTGATAAGCTCAAATTATACATCACATTAGAAAGAAATTAATGTATAAATAGATTAGTTAATACATATTATAGCTATATTAATTAATATATATATATATTTCTTATTTATATACACCTTGTTAATATTTCTATAATTTTAACTGAAATAAGGTTATATCATATGCTATTTTTTTTTTCTATAATTAGTTTTGTAATTTTGTCAAATAGACTTCATTATAAATTACTTTCAGTATGATGAAAAATAAATGTAGTAAATCCTATAATTTGAAATTTTACCTAAGAAGTTTATTTTCATGGATTTATAAGCATATTGTATATAAAAAATACAATGATAAATATTACATTCTATTTAATGTAACTAATTTCTTAATGATAGTCAATTTGATCTAAGTATAGAAATTATTTCCTTTTTAGCAAATGATAGACAATACTTTCTTTAACAAATCTCGTTATCTGGCTCATTCAAAAACATAATTGATATGTACATATTTTGTTATTTTTTCTATATATAAACCCGTAATTTAATGATATAAATTAATAAGCTCAAATTATATGTCAGTTTACAAAGGAATTAATAAATAAATAGATTAATATATATTATTTATAGTTAGATAAATTCGTATATATATATATATATATATATATTTTCTTATATATAGACACATTGTCTATTTTTCTATATTATTTTAATAAATAAGATATAGTTCATTCATTAATTTATTGTTAATTAGACTTCATTACAAATGAATTCTAATGTGATTAAAAACAAATGTAGTGAATCCCGTGATTCGAGGTTTTATCTGTAAAATTTATTATTATTGATTAATTTATAAATAATTTGTATCTGAATAATACATACTGTGGTAATTATCACATTCTAATTATTTCTATAACTAATTCTGTAATTATTATCAAATCAATCTCAAAATATAAATTATTTTTTAATTGAACAATTGATAGACAATAGATTCATTTTAAGGTGCATTAATAAGAATTATATAAAAGTTAGCTTTCCAAAATTGTGTGTATGATTAACCATTATGTTTGATATTGTTTTAAATTTAATATATTTTATTTTTGATCTATTTTTGACGTATTATATATCAAATTAATCATCATTTTATTTCTTATGATATTTAATTTCAAACTCATATTACATATTTAAAATAAAAAAATAAACATAAAAAATGATATATATATATTTACTCAACAATTTATTTTATAACGGACTTAAAAAATTATGCATTCGGGCTAATAGACATCAATTCATATTTAGGCTATTTGTGAATATATAATTGTTATTTGAGGTTAGCCCATTACTTCATTATTATATAGAATTATATTTAACTTGATTAAATTCAATTAAAAAATACTTATTTTATTGAAGAAAATATGTATTCAAATATTGTATATATCCATAAATATAATTATATATATTCATGTCAAAGACAAATGCATAGTCTTGAATGTATTTTTATGATTATGATGTATGATATTTTTTTGACTTCATCAATAAAAAACATTGAATTTATTTCCTACCGTGCATTACACGAGGTCACATCTAGTATCTATTAATAATATAAGATAAATAAAATATTTTATATACTTCACACGGATTATATTAATCTAAACATGATTTGTCGATAAAATTTAATTATGAATTACAATTATAAGATGTAAGAAAGATGAATCCCAAAAAAATCTAAAAATTGCACTATTTGAGCACATTTATAAAGAAAATATTGACAAAAATAACTATAGGAAAAATTAGTATAATATATTTTATATATTAGATGCCACAAATATGTAATCGACAAAAAATTAATTTTAAACATAGTTCAATATTCTATATATATATATGTATGTATATATAGGTAGTCTAAAATTAGATGCAAAAATAAAAGATTTAAATTAATCTTATTAATTGCACTTTTAAGCAAAATATTTTGTTTAGAATATTTTTAAGCACAATAATAAGGGAACAAAAAACTGACAAAAATACTTATAGTTAAAATTAGCTAGTGTCATTTAGGCGGAAAAACCAAACTTCATTATTATATATATATATATATATATATAGATATTTAAGAATAACTTATGCATACTAATATCAATTATCTTTGAAATACTATTTATAATTTTTAAAATCTATATATTATATATAGATAGAATTGATACTATAGACTCACTTTTGGTATAAATTAATAACAACAAGAAATAAAATTTTCCTAATTTTTATACATATAAAATAGGAATATCATTTATGATATTTTCCTAATTTATATACATTTAAAGTAGGAATATCCATTACAATATTTTCTTATAATATTTTTCTAATTTATATAATTACATCGGTTTTGTTATAATATTTTCAAAATATAAAAATTTATAATAATTACCATTTATAATGTTTACAATTGTTTCCTAATATAATAAGCAAAAGAGCGGAAAAATAAAATTTTCGGACTTTTGCTATTATATATATATAGATTGTGTTTCAAAATTATTTAATTGTGATCATTCTATTCAAGATTGTTTAGATTAATACATGTTTCCAACACTTTAATTCGAAGTATAGTTTAAAACAAAAGCATCCATTAAATTGGTAACAAAAGATTAGCGATAAATAGAAAGGAGATAATCGTGCGTGCCCATTAAAGGATAGCGATAGTGGCAATCAGTAAACCAAAGAAATAAATCATGAAAAAAGGAAAAACAAATGAAAGCAAAAAGTGAAGCTTGAGCATTTAACCAAAATGGGTCTCTAGATTCCTCAACACAAAGTATACATCAAGTGGATGGTCCCACCCATTTGGCAAAGTGATAGGAGAACATCTCTTTCTATGTAGTTCAAAGTATATGGCTCTAATTTAATTGTTTTTGCTTGGTGGGATATAGACTTTTTTGGATAGAGATGATGAAATTCCTGGAATAAATCCATTCTACAATTGGAAAGCATGCAATTTTATTTCCTCCTGCCCAACCAACTTGCGAAAATTTCCTTTGTCATGAAAATTAATTAAACACACACACACACATATATGCAGGTTGTGTACGTGTGAACATCTATCTATGTGTGGTATGTGAATACATACGCAAAATCGTTGGCATGTAGGTTAAATAGTCGTGTTTTGTCCTTTTAGTCATTATTTAATTAGTGTTTAATTCAAATATCCCATGACCAGATATATATTTAATTAGTTGTACCAGTCCGACATGTTTGCAGAGGTAACACCATATTAAGGGTCCATTTAGAGAAGGTTGCCAAATTCATGACTTGCAAATTGATCTAGTCGAGATATATGGCAGCCAACAAAGGACGAGAGCAAACCATTCTGAGACTCAGCTTGTTTGCAGAAACTTGCCAAATTTATTGGTGTGAGATTCAAGATTACCAACTTGCACGAGGTGACTCCCCTATTTGAGGATTCCGACCAAGATAGTTCGATGAAATTGCTCATCAAAAGATAAGCTCAAGGGCCAAGGCCCCAATGAATGTTAGATATACTATAAATTTGACCTCACTCAATTAAATCACTCGATCACTTAATTTGCCACCGATATAGTCTTCCTAATTCCAAAGTATTACCCGACCTAGTTTGCGATCAACAATAATTATACTTATGTCTACTTCCACTACTGGCACATAGGTTGGAAAGGAATTCATCCGCTATAAATACTCACATGTAATGCTGAGAAAGTGAGTTCAACAACTTTGTAATCGAATCACTGAGAGCATTTACTTGCCCTCTTAGATATAAAAAGAAAAATAGTTCGATCTATCAAGTCAATCAATTAATTAATTTTTCTCATGTTTTAGTTTTCTCCACCTTTTATTTGTTTTTCCTACGTAGATTGTTAGCCCATAAGACTTATTTCTTTATTTGACACATGTATCACACAAAATCCAACGCTAGCATATCATTAATAATTTAATCGTTTATATGTAGAAGATGCGCTAAATATGTAGAAAGTCCTATCTTAGAATTATGCTTACAAGTAGAAAGGATAGAGTTGGACATGGAAAACATAAGTTTGATTAGTTGGGTATATCATGATTGAATCAATTTAGCAATATGCCACTTTGGTAGGGTTTCATTTTGGGTCCAAGATGGGATTGATTGATTTTTCTCTAGTGTGACATGCCTAGCTACCCACTCGGGGATTCTTTTCTTATGAAATTGACATGCATTATTAACATCACTTGGAGCTATATATGATTGAAGATATGGCTCAATTTGTGAGTTTGTGAAAAAGTTGATGCATAAGAAAGTTGTGGGCCGGATCTTGACCCACCTTGATGGATTCGGGTTTCGGGTAAATAATTCAAAAATCACTAAGGTGAAACTCAAGTCAAGTTTTGGGCTCAAACTTATTCCTTTTTGTAAATGAATTTATACTTTACTACTTAATTATTGAAACACTACTTTTTAGTTTCATAATAAAAAATTGTACATGTCAATGCTTTTCAATGTTAGGGATCATCATCCTAATTAAAGGTTTTCTATTTGATCTATGTGAGTGACAACAAGTAACGAAGTTTACCTGATGAGATCTTCTATTCCAAGATTATGTTTTATATTCAATGCGGTAAAATATGAGATGAAACACAATCTTGGAATAAAAGATCTCATCTGAATATTTACAGCCAATTAATTCGTAAGATAGTCAATTAAAATAATAATAATAATGCATATTCATCTTTTACTTATACTCAAATCAAACAAACATACTACATTTTAATGTATAAATCATAAGATCTCAAATTGAGTAATCATAGAATTATTGGTAATACTACGTGTTAAACAAACATATAGCTAGAATAGGTCTAATTATTAATAGAATGGGCAAGTAAATCACATTTTAATAAGAATATATTCATCATTTGCTTCAAATAGGTGTTGAACTCTTTCATATATTAATTTCAATATGCTATATCAAAATAATAATAATAAAAATAATTTCAAACTGTAAAATAAGTGACTTGACGACCATGGCGAGACAAGGTGATAAGACTAGCGACTTTAACCTTTGTTTAGTGCGGTATGTCAAATTTCCCATAAAACAATTTCACACCCATCCAAAATTGCTAGACTCAAAGTCGCACCAGCGAGCCGTACGACTTTTGCCACCTCCCCAACTCCAAAGTTGCTCTTCTGATTTGACACCGTATCACGAGTTGCCTCCCCTCTTTGCCCCACAAATTTCAGCAATTAAATTTGATTGGTTTTCAATTAATTTAAATTTACTTAAATTCAACTTAATTAATAATCAAAATTAAAAAAAAAAGAGAGCAAAGGAAACCTGGACCTATATAAAGGAGTTCCTGACCATTTTAATTTGAATAAATAAATTATTTTTATAATATATTTTAATTTTGAATGTGTTTTGTTTTCAAGTTTTATTAATATTTAACAAGGTTTATATTATAAATCATCATATTCCTTTTTAAATAAATACATAATTTCTATTGACAAATAAGTATATACAAGTTTTTTAATTCTTTCAATTATCAACTGTCATTTCATGTTAAATCAAGCAAAAATCTAATTAGTAGCAAAATAATTCATAAAATACATATTAATAATGTTAATTGTATCAAGCTAGGTAATATAAACATTGCTTATTTGCAACTAAATTGTGGTTTTAATTGATACAACAAAAGTCATGCGTCTTGAGAAAACTTGAATAGCTCAAAGAAATATTCCCGCTTGATGAATTACCAAACGAAGATGAAATAATTTAGCAAAAATTATTCTTCACTTTATTTTAATTTCTAAAATATAGCCCAAAAAAACTGATACAATCTAGATTTGTCATATTAAATTGGATCAATATTATTTAGGTTTAAATATTAAAAATGACCTCAAATACGAATATGGGCTCTATTATAGCTCTAATTGGTTGAATCCTAAAATAAATTTTATTTAATATTAAAGAAAAGAAGATAATATACTAAACTATTTAATTGGATGACCAATTAATGTTTATCCACAAGATGAGATGAAATTCTTATCTTAATTACTATTTTCCCATTATGAATGTGTTTTTTTTTTATATATATAAATGGAGTATTATATTCTCCTCTCTTCTACATTAGTTTATTACATGAATTATTTTCTTCGACAAAGTTCTGATTTGAGCATCGGAGAGGGTACGACGGAGCAATCCTTCAGCCCCCTTTTGTGCAGTCAACGACGGAGTTCAGTCGGAGCATGAATCCGAAGGACCTGAGTAGTTTCGGGAAAATTGCAAAATTAGTCGTGTATTTATAGGGATGCTGCAAAATTAGTCTTGTAACTTTTGATGTTCTAATTTTAGTCCTATGATAATTTTACCCCTTTGACAAATTTATCTTGTATGTTTTAGTTTGGTAATTTCAATCATATTAGTCAAAAAATCCATTTTGCCACATTTTGTACGTGTTTTTGTTTTTTCACAATTAGGAAATAATACATGTAGAACTGATATTTAGATTTAATTTTGATTCGAAATCACATATAATTCTAATTGAATGTTTGGTTCATACCTATTTATTAGACTTATACCCCCCAAATAAGACAGTTTGATTCGGGTCCGGGTGTTATCCGGACCCATTGACATGCCCAAATAATAAATCAACCATCAACCATATATACTAAAAGGAAAAACAAGCTGCCACATGTCTTCACCTAAGCAATTTGGTACACGTGTCAACACTTTATTCTTCCAAATCCATGTGTCAATATCATATTTAGCCACGTGGCACACCATGCCACCACCTTATTTAATCAACAAATTAAATAATGCCAAAAATCAAGGATATAAAATTAGAAAGTTATTTTTGAGTTTGCAAATTAATTCTGATTTAAATATTGTTATGATACAAAAACCAAGGATATAATTTCAATTATTATCTCTAATACTTATTATATTTTTAATTGTGATTTAAATTATTTACGGGGGTATAACAATTATATTAAATATCCTTTTTAAGCATGTCAAGGATTCATTATTTTTACCATAACTAATTTATTAGCTTTTGTGCAAAAGCAAACTACGACCAAGTATTTGAAATGAGCACAAGTAAACAATTTTATAGAGATTTTTTCTCTTTCCAAAAAACATTCAAAGATTAAAATTGCACTTTCAACTATTTAAAATTAGTACGGCTTGAAAATTAGTTGTTGTGACGAGGATGTTACAATTTCAAATAGAACAAATAATGTAGTTTACAAAGAAGTTTTTTAGAATTTGAAGTGAACGATTGTATGAAACTCTTTTAAATTTTGAATTTCGTTTTTAGTATTTTAATTATTATTTTGGATCTCTTATAACTATTAGAGTTTGCGATATAAATTTTATTTTTTGACAAATCCGTGTAATACACGGGTGCTGTTCTAGTATAATTTACAATCAGTGGCACACTGGCATATGCACCTGCACTGTATGTAATAACAGCGCCGACTTTGAGCCAAAACCAAAAGCGCAAAACATAATGACCCCACTGCAGAAAAGAATAGCATATTGACACGTGGCAAGCCGAGCTGTCTGTGCAGGTGGCGTCTCTGAGTATCCAATTCAAGCTGGAGCCGACATCATGAGTCATGACATGCGCCGAGGTTTTTTTGCTTCCACCACCCTAAAATACTAGACTAATTAATAATTCCATTAAATATTAGTTTTCTCCACTTAATTGATTTTCTGTAAGATTTTAAATAGAATTTCATGGACGAGATTACAATATAACGTATTTAAAATTTAATTCTTTTTTTTTTCAATTTGTCCGGAAAGGATTTTAAAAATCATGAATAAGGTTAAAATTGACGGTAATCTACATTATTTATGGGATACAAATAAATTGTTAAAAATTGTTGGTGGATGAAAGCCTCTAACCTTGTTTGGATGTATTTTCAAGTTCAATTTTTATTTTTCAATGTCAGAAAATAAGTTTTCAAAATTTATTGATTTTCGTATGACAATTGAAAACATGTTTGGTCTGAATTTCTGTTATGGTTATGTTTGAAAATGAAAATATGTTTGATTTTAGTTTTTTGAATGTATTTGACATATATATTTGTATGATTGTGGTGTATTTTCACATAAATTTGCGTGATTGTATTTTCAAAAGATATTTTGATAAAAAGCGGAAAACTAAAAATAACTTAATTTCTACTAATAACTTCCTAAAACATAAACTAATTTTTTGGAATAGTTAGAAAGTGAAAAATCACTTTTAAAAACACATTCCTGTGACTATCAACTCAAACCTTTGAGGCTTGAGCAAGGGACTAATTAATTTTTTTTACCAAAACTACTCTTGAGATTTTGCCTAATTACGAAAAAATAAATTTATCTTTCAAATTATAAATACAACATAAGGTTTGTATATACCTAAAAGCCTCTTGAGGGTGTAATTTTGTAAGTTTAAAATAAATGTCAAGGGTATTTGTGATTTTACAAGATAAATGATTTTTTTTGTAATTAGGATAAACCTTAAGTATAGTTTTTGTAGCTAATCCTTTAAATAAAATCAAGTGAAAATTATTAAATAAAATCTTAATGTATTGAAATTACCTCAAAAATGCATACCATGGTTTGGTCTTTTTCTTGATGCTCTTTGAGAGTGTTAAACTTGAGTTGGTCGTAATTACAAAATGATTATGACTTGTTACTTTACAACTATCTCATTCAAACCGCCCAAAACTCTAAATCAAAAGGTAATACAATGAAAAAACAACAGGAATTTGACACCTAAAAATTAGTCCAATCAAAAGGAATGTATTCCTAATTGAGATACAAACGCACACACACAAACACATCATTTTCTGTCAACATATTAAATTTTGAAATCTTTGACTAATTATAATTATAATGACATCAACACGTGGAAGAATATTTATATTAATGTTTTTTTTTCTTTCAAAAAATTCGTAGCCAATGTTTGACATTGTATTTCACATAATAAATACAAATTGCATGAATAGTTAAAATATTTTTAAATATAAATTAAGCATGAATTATATACACTCAATTGGGCGTGCATTTGTGAAACGGATACGAAGTAATACACTTAATCAGAATAGAAAATCGGAAATGCATTTCAAATGGGCAATTTCTTGGCTTTCTTAATATATATGATTAAGCTAAATATGTGGATTCAATTTTCAAGGAGATGATCATCTAATTTGGAAATCAAATTTAATTTGTTAATCCATGTACGTATTAATTAGGCAGAGTTTAGGTTGCAAGTCAAGTTGCTTGACTTTAAGGGAGCAATAAACCTACTAATTGGACTAATAATAGTTCAATTTTTAGGTTTGTCTCAACTCATTATAATGCTCATTTAATTATAGCAATAAAATGGCCATGAATTTCTCTCTGTAAGAGTCATGAGAGACATGGTTCAATGCCCCCGCAGATCCGGTGCTCCCATAAATGGAAATTTAAAAATTGGGACAACTTTATTTTATTACTAAATGCAATCAAATATGATCAAAAGTGCATGGCATAGTTGATTATGCTACAAAACATAAAATATAGGTTTTAAGTAATATTGTGGTCTAGGTTGTTTATTTTCTTTTTATTTTCTTAATAAGTTGTTTTTTCACGTAGATCTATGTTGTTTGTTTTCTTTTATTGTTTGTGATTTCGTAGTCTGTTGGCGCGTCTGGTTTATTGTCGTCTTATTGCGGTGTTTCTTGTTCGAGCGATTCAAACAAGCAAGTTCATGATCAGACAAATATAAATTAGATTGTGGTCTTCAAATGTTGCAGATCTAGAATCATAGCCCATAGGTATTCTAGACATTATAGATTTTTCAAAATTATAAGCTTTTTAAGCCGGTTTTTGTTATTAACCTAGATGATATGATTCTTTTCATAGTTTTATCTTTTATGGTTTTTAACAGATTTGTTTCTGTTTTCTATAGATGTATTGTTAGTTTGGATTAATTAATATGAGTGTGTGTGCTTTCTCTTATTACGCATTCTATGAAAAAAAAAAATAAAACAAACTTATAACTACAATATTAATTAGATCTAAATTTAACTCGAACGAATTTGTAAACTTAATCCGTACCCAAATCTTATTACAACATCTAGCATAGAATAAATATAATAAAGTTTAAGTGTTTCTTTGTGTTATAGCTGCCATTAAATTTATAATCTCTTGATTTAATTGTGAAATGATGGATGGTAATGACTCTGGTTTTAGCATGCATGCCCACTAATATTTTTAAACTCGGACCGGATATCAAATGAGACAAGGTCAATAGATCGTCATTGGTTTGACCGGCTGAACAATTGTGAAAAAATCGGTAAAAAAGTTAACGAAATTAATTGGTCGCATTGTAAGTTGATAATATAAATAAAAGTTAATTAAAAGAATAAAATTGATTGTATGCAACAAATATATATATGTATATATTTTTTTTTAATAAGTTGGGACTATTGGTTGGAGGAGAGGAGATATATATGTATATACTTGACCAAATTGTGTACCAAAAAAAATGCTTACTAGAGAAAACAAAAAAAAAAAGACAAAGACAAAACTAAATATAGATGCTCAAAAGAAATAGAAGAACTTCATGCAAAGATGAAAGGAAAATACAAATTTAACCATAAACAGAATATATAGAAATTCAAAAAGAAAATAGTCGCGCAGAGTTTATTCTATTTTCTGTTATCGTGTATACTAGAAATGTTCGCGTTTTTCGCTTTCTTATTTTTGCTTTGTTATTTTTTTTTTGAAAAACAAATAGATGAATAGGGTCAAGAGGTGAGGCCAATCGGTTTTCACACATTCGCAACGTATTTCGCATCACCCATGTTAATAATAAGTGTCATGACTGGTTCCCGGTTTAACCAGTTCGATTGGCCGATCCGGTATGTGATTAAAAGCATTATGTCCACCATGTAAAGTAAAAAAAGAACGTGAGTTCTTAGACATTTATGAGTCCGTCGGTTTGTGGCCTTAATTTCTCCATATCAAAAAAAAAAAGTTAGCTAGGTTTTCTTCAAAAAAACGTGTTTTTAGCCATTTTTTAGTTAAAATGTCCACAATCACTTTACCTTTTTTTCATTTTTGGGGCTGACTGAGTTATGTATCGGATCAATTTTTGAAAAATGACCAAATAACTCACCCGATCATAAATAAAGGGAATAATCGTCAATTTTTAATCAAAATAGCTAAAAAATATGTATTTGAAAAATACATAACTATTTTTCATTTTACAAACCATAATTGGCCAATTTGACCAGTTACACTTAAACGATTCCCTAATCGCTGCTGTTTGACTTGGGGACTATTTCCAAAGTCGTATCTTTGGTGTAGCTAGCCGCAATGGAGATGCGGCTAATGGCTTGTGGACGGTAAGCCAAGCAGCAAAACGAGTCGACAAGATCAAGGGTGATCACTGCATGTTTTTATTGTACTGCCCCTGTAAATACATAATTGCTTTAAGTGCCACTGCCCTGTAAATATATCAGTGTTTTTTTTTTTTTGAGGAAGTAAATATATCAGTGTTACAATTGCCACGAATCTTCATTAAGGGTCTTTTCATTTAGAATCCATTTTGAGTTTAGTGCAAAGTTTGTTAATTACTTTCGAGTAGAACTGTAAATAAACTGAGCGGTTGACAAACAATTCGTGGACAAACTTGAATAGCTTTCGTTTATATTCAATTATTTAGTTAAATGCGTAAATGAAAACAAATAGTGCTCGTTTATTAGTTTGAACAACTTTATATGAATTCATTCATAGCTCGTGAACAAACTCGTTTAGTGTTCGTTTATTAATATTCACGAACAAACTCCTATAATATTTGTTTAGAATTGTTCATCAACAATCTCGTAAAGGACTTGACTAATTGTTGGATTATGATTTAATTATTAATAAAATAATTTATTTAATTTAAAATACTTAATTTAATAATTATTGAGATACTTAATCTATCCATACACGGACAATGTAATTTTTTTTGTTTGTTTATTGTTCGCGAACAATATTTTTTTGACTATCAAGAATACATAATGAACGCACTTGAATACAAACACGTTCACAAATATGCTTATGCACATATTAGAACATTAAATAATCTTATCAAGTCGAACACAAATAAAATTTTTAAAATGTGAATCAAGCCGAAACCAAACTCGAACATGTACAAAACTAAACAAATATTTGGCAAACAAGGTACTCTTTCTCGCTCGAACCCAACCCTACTTTGGTCAAAGGAAAGAGAAGAGTGAAGAGGTGAAGATTTGAACTTGAGATATCTCATTTCAAGAACCCACCCTACAATCCTACTCCATTAGCCCACCAATGATAATGTATTTCTTTCTTTTTTTAAAAAAAAAAATTCTTAAAGGATGAACCTCATCTCGAGGGTCCCCATCGTCTCGCTTCTGCAGAGTTTTATGGAGGAGGTGAATCGCGAGATGTCGCCAACAAGTCGTCAAGTGCCCCGAAACCTATAAATCGAGTCACCACACAAAAAATCCTACTTCACCCTGTTATTAAGAGAATTCGAACATCCACGCTACGGTTTTGGTACCAAAATGAAACAGATAACATATCAGTCATGTCCGTTGAATGGAGGCTTTTTTAAATCTTTACTTGATTGGCTTTAAAGGGGCCACCAGATTAAGTAAAGGGGTATGTTTCTGGGGCAGTGTGCTTTTATTTATTGAGGCCTAAATAGTTTTTGTGTCACTGTTCCATTTGATGATTATTAAGTTTTTGCATTTTTTTCCTGATGAGAGGAAGAGAAAGGTCAGCACGGTTTGCTTCCTGAACCAAACAATTGATTGCGTGCATATTGTTCCAATCTTTTTCCTGTTTCAGTGAAAAGAATCTTTTTTGTTGTTTTTTACTCTTTTCTCTCTTTTCTTGAAACCTTATTTTCCTTCAAACTATTACTTTTTCTCATTTTAGGTTCTCAATAATAACACAAAGAGGATTAGACAAAATAGTTGGCCGGAAAAGAGTGTGTGTGTCTGTGTTTATTTAAGAGAGAGAAACGTGGAGAGACAAAGACAACTCCATTTATATTTTAGACTCACTCTCTACTCCCAAAAAATATTAATCCATAAAAGCTATAAGTAGCTTATTTCTCCTTTTCTCTTCGCCGCTTTTATGTGGGCTTCTTTTTTAGGCTTTTGTATTTGTGTCTCAAAAGAGTTTCAGTCTTGAGGGCACTGTCAAAAGTTTGCAATAAACTTAAAAATTCTTGTGTAGCTCTTCTTTCTTAGCGGAATATAATTATTTAAACCTGTCAAAATGTGGGCTTTCATGAGTCTAAGCTTTGGCTAAGCATTTCAAGGTAAGATCTTTGTTGCTACAAATAACTTCTTACCTGCAACGGTTTATTATATACTAGTTTAATTTTAATCTTTGTGTGTTTTTTTTTAATATATATTTTTGCCTTTTTTGCAGCAACAACACTCTGTTTTGATTTGTAATAATTAGTAAAACTTTATTTTTTGGAAAAAAAATGGAGGGTTATTCAAGAAAAGATGAAGGGTGTCATCAGTTTCTGGATTTGATTCCAAAACAAAGAGAATGGTTTGTTAAAAGGGAAGAAGAAAAAACAAGCAATGAAGAGAAAAAGCTTGAGTTGAGTCTTGGTCCACCAGGTGGAGACTGGACCATCACAGACAATAATATTTCCCAAAACACCTCAAGAAACAAAGACCATGATGAATATCTCCTCTCTTTTGGCTATTTTTCAAACAACCCTTGTTCTCAAAATCCTGTCTTGAGATCTCCATGGCCAAAACACGGCCTTGTTCCTGTCATGAATGAATCATCACAGCCCCGTAGCAATAGCATAGATGTGGGCTTGAAAAGTTCAGAAAAGAAGACATTTTCACCAGCTCCTGCAGCAAATACAGCTGTGCCTAATATTAGCAGTGCTCATAAAAGGTACCTCAGCTTTATTTTTCTTGCAGTTTTTTTACTACTTTTTTTTCTTCCTCTTTTTGGACAGAGGATATTTTTCACTGTTTTACTCAACATTATTAACATGTTGTGGTCCATGCGTATCTGGTTTTTTATTCTTTACTATTTGTTGTTCATATCAGTTTTATGAAAAGAATCAGCTTTTTCACTTGCCCTCTATTGTTTATTGCTTGTGACTTGAATTTTCCATTTTCTTTTTTGGTTATTTCATATTCTGATGGATAATATGGAAGCTTGTATGACTTGGTAATTTGGTTAATATAAAGATAATATTACTTTCCTTTTATTGTTGACATCTGTTTTATGAAATAATCAGCCTTTTTTGCTTGCCCTCTATTGTTTATTGCTTGTGAGTTGAATTTTTCATCTTTTTTCTTTTCTTTATCTTATTTCGTTTTCTGATGGATAACATGAAAGCTTGCATGACTTGGTAATTTAGTTTATAGGGATAATTACAAAAACTACCCCTGAGGTTTGGAGTAATTACAACAAAAACCCAGATAAGTTTCAAAATTACAAAAACTACCCTTAAGGTTTTATTCTGTCTTAATATTATTTTAATATTAAGGGGTTAACTGTAATATTTTATAAATGCAATGGGGCTTTTGAATTTTTTTTCTTATGAATGGAAAAATGAAAAACAGAATCAAACCGCAATTATTTTTTTTTAATTTTAAAACTTCTCTAGTTTTTTATGTAATTACTCGAAACCTCAGAGGTAATTTTTGTAATTATCCATAGTTATTAGTAATAGCGATAATTATCAAAACACCCCTAAGGTTTGGGCTAATTATAAAAAAACCAGAGATGTTTCAAAATTACAAAAAAAACTCATCAAGTTTGATTATGCCTTAAATATAAGGGGATGACTGTAGTATTTTTATAAACATCACGGGGTTTTTGATATGTTTTTTTCTTATGAGGGGGAAAAATGTAAGATGCAATCAAACATCAAGGGTTTTTTTGTAATTTTCAAACATCTATGGGTATTTTTGTAATTAGCCCGAACCTCAGAGGCGTTTTTGTAATTATCCCTTAGTAATATATAATAGCTTCCAGTCAAAAAGCCTCACTTTTCTCCATGCTTGGAATTTTTGGCACCCTTATTTACTTGGAAGTAGTTTGTTTTATATGTCTGTTAATAATATTTATTTATTTTTTGAATTTTGATGCCATAATTAGTGCTTTTAAGTTTGCTTTTGTTACTTTCATTAGACAAAGATTGAAGCCTAGCCCCCAGGGGCATAGCCAAGTGGTAAGGGCTAAGGTGATGTGGGAGTGAATTCCTCCGCGACGCAGAGTTCGAATCCCGTGTAGAAGCGATTTTCACCAAATATTGTGAAGTCCGTTTTAGGAACGAATCTGTTGCTCTCTCCTTAGAAACACTGCCACTTGGGCACATCCTCGATTTACATCCTCACGGGGTCAGGGCCTGATCTTGTGCAGTCAGGGATTAGTCAGGTGTAAAAACCCTGGATATCTGGATTATCAAAAAAAAAAAAAAAAAAAAAAAAAAAAGATTGAAGCCTATTACAAACTTTAAACCAGCTCAATTATAATTTGAATGTTATCTCATAAATGCTATAAACAATAGGACTGCTCCTGCTTCTGTGGTGGGATGGCCTCCAATTCGATCATTTCGAAAGAATCTTGCGAGTGGCAGTTCATCTAAATTAGCCTCCGAGTCGACAGATGTCGCCCCGAACAAAGTTTCCGATCAAAAGCCGACAGAAAATTGCCCGAAAACGCTGTTTGTGAAGATCAACATGGATGGTATTCCCATTGGAAGGAAAGTGGATCTTAAAGCGTATGATAGTTATGAAAAGCTCTCATACGCTGTGGATGAACTCTTCAGAGGACTTCTTGCAGGTATTGCTATATCAAAATTGAGCAAGTCTCTTGTAAGACGGTAGAGCGGTGCGACGGATTGCACTTTTAGTATAAAAAGTAATATTTTTAGCGTAAAAAATGATACTTTTAGTGTAAAAAGTGATACTTTGTCTGAATACACTTGAAATTTTATGTATTCGGACAAGATATCACTTTTTACACTAAAAATATCACCCGTCGCACACCGTGTGACCGCCTTACACAAGTTTTTGCCATCAAAATTTTGAGCATCTTAGTGCTGAATTTAGTGTTTACTTGACTCCATTATTTGGCTGAGAAAGTGGATGAGATTTTACTAATTTCCCTTAATAACATTTCCAGGAGTGTGTTTTACTTTTAGACAGTCAAGGAACAGAGAAAAATAGGGGGTGAAATTTATTTTTTGGAATAGTTACATAAAACCCCCGAGGTTCGGCCTAATTACAGAAAAACCCAGAGAATTTTGAAAATTACAAAAATCCCCGTGAGGTTTGATTATGTCTTAAATTTTTATATTTAGGGGGGGAGGGAGTAATTGTGATATTTCTATAAATGTCAGGGGGGGTTTAAAATATTTTTTTCTTTTTGAAGGGGAAAATGTAAAACAAAATCAAGCTTCAAATGCTTTTTTGTAATTTTCCAAGAAATTCTCTGGGTTTTTCTTTTTTTGTTATTAGTCCAAGCCTCAGGGATCTTTTTTAAATTGAAAATTGTAGATAGGTGGTACTTTTAATTATTTAAGGGTCTAAAAGTTTAATAATATACATGTACATAGAAGATATATTTGACGTTAAAGATTTTATGAAATTCAGGGGGTCGGCGGCCTCTGCTACTAGCTCCCCTTGGCTCCGGTCTCCCGTGACCGATGATATTGTATGACCGATTCGTGTTTGTTTTGGGTGAATTTGAATTTTCCGCCTATTTTCCACCTGTTAGTAATAAAATGAGTCTGATCTTGTAATTTTTCGTATTTTCGATTATGTGTGTAGCTCAAAGTGATTCTTCTGGTGATGAGGAAGGGAAAGTTGTGGGAGGTCTACTCGATGGAAATCGGGAATATACGCTGGTGTATGAAGATAATGAAGGAGACAGGATGCTTGTTGGTGATGTCCCATGGCAGTAAGCATCTCATCTCCATTGATTAGATGCCATTTTTTCACCAGTTTAAACTTTGAAAAAGTTGCTAATTTATTTAAGCTCCTTTTGTTTTGGCTTTTCTGCACCTATTATTCCTTGCCTCAGTTGAATATTTGCCAATTGCACCACTGATTTAATCTTATTAACACGATGTTGTGAAAATGATATGAACACTATAAAGTACTGTTTGATTCCTTCATAATATAGGGATAATTAGAAAACTTACCCTGAAGTTTTGCTTAATTACAAAAAGTCCAATTTTCTTTTAAAATTACAAATACTCAATGAGGTATTATGAACACACAGTAGGTGCAATTTGTAAAATATAAACACATATCAAGGGGTATTTGTAATTTTAAAAGATAATTAGTTTTTTTTTTTTTTGTAATTAGGCTAAACCTCAAGGGCAATATTTGTAATTATCGGTATAATATGATATCTATACTGCATTTTGGCTGTGTTTCATAATAAAAGTTTTCCTAATTTTGTTGCAGCATGTTCGTGTCAACGGTTAAGAGGCTTCGCGTGTTAAAAAGCTCCGAACTTCCCACGTTGTCTCGTGAGTTCTGCTATCATTTACGTCGACATTTAACTAAATTATACTTGAAAATTTGAAAATAAATAAATCATTGAATGCAACTTTGGATCATTTTTGTTTGCAGGTGGAAGTAAACAGGGCAAGCAGCTTTCTATCGATGATTCACATAAGTAAAAGCCTAGAAAGAAATCATCGTGAAATTATAGCCTATGATGACAATGGTTTCATTTCAAGGGACTGTTTTGGGTCTGTTGTTGACATTTTCTTGGATGCTAATACAATTTTCCAAGAGTATGAGGACTAAACTTATTATGTTCTTGAATTTTAGGCCTTGTATGGGGGTCCTGTAGAAAGAGAGACTTGAAGTTGCATGTAAAATTCCTTGTTCAGATCAAACTGAGAATTGAATGGATTTTTATATATGTATCCCTCTGCTGTTTTCTTGAATCTTGATCTCAAGTTTTTCTTTCATTGTGTCACGAAATTAGATGTTTTTTTTTTTTCGCATTAGTTCTGAAAATTGCAGTAGAGAAACTTGAGTATAACGTTATTTGAAGCTTCAAATTTTGGGTGTATCAAGAAATTCTACTTTGTAGTGAATTAACACAAAGGTGGTATTGTAAAAGATCAAGACAATTCAAAATTGAAATAAAAAAGGAATAATTACAAAAACACCCCTATGGTTTGGGTTAATTACAAAAAAACTCAGAGATGTTTCAAAATTACAAAAGACCTCTTCAGGTTTCGTTTTGTCTTAAATTTACGGGGGTAACTTACCCCTGTAGTATTTTTGTAAATGTCAGGTTTTTTTTGAAATATTTTTGAAAATCACCGGGAAAATGTAAGACATAATCAAACCTCAAGAGGTCTTTTATAATTATTCCAAACCTCAGCGGTATTTTTGTAATTATCCCTAACAAAATTGAAAAGTTAAAAAACAACTGGTTCGGTTGGTCATGAGCCGATTCAGAAATGCCGAACTGGTCAACGGTTAACCAGTCCGTTGACCATGGGCAGGTTTGATGGTTCCGGTTCGATTTGGGCAGGTCAATATGGATGTTCAACTTTGACTACAGCAATAGGAAAAATTAATAAGGTTTAGTTGTCTTTAGATGTTTTTTTCCTGATAATAATTTTTTTTTTGAGGGGATTTTCCTGATAATAATTATACTTCTAACCAATAGTTAAATCCTTGAACCCAAACTGATTCCTGATGACCACAAAAGTAATTATTTTCTTTATAAAGTTTGGTATGCAATATTGCATTAATAACTAAAAAAAGTGAGATCAACTGCATGGGTCAACATTAGGTGGCCTGAAAAATGCACGTGAGAGAGGTTCTTAATTCTTATTGGGTAGGATTCCTCAAAAAAAAAAAAAAAATTCTTATTGGGTAGGAGACCACTTCATTTCCTTAGAACCAGTTTGGATCATATCCACTAATATATACATAAAATTGGACTAATTTGCCAACAAAATTTATATCCATGCTTACATTAGGAGTGTGCATAAACGTCAAGTGTCTCATTTTGGATTTTTCGTGAAAAAATACAATAACTAGATGCTAAGTATTATGTACACCAAGCGTATCATATACAAGTACACCAAGCGTAACAAACATGTTTGTTTGTTCGTCTTCTTTTTTTGGATAAATTACAAAAACTATGCCTGTGGTTTAGCCTAATTACGAGAACGTCCAGTCATCTTTCAAAATTACAAATACACTTGAGGTTTGCATTTTCTTAGCAAATACTCTTGAGGGTACAATTTGTAAAATAGAAATATATGTCAAGGGAACATTTTTAGTTTTGAAGATAAATGATTTTTTTTTTTTTTTTTTTTGTAATTAGACTCAAACTCAGGGTATTTTCTGTAATTAACCCTTTTTTCTGGGTTAAGTTCAGATCTATTGGTGAAAGCAATTCAAATATATTTTTATTATTTTCTTTGTTTCTCTGGATCAATAAAATCCAAGTCCCAAACATTACCCTGACAAGTCCTCATCAGTAATGGAGACTGCTTCCAGGTCCCCAATATTACATGTAATTCAATATCCTAACCAGCTGAAAAACGCTGGGAAAGACAAGAAAATCCCGGAAAATACCAACACCGGAACAAAAACATCATTAATGGTTTCTCAAGGCGACGACGGCACGACTTCTCATTGACGTAGAGCGAATTAGAGGCGGCAAGAAGGGCCGCGCCGATGCCCGAACCATCGTTCGAGTGCTCGAAGAAAATGCTCGACGCGTTTTCGGCCCGAGTAACTCGCTAACCGTGTTTTCTAAGCACTTTCTGTATTCTGTATAGTGCTCGTATAATCCACCGTCCATGGCTATGACCGTTTTCTTGCCGCTTTCGTTAGTAGTATCTCTTCCCATTTTCTTCAAGATTCCTAAGATGCCCGCAGCAGCTAGGCGGGCCCCACGGGTGGCAACAATGTTGCAGAGCTCGACCACAACTCGCCTCGTTTTGAGGGAGGTGCTGGATATCTGCGGTAGGAGAAGACGAGATACGATGTAAAATATACTCTTCATCGAGACCAAAAGACAGTGGGGCGATAAGAGTTTGTGCTTGTTAACTAGGATGTTTTACGACATGAAAGGCTAGGGTTAATTACAAAACTACCCCTGCGGTTTCGCCTAATTACAAAAGAAAAACTGAGTTATCTTTTAAAATTATAAATACTACCCTGACATTTGTTTTTAGCTTACAAAATTGCACCCTCAAAAGGCCTCAAGAGGGTACATACCTGAGGGGAGTATTTGTAATTTTGAAAGATAATTGGAGTTTTTTGTAGTTAGGATAAACCTCAAGGGTGGTTTTTTGTAATTATCCCAAAAGACTATTGTGACAGTAGTTACTCTTAGGGTTAAATACAAAAAAAAAGCTCTTGTAGTTCAGTCTAATTACATAAAAACCCTATTACTTTTCAAAATAACAAATACCCCATTGAATTTTTTTTCTATTTTACAAATTACACCTTTCGAAGGGGGTATTTGTTATGAAAACACGGACCTCAAGAGGGTGTTTGTAATACTTTAAGGGGGTATTTGTAAATTTGAAAGATAACTGGACTTATTTGTTATTTAGTTAAACCTCAGGGGTAGTTTTTGTAAATTACCCTAACTCTTAAGTTGCATTTGGATAGAATGATTTGGATTTGAAGAGATTTTGGGAAAAGGTTTTCAAGTGATTCAAAATTGACCACAATAACTCAAAAAATCTCAAAATGTGAACTCAACGATTTAAAAACCATTGTATTATGTGATTACTCAACAAGCTCAATATATTTGTTATTATAAATTTGGAATCTTTAACTTCAAATCCATCAATCCAAATAAGGCCTTAGCAAATTCCTAGTTGGAGGTCAGAAAAACGAGAAACAAATGCAGCTGATAAGCTAGAATTATCAGGTGTTTCAATGAGCAAGTATTTCAAATTAAATAATGGTAATCAAGTCCACAAACTTTTCACGTTATAGCGAAAACAGTTGAATGGAACAGTTCAAAATATTTAAATGAAATTCGTAGAAATTTAGCAAGGAAACATATTTACCTCTAATATATTCTTCAATTTTTCGTCTACAACCCTCAGGTCAGAGGATGTATCCTGATGCATAGCTGACATTTCGGGAGTCCTGCATATTTAATAACTCTAAAACTTTCACTTTTCTTTTTTCAAGAGCATCAATTTCTTGAAAACTAGAGAAGATGAAAGTGAACAAACAATATGCATAATATCGAGATGGTACAGTCGTAGCTTTTGACAGAAAGCCAATGTTCTTTCGAGTTTCAGTTAGCTCCTTTAGAGCTTATTAGAAACCTAATACCTCTCTGTCCTCTTTCTCATAGTTTATAAGCTTGTGGAAGTGTTAGCAAGAACTTCTACTTTTGAAAGAAACAATTTACTGTAGTAAAAGCGAAAAGCAGTTGAGAATCGAAAGTAGTATTTGTAAATAAAAGTTAAAAGTTGATTAAATTAGCTTTGGTGAATAAGTTGTAAAAGTGTTTTTACATATTTCAAAATGAAACCAGAAGCAGAATCAGACATCTCCCCCCCTGCTTTTAGATTAATTAGAAGCAGAAGTTCACATTTGAAATTTGAAAACACTAAAAACTCTACTCTTTTTCGGCCAAAAGCTGGCAATCACTTTTATTAAGTGTTTGCAAATACTCCTAATATCAAATGCAATAACTAAATTAGCTGTCACCAAATTCAAATTTTCGCCAGAAACACCATGGCAACTAACATGATATTACCTATAACACAATAAGATAGATCGAATCATTGTCTTAAAAGTTTAAGTGAAAAACACACTGGTTCCCTTATGGTCATGGAGTACCTCAATACGAATGGAATTTTAAGCTTTGCTGGAACCTCATCGCCAAAGAAGGAAGCTTCTTCAGCCAACTTAAGCAAAACTCTGCGTAAAATTTCCCCCAAGTACATGCCGGAAGTTAACTTCTCAAATATCTGTATAAAAATGAATATATAAATCAGATGCAGAACACGGCATCACTGTTAATGAGGGATATGATTGGATTAAGCAGCATTTTGCAGGTAGGCAAAGAGATAACAGCTCATAAAATAATTACACCAGACCGCATCTCAAAGTTTAAATCAAACATGATCGGAATTGAGTAAAACTAAAAACTGCTAATGAAATAGCATATGCACATGTTGTTTCTACGTGTCACCAGTATTTGGACCTTAAAAATCCATGCATATGGTCATTCTCCTTAATAGAAATTAATAAAGGATAATCACAAATAGGGATAATTACCAAAAAAAAAAAAAACACTGAAGTTCGAGCTAATTAAAAAAACAAACCTTGAGTTTTGGTTACATCTTACATTTTCCCTCTTCAAAAGCAAAAATACATTTCAAAAACATACATATTTCTAAAAATATTACAGTTGCCCCCTTAAATTTAAGACACAATCAAACATGAGGGTTTTTTTTTAATTTTGAAACATCTCTAGTTTTTTTTTAAATTAGTCCAAACCTCAGGGGTCTTTTGTAATTATCCCTTACAAATATTACCCTTGAGAGTTAGCCCAATTATCTTTCTCAATTACAAATTCCCCTTGACATATGTTTCTATTTTACAAATTGCATCTCAAGCCCCTTGAGAGGGTAATTTGTAAAACAAATACAAACCTATGTAAGTTTTAAGATAAGTGTATTTTTTTTGTAATTAAGATAAATCTAAGGGGTGGTTATTGTAAGCATGTGAAAACTGGAAATGGAATAGTACATGCACATATTATTCATACCTGTTCACCAGGATTTAGACTTTCAATATCCAATGTATGGTCATACTCCGTCAATGGAAGATGCGACGACCTGAAGTTGCCCCACTCCATATTTATAACCTAAATTGAAAGATATTCAACCGTCAATACCGCAGGTGCTTCTTAATACTAGCTGCATCTTACCAGAGAATTATACCAAATAAAGAAAATGTGGGATAATTACACATACTACCCTTGAGATTTATCCTAATTACAATAGATATCCAATAATCTTTTAAAATTACAAATACCACCTTGACATATGCTTAAATTTTACAAATTGCACCCACTGAGTGGGTTGATTTGTAAAACAAACACAAATTTCAAGGGGGTATTTGTAATTTTAAATGATAACTAGATCCTTTTGTAATTAAGTTAAACCTTAAGGGTAATTTTTGTAATTATCCACAAGAGAGTAAATAATTTGCTAACCATTTCTCCAGATTTAGGTAAAGGACCATGCCACTTTGGAATTGCTTGGGCACGTTCTACATATGCGGCATTAGTTCCAGTACCTAATATCACGGCTAGAGCAACATCATTGCTGGTGTATCTTCCTCCCGCTAATGTCCCGATTGTATCATTAACCTGGCATAATCATCACAAGCGTAAACTAATATGTGGCTAGAAAGAATAATCGAGAAGACGCGTAATTGCAAACATGAGATAGTTTTAGGGAGTGTTTGCAAAAACTTAATTTTTTAGAGGAAGCGACGAAAAGTAGTTAAGAATCAGTAGTTTGTATTCTTTGCAAAGAAGCTAAAAGTTGAATAAGTTTAAAGAGAGTGTTTGGAGAATAAGTTGTCAAAATATTTTATTGGGAAAATAATTGTTTGCAGCCTGAACTTTGGCCATTTTCACACTTTGCAACTCAAACTATTTGTTTTTGCAACTAACAACCTAAGCTTTGCGTGTTTTTCGCTTTACAACCTCTGGCTAGTCGGAATTAGAAATATTCCTGGAATATTCACCCATGTTTCCTGGAGTATTCCAGGGATATTCCTGGAATATTCTAACTCCGGCAGGCCTGAGGTTGCAAAGTGAAAAACCGTGCAAAGTTTAGGTTGTTAGTTGAAAGAAAAAAAGTTTAGGTTGCGAAGTGTAAAGGTTGCAAACAATTATTTTTCCATATTTTATTTGTGTGTAAAAGTCAAACCGTAGGAAGCGGAATCAAATCTAAAGCACTTCTCCCCCTACTTTTCAATTCCGATTAAATTACGCAGAATCGGAAGCAGAAGTTGGCATTCAAAAACACTAAAAACTACTTCTCTTTCAGCTAAAAGTTGGCAATCACTTTTTTTAAGTATTTGAAAACACTCCCTTAATCTCTTTAGTAAAAACCCACACAAACTCACCAAAGCTGCCACCCGCATTTCAACACCCTTCCTTTTCAAGGCTTTAGTTAGTTCACCTACCACGTCTTGGCCAACCTATAAAACATTAGTAGAAATATCAGGAATTGGAATTTAAGAACTGCATTTCAAGAATAACCCAAGAAAAATCAAGTTAGAGATAAATATAACAAGCAATTTTAGTTGCAATTATGATCATGCATTGAGCAGAAAGAGGACTATTTTGACATGAGCTATACGGAGATAACTCTTACTAATAACATTCAATATTTGCATGCAACTCAAGAGAATGTATATAAGCTAATTAAATTGGAAGGCGCCGTTTTGCCAAGGAAAACCAAAGTGTGCGAAAAAAAAGTGGATGATTGCAATATAATAAACATAATCATTAGTCTTAAATGAAAGTGGTAACTTTCTTTTTCTTTTGGCTTTTTAAAATGGTAAGAGAATGTAAAAGAAAATTAGACGAAAAGTGTCTGATGTAATAGACAGCATTAAAATACGAATTATTTTACAAAAAGTAATTAGTAACTTCCACGTTACCTATTGTAGCCAATTTGACTATTCACTTTCTGCACCCGTACAAGGTAATTGTAAACAAACAAACAAAAAAAAAGGGTGGTGTTTAAACCATTGTTGAGACTATTGTTTTGTTTAGCGGCAACACTTTTTGTTCAAATATTAACTCTGACCGCTTCTACCAACAGAAAACTACTGGGGTGCCAAAAAGATAACGTCAGATATTGCCATGAACAATAAATCATACTACCGTTACACAAATTGCAGAGCACATAGTCAATTCTTTTAGGAGAAGATGCAACAAATGAAATAAAAACAACTAAATATGCGTTAAGAGAAAGATTTTACCGTATCATCAATAGAGAAGCCCTTCGTCCACCTAATAAGATTTCCAGAATTTATTGAAGTTTGCATCACAGGGAATGAGAAAGTGAAACCTAACTCCCTCTGCCTCCCAGAAGCTAGATCGTGAAATATTTGTTCTTCTTCATCAACAAAATTTGCAAGTTTTTCCGCAATATAATCAAAAAGCGCCTGAAAATCATTTATGCTTGAAAATTCAGTGATCTTATAAAATGTACCAAATAAATGAATAAAAAGTAAGGGATAATTACAAAAATCCTCTGAGGTTCGGGCTAATTACAAAAAAATCCAGAGATTTTCGGAAATTACAGAAAACCCCTTTAAGGTTGATCCGCCTTACATTTTCCCCCCTTTATATGCCAAAAACATTTCAAAAGCTCCCTTACGTTTATCAAAATATTACAGTTACCTCCTTAAATTTAAGACACAATCAAACCTCAAGGGGTTTTTCGTAATTTTCAGAAACCTCTTGGTTTCTTTGCAATTAACCCAAACCTTAGGGGTTTTTTTTTTAATTATTCCCTAAAAAATAATTGCTTACTTCTGAAGTCCCACTCATCAGTTCTGGGGGTATTGATGCCTCGGCAAATTCCTGATGAACAATACCACCTTCTTTGCCTCCTAATTGGACTCGCAACACGCGGAAATTTGTGCCGCCAAGATCTAGAGCATAAAAGACTCCTTCCTCATCACTGAGATGGAGAAATGGTGAAAGAGACAAATGTTTGAGCTATCATTGATCAAGAACAGACTATAAAAAGCAAATGCGTCATATATACAAAAATAAATAAATAAATAAGTAAGCTCAAACGCAATACCATCAATAGAATTTCCCCATACTAGGCATTGAAAAAACGGGATCAAAAAATTATAGTCATAAGAAAATGCAAGAACGGTGCATGCATTCATAAAAGAAGCTAAGGCTTCAAAAGACGTGCTAAACCCTTCGTGCACTTTTAAAAGGCGTTACGGCGTTGGCATACTCAGAATTAAATGAAACCAAAGAAAATTTGAAAAAAACAGGTGAAATTAAATGGTACTGCCACAATTAGAATTATCTAAAAACAGAAACATGACGAATGAACCATGTTTAACTTTTGCTTTTACATCTGTCCAACTACAATTTTACTTTCCGAATTCCATCATTACAACACGGAACACATGTACTTTATCTTTGATTATCCAATAACAAATAAGCCTACTTAACAATGAATGAATCACCAAAAAGAGAAGCACAAATCAAACCAAGCGCATATATTTGTATGTTTCTTTCGTCCATTATAACCATATACATGTACCCCCACAAAAGCACAACTCTACATTCCCACAATAGCAATGCACATAATATGTCGACATTTATATACGCGCAAGCGAATTGATGTTTCTAGTTTGCCTATTTAAAGTCAATTTTACACAAAAACATCCAACATTGCACTAATAAAAAAACAAATTGGGAACACAATTCTTCATCAGTAATTTCATCTCACAACCCTAAAAACCTACAAATTTTCCACTTAAAATGGATAGCCAAAAAAAACAATTACTCCAATCATCCTTCATACACATAAACAAGCCCAATTCATATACATCTGAACAGACAATAAAAGATAAAAATATATTTTTAAAAAATAGGAAAAAAGGGGAAATTTTACCCAGTTGGGAGATTATCAACATAGCTAATGAGCATCTTGAGTTTACTACCACCCTCAGATGCCAAACCAGCATGCATCTCCACAGTCATAGCATCAGCAATCTGTTTCAGCTTACCCTCAGGGGTCCCACATTTCTCCTCAAATTCCTTCACAATAGCCATACACCGGGCCCACCTCCCCGAACTCTTCATCCGCTGCCTCACCACCAGCGCCGCCACTCCCACCACCGCAGCGGCTCCGATCACCGCCGCCCCAACCGCCACTTTTCCCATTTCCTCAAATTAATTAAAAACACACAAAAAAATTAAAAAGAAAAAGGGAAAAAGATTATATCTTTAATTGTTTATTCCAGATTTTTGAAGGTGGTCCCAGGGGTTAACACAGAAAAAAATCGAGAAATGAATGAAAATGGTTTAAAGATTGGAAGAAGTCAAAATGAAGGGCAACGAGAAAAATAAGAGGAAAATTAATGGCGGAGGATGATTTAGACTGAGCCAAAAAAAATGGAAAGAGGATGTTGAAATCTTTTTTGTGGATCGTTTGTTGATTTTCTTTGCTTTGATTTGAAGTGCAGGTGGAAGTCCGGTAAAGGAGCCTTTCTCGTTATTTTTGGAAATTTTGCCACCTACATACATATACATCCTTTTGTCTTGATAATTAAATCTATTTTTTAATTATATTATACAACTCGATACTGTAACTTCAGGGTGTAAATAATCCGGACATAGTACTGTTTAAACTTGTTTGAATAGTTTTAATAATTGTGTTTGAATTTAATTTGATTATTAAATAGATCAAACTTCAACGAGCTTTAATTGAGCCGAACGCAGATCAAACTTGAATAGCTTGATATTGAGTTATTTCTTTTATTAATTGAGTCGAGTTAGAGCCGAACTTTATATTTGATCATCGAATGAAAATTTGTTCTCAAACTTGGTTCGTTACGTTAACGAAGTGAGCTCAAACAAGCTTTTAACGATCAATATAAAATACAATATTGAATAGCTTGATTCGAGTTTCACCCCTTATAACTTAAGAGTTTGTTTAAACTTTAAGTATATAATTAGATTTTAATATATTATTAATAAAATTTAAAATTCCATCGAACTTGACTATATTAATTAAAAAATTAAAAGTGTGTATATATATATATATATATATGTGCGGATTATGTTAGTCAATAGAACTCACGCAAACTCAATTTGACTACCAGATAAAATATAAATATGATTTTTCAAATTTCGGTAAAATTTCATCAAATTTAAGTAATAATGTCTTGAATTTAGTTCAGAAACTCTACAAATTTGATGATTAACTTACCATTATAATATTATGAATGACTTTAGACCGTTGACCTTTGAAGGCAAGCAATGTATGACTTGAGGATTGGATTTATTACAAATTTGATGATTAACTTACCATAAAAAATAAGTGAGATGGTTGACCTACAACAAAACTGAATTTATTTTTTTTCTTTTTCTTTTTTCTTCTTTTTGAAATTGAGGGTAGTCAATTTTATTATTAAGGATTGGACTGACAAAATTTTTAGGCCAATTTAGATTGATGGATTTGAAACTATGTATTTAAATATATTGAGTATGTTTGATAAGATCATTCTACAATCTACAATAGATTTCAAATTATTAGATTCTAATTTGTGTTATTTTGCGGTAATTGTGGTGGATCTCAGATACATACTATTTAGAGTCATTTGAAATCTTTCCCGCAAATCCAAAATTCATCCAAGGGAATATAAATTATTTTCATGACATTTATCTTGTAAATCAATTGGACCCTTGTTTTGATTCTCTTAACAATTCTAAGTATTTTTGTAACAAGATGGAAATATGTAATATCGAATATCATATAATTAGAACAACATCAGTGTGTTATACGGATTTGTTAAAAAATAAAATTTGTGTCGCAAACTATGATAGTTATAAGAGATCCAAAATAATAATTAGAAATACTAGAAAAAGAAATTCAAAATTTAGAAGAGTTCTATACAATCATTCACTTCAAATTCTAAAAAACTTCTTTGTAAACTACATTATTTGTATCATAATAATATTTAAATCGAAATTAATTTGCAAACTCAAAAATAACTTCCTAATTTATATCCTTGTTTTTGGGATTATTTAATTTGTTGATTAAATGTTTGATTGGATTTTAATAGTTATATACGGAAATAGGAAATTTAATTATTAAGTTGATGATAAATTGATAGTAAATTGATATAGTAAATCAATTTATAATTGGAAGAATAAGGTGGTGGCATGGTGTGCCACGTGGCTAAATATGAAGGTGACATGTGGATTTGGAAGAATAAGGTATTGACACGTGTACCAAATTGCTTAGATGAAAACACGTGGCAATTTGTTTTTTCTTTTAGTATATAGGGTTGATTAGCATCACATCAAAATATAGAATAAAAATGTCGGTCACACGTTTTGATCATAAGTATCATACTTAACTTCATTATTAGACTAATATAAAATCTGAGTTCAAGAGCCGACAGAATTAACACCATCCTATCTCAAATCTACCAATTTTTACCATATTGAGCTCGAGATGGGCTCAAAAACATCTAAAATTAACCAAAGTGGATTTTCCACTTCGAAAGATTTCATGTTCCTTCTAACCAAGAATCAAACTCTTATTTTAGGTTGAGTTTAAATGGGAAAATTCGATTTCATGAAGAGAATTTATAAGATCTCACATAATTATAAGATAAATTTAAAACCCGCCACAAAAAGAATTCAACGAATCAGATCTGTTATTGCATAAATTATCCAAACTTGTTTGATGAATCTTATTGTTATGAATTAAAAATTCTCGTCTCTAATCAATCAATCCAAATGAAACTGGACTAAATGAAACCTTCAAACATTCAGGTCTTGAAGGGGTGAATTTTATAACAAATACAAACCTCAAGGACGTATTTGTAATGCCTCGAGGGGTACTTGTAATCTTAAAAGATTACAGTAAACCTAAAAGTTGGTTTTTGTAATTATCCCCTAAAATAAAAATAAAAATAATAGTAAAAAAAAAAAACCAAAATTAAGCACGGCTGAGTCTGAAAATAAGGAAACCAAGACCCACCCATTTATAACAATAAAACCCATGGGAATTGGCTCTGACCCGCCTCATTACCATCCCTGCCAATGAGCTCGTCCTCATGATCCTTTCTAATAGCTTATACAAATCATTTCCTTTCTAACTTGTAAGCTTTAGAATTGCACTAACAGTGATAAGCTGGAGAAGACACAGATAAACAAATGTAGGTCCTTAAAACTGTCATAGTATTTTACAATTCAAGTCTCATTGTAGATACAAGCTGTAATAACCTTCAATAGTAACACAGTATAGCACACCCCTCCAACACTCACACAACAAACGGCATAATTAATGACACTTTTATTTAAAGAGCAGAGACAGCACAAAACAACTTTATCACGCCACGGCAAAGCTTACAAGCTCAGAACTGTTCAATGATGCATCTAAGCATATCCGAGGGGAATTTTCAAATCGCTGCTGCTTAGTTTTCCTTTTTTCCCTTCCAAGAAAAATTCGAAAGATATGAAAGCCAGCAATGAGCACACAACTTACCCGAGCTGCTAGCTTTCAGTTACAAAACACAGAGCTGGTCGACAATTCTGTGAATCTATCTTCAGATTCACGCAGGGGAAGTAAGACTCAACCGGCTGCATAAATAGCCACAAGAACCAGACGGAGCAGCATAAACACATACATAGTATGATGATATTCAATTAAGTACAAGAAGTTATCAAATTTCTATAACATGCCTCATCACGTTCTTCTGAACTGGTTCAGACCCAACTCCATCTCCAGGTTTGAGCACCATTGCAAGAGCAGCATTAGGCTTAAAAAAAGCAAAAAAGAAAGATTAAAGAGCAATACAAGTAAAAACCAAGAAAAATGGCACAGGCAGCAATGTCACAATAATCAAATTCAAACCTGAACCGATCTAATAAGTTATTAGGGTTGATCCCAAAAATTACCCCTGAAATTTAGCCTAATTACAAAAAAAAAACCAGTTATCTTTCAAAATCACAAATACCCCTTGACATTTGTTCTGTTATACAGATTGTAGTAGAGTAATGGGCAATTGTTAGTGTTTCATCGAGATATTACAAACCTCAAGATGTTTGGGGGGGGGGGGGGGGTTCATAACACTTTAAGGGGGTGTTAGTAATTTGGAAAGATAACTCGAGTTTTTGTAATTAGGCTAAACCTCAAGGGTAGTTTTCGTAATTATCCCTAAGTAAAAACGTATAAGATATACATTTAAAGTGAGGGGGCAAAGAGAACTTATATCAAAAACCTCTAACTCCTCCGGTAATCCATCCCCCAAAACAGAAGCATCCTTCTCACGCCCATTATCAGAAAGGAGCGGACTAGCCTCATATGCACCATCCTGTGAAGATCCTTTATTGTTGATCTCTGAGTCATCATAACTGCCGCTTGTGCAGTAAGCATTACCAATACTTGAGTTGCAGCCGGTATCAGAATTTTCTGCACACTGTTTCGCTTGATTTGATGTTATTAAATCAGACGGCTCACACCCACTAGATCCAGTGCACACATTCCTTGAAATAACTGAGACCACTTCTGGTATCATTTTATCCATAACCAGGCATGATCCACTCGTTCCGGTCTTTTCTTTCATCGTTTCAAACGCAGCAGAACAATTATGGTCAGCAGAAACTGAACCTTCCTTCTGAGGGCTAATAGACTGCCTTTTCTCTTGACTCTCTTCCAAATCAAGCCCTTTTTTGCGTTTTAGAACTCTTTCAGCAGATCCAGACCTGCAGGCTTCACCACCTTCAGAAGACACCTTATCAACATGTTGCTGACTCGTGAGCTTCGTGTGTCGGCTTCTTCTGTGACCCTCCGGGAATACATAAGAGGGAATTTGCTTTCTACGAACATGAGAAACATATATCTCCATCCCAGGCTTCCAATACATATATGAATTTATTTGATGCCTAAACTCGTCAACAGTCTGCCGGATATCAAACTGTTGACCTTCTTGGATAGCCTCTCCTTGTTTCCTTTGCAAACCCATAAAAAAGGCACAATGAGCACATTGCTTTGAAGAGTCCACATAATCACGCGGACAAGGATGGCACTGTAATTTCCCAGAGGTGTCTCGCTCTATCTGCACATGTTAAAAAAACAGAAAACAAAACAGAAATATGAAAGAGAACACCATCGAAATCATCTTACTAGTCATGGCTATAAAGAAAAGTTAGATTGGACATCACCGCCGATTCAGTCAGTCTTGACATCCAAAGAAATATATACCATCAGAGTCAGCTGCCTCAGCCGAGATTCAACCCAGCCCTTCCAAGCACGCAAGTCATCAAGATCAGCAGCAATAATGTCAACCTGCAGATAATTTTTATAGCTTTCAAAGAATAAATATGGCTCAAACAAAGCACTCCACTGCACTTTATTCAGCTCGATATCCTGGAAATGCAGATCAAGTTTGAATTAATAGGTAACAATACTTGAGACAGCTGTCGTACAGGACAACCAAACAGGTTAAACACTGTCTACCTCACAAATCTTTTTACCAAATTGAAACTGTTCCATCATGACCCGAAGAGTACTTGCTGAAACATTGTAACTAGAATTCATGCAAGGGTAGGCAGGGGTTATGATTGGCATTAGATGATTACGGTCCCAAGGATTTCTTCGAGGATCCCATATAGAAAATCCCAATTCATTATCCTCTATTTCACAAAGCATCACAGGGTTTGGCCAACGCCACAGCGTATAGACTATGAAAAAACGAGAAACTAGCATACTGGGGTTTGCTTCCGGATAAAATTGACACAACCGTGCTACAAGAAGAGCCCAGTTCACACCACCAAGAAATCCTGTAACCTGCATAGCAATATAGAAAATGTCTTGTCCCACAATAACAAAATCCCACAAAGACGGAATAGAATGGTAATACTAAAACAATCAACTTACATTTGAATAAACACCACGTCTCTTAGCCCAGAACTTCAAACATCGTAGAGTTGTCCGAAAGTTCTAAAACATAAAAGATGATTAGCCAAAGAGCAAATGCCATGCAAAGAGACTCATATATAAAAAGGTAAAAGAAGATCACGGCAGTAATGTTTGAAAAAATACCTCAATGTTTGGAACAAGCTTAAGAATTTGATCTGCTACACGACAGCCATTAAGACTCCGTACAGTTGCTTCGTCTATGTTGTCCAATACAGATATATTTGAGATGTCCAAATCCTGTCAAATAACTAATAATTAGAGGCAATGAAGCATTTACAAGCCTATGCCACGCTTTCAAAAGAGATTCTCATTCTCATCCCTTTTTTATTAACACGCATGCCAAAATGCAGAAAAGCATCTATTTTAGCAGCAGGGCTCAGATGACACAGAAATACACAGAGAGGAGAGAAATGAGACACGGAACACATTCAAGAGAGAGAATTGCTTAGACAGGAAACTGCATTAATCACCGGATGTCATGAGAAAGCTCTTCTTCATGTGATCAACCAAGATCACCTGATAATTCAGAGATGTACTCCTGATACATATGACAACTACTACTAAGAGATGCAATCAACAAACTTATTGTATGACTTAATGATTATCCAAGTGTATATCTCATTAAAGTCAGTCGCTATTAACAGGTAATACGAATGAGGTCTCCTTGCAAGAACACTCTCTTAATATAAACAAAGAACTCAGTCGTAAGCACTTTGAGTAAGATATGCAACAGGACGTAATCCAAGTAAGATATGTAACAATACTTCGAGAAACATGTTGCCTATTTTTAAACAAGAGAAAAGATAATAAAATATTTTTATTAACAAAAAATAACTTCAAATGGTAGACATCAACAAGATGACTATTTTCCACAATATTCAACATATGAAGATTATTAACTCTAGTATGACAAGAGGCTTGCAATATAACTTACATCTGGAACAACCAAGAGAGATACACTTGCATAGAGAAGATCAATAGATATCCCATCAAATTTGAATTTCATAACAGGAACATGAGCATCAGGTACTGGTTGGAGTTCACTCACTTCCTCCGTCTCAGATAAAATGTTATGAAGTACGTAAAAGAAGTCTTCCTGCGAGCCAATTTTCCCATAGGCATTAATGCATATTTAAATTAAAGAGACCGGTCCAAAATGGAAGGCGAGAAGCCCAAAAGTACCTCGCGACTAATGTATGATGGCCCCACACACAAAGTATCAATGTCAGCTCCAGGGCCATGTACCTGGCAAAACAAACCTAGAATTATCGCTAAGTACTACAAACTAGAAATTTTGCATTAAAATAAAAGTAATGATTGCGTACATGTTGTAATAAACAAGATAAACACAACCAAAGGAGTTAAGAAAAAGAAGCCCAGCATCAGAAAGCATACAAAATTTAAAACAATTAACACACTACGAAAAGAATATAGGAAAAAACACTTAGCCACACATGTCGAACAAATACAGGTGTGTCAAAATACATGTGCAACATAATATTCAAAAGAGCATTTGACTATGGTTATACACAAAAATTGAAATAGGGGATACATGATGTATAACATATCAATGTTACACCATGCATAGGCTTCTATTTTAAGTACAACAAAATCTGAATTCAGTCAATGCAGCAACCAAAGACAAACAGCCTTGCAGGCTTGCAGCATTCAAAAACTTCCCAAGAACAGAAGCCAAACAAATACACATCTTGTACCCAGTAAACCATCATCAATAAACCTACAAGGTACCCATCAGAAAATTTTCATATAAACAATTCAACCCCGTCTTCCATGAACTCTGTAAACCGGCATCGGCGTTTATCTTGTCTTAACAATAAGTGCAACTGTGCAACCTCAAGTTCCAAATTAAAATGAAATTATACTATATATGCTTACGTGATTAAGACAATGAAACAGCCATGAGTACCTATAAGTTCCTTACCCCGAGTCGATAAGAACCAAAAGTAAAAATAACAGCGTTGGCATCTTCCACCATTTGATCAGTGTACCCCTTCAACCGAGTAAGTTCTTTCACCCAATCTTTCACAATCTATAATATAAGAAAGCAAACATGTGCCATTTTAGACAGGGAAGCTACACCAGGTTAGACAATGAAAACTTAAAGGCAAAGAGGTAGCCATAAAATAAGTATATAAGCTAAAACTATCTCTCTCCAGCTGTATAATATTTGCATAAAACCAATATATATATACATCTCGCCTATTTCAAATATATGTACCAAATTATCAATAAACAAATTTTAAAACCTAAACCTCTAACGGCATGATTGGTATGCGGGAATGAAGTGGGAATGGAATGAGTATTCTCAAGTTCATTCCCATTGACATGATTGGTATGTTTTAAGGTTAGAAATGTTCATTCCCATAGGATTCCCTATACCCAATAGCATGGGATTAGTCATTCCTCCCATCCTCCATGGTTTTAGCCATTCTCAATCTATCAGGAATAAAGTTACTTTTATTTTGGACAAAATAATACTCTTATTAAGCTCATAAAAAATACTATATAAAACTAAATCTACACCAAACTTTAATATTTTATTTTCTTATAGTTGCAATTTTTTTTAATCTTGGGTTGTTTGATAATTTCAGACCTAATAAAATAAAACTGTCCTCAATGCAAAACGAATAATTTGCATGAATATAAAAACATCTAAAAATGATTCCACTATATATTTTTTTGGGAAAAAGATTATTTAAAGTTTAAAAATAACTTTAATAAACATAGTTGAAATCGTTGTCTTTCCAAAAAAAAAAAAAAAGTTATACTAAAGTGTAATTTAGTCACTAACAATATTTCAATACATTTCCATCATTTATTTTTAATTACTAATCATGAAATTGAAATCAAGTCATGAATGAGTTTTTCATTCCTCTCTCGTTCCTTAATCCTTAGTGATACCAAGCATAAGAAAAGGAATACATATAGGCAATGCTTGTTTGTCAAATATTTTTCCTTTCATTTTCCTGGCGAATTTCTCATTGAACATGAGATTTTCTGTGGAAAAATTCAAATATTTCGCTATTCAACCATTCTCATTTTTTCAATCATCAATCACATTCATTTACAATTTTAACATAAAAACATCACATCAACGATTATCATTATATAAATATATCACAATTACACTATTTACTCTCTCTTATTTATCAAATCATCAATCACATCTAATCGCTATTATACCAAAAAAAAAACTCTCACATCAACTCTCATCATCACATTTTCTTCTTTCATCCAATTCAAAATAAAATTCTCAGAATATCATCTCCAAAAGTAGAAAGAAGAAAATGAGGTTGTGCTTGGATACCAAAAAAATTCACTTTTCATTCCGTTAGAGAATTTTTTTAACCCAAAATGTGATTGTCCACCAAAATTTTCAAAAAGTACACTATTCACTCAGTCTCACTTTTTCTCACTTTTTTTACACCAATCACATCTACCCAGTTTGGCAGTTTCCAAAAACAAATTATTACAAATTTTCCCATTATTTCACTACTCACTCATGCACATATTTTTAACTACCAATCTCATACAATAATTATTTTAATATTTTTATATCACATCATCTTTCATCATTACATTTTCATTTCAAATCCATTCACATTTCCAAAAAACTTCTTATTCTCTCCCTAGCAATTTTTTCACACAATTGTCTAGCAGAAATAAAAAAAAATCCAAAATCAAAGTATATCCAATAGCAGCCTGAAAGGTCAAACAATCACTCCCATAACATTCCATTCCCTTTGTTATTGCATTCCTAAGTTCATTTCATTCATATCCAATTCAATTCATTCATACCAATCATGCCATAAACCTTAGAAAATATCACATTAAGTTTAAAACCCTATGTCAAAAAGGTAGCAATTTATCCAATAAAATACATCCGTGGCTTTGTCTAGTAGCAAAGCAAGGGATGCTGCTTGCAACCACAAATATTACATTCAAATCCTCAATCTAAACAAACCAAACACCAAAGGCAAAGTCTTTTAATCCCTTTTATTTCAACTTGATTTGATTTCATATTTTTAAAGCGCACTACCAGTCTACAATATGCATTCAAAAAAGACAAAAACAAAAGTAATTTGTGCTGCAGAAATACCTGTCTAAGTCTGTCCAGAACTACTTCCCTCTTGGCAGTTTCTTCTGCACTCTCATAAAGTCCCGAATCCATCAAAAACTAAAATCCAATAACAGAAAGAGCCGTGTCATGAGAATTCCAGGAAACAACCAGCAATTGCTCTTTATTAGAAAAATCAATGTGACCAATATAAGGAAAGGAAACCTTTTCCAAGTCCCTAGTTCTCTGAATATCAACATCACTAGGCCCCGCATATGACAACGGTCTCGTCACTCCCCACTGCTTTGGCGGCTGCTTCTGCTCGGCCGGAGGAGGCGACGGAGTAGGCAATGAATTAAAACCATCCGATCCAACCATATTTCCAAACTCCCCAAATCGCACAAAACCCTAAACCTAATCCCAATCGTTAACCTAATCTAACCCGAGCTGAAAAAAAAAAGAAACAAACAAACAAAACGAAACCCTAACGCACGGTGATTAAATCACCAACCCAATGCGGAGATAAAACGAAAACGGAAAATCCTGAAAATTCTGCCTCAGAAAGTCAATCCGTTTCAACTCTGTCGAATTAAAACTCAGATCAAACTACCATCATGAGATTGAGAGGAAAGGCAGGGCCTGTCACGGCCGGAGAAATTCAAACCGGTCTGACAAAGAATAAAACCCCATAATTCGGGCAAATTGTGCCCTTTTCTATGGAAAACGAGAACAAGCAAAATTCATAGATCTAATGACGAACCCCGGAAATCTCCATTCCAGAAACGGAGAGGAAAAGGGAGGGGTGGGGGTGGGGGTGGGGGTGGGAGGTGGGGTCGCGGTGGAATGCAGATTGCAGTAGTAGTGGCAATGAGTTGTAAAATAGAATAAACTGCGTCAGATTAATATCTTATTATTAATGGCACCATTTACTTTCCCTTCATTTTCCCATTCTTTAACCTCATCCGTAATCTATCTATAATCTATCAATATCCATATAGATTTATTATATATATATATAACAGTGTTGTCGCCCAGGCGCCGACTAGGCGCTAGGCGCCCCTAAGCCGATCCAATTTTCCCAAAATCGGCAAAAAAAATCGGTCCGGCCGCCAAAAGATCGGGAAAAATCGGGGAAAAAATCGGCCTAGGCGGTCTAGTCGGAATAAATCGGCCAAAATACAAAAAAAAAATGAAAAAAAGAGAGAAAATTTTGGTGTTTCTAGGCGCCCGGCTGCCGCCCGACTAGCGCCTAGCGATTTCTGCAATCTTGATATTTATATATATATATATATATATTAATTTTGATTTATATGTAGATAAATAGATATACTTTTCTTTAGTACATTGGGGAAATTAGGGGAGGAGACACACGCACTCGTATGGGATCGAGCCCGGGTCATTCACTCTTACAACACATGTCTCAACCACTAGAGCACAAGATTGATCCCAATAGATATAGTTAAAATAGAAAGGGGGAACTCTTTTCTAAAGTAAACATATTAACGGGAATGGAAGGAAGATCTAGCCCGGGAAAGCCGTATTCGATGAAAGTCGTATGTATAAAAGAAGGTGGATTTTGATGTGTTGGTTTGCACTTTGCGCAGTCAAATATATTTGATTAGAGATGCTCGATAGAGTTACATCCGTTTATATTTTGGGGATAATTACAAAAGTCCCCTGAGGTTCAGTCTAATTACAAGAAACTCTGGATATTTTTGAAAATTACAAAAACTCCCCGAGGATTGATTCTCACAAATATCTTTCCCATTCACAAGTAAAAAATATTTCAAAAACCCACATGATATTTATAGAAATATTACAGTTATCCTCTTCAATTTAAAACATAACCAAGCCCGAGAAAGCTTTTTGTAATTTTGTCTCTGGATTTTTTTGTAATTAGTCAAAGTCTCAGGGGTCTTTTTGTAATTATCCCTTAATTTTAAAACTAATAAATAATGTAATTTTTAATAATAATACCATTAAAATTCTGTAGAAATTATATTTTCATAATTATGTATAATAAATTCCAAAATAAAGAACTAATTCATTGTGGATTTGGGGTCGTGACAAATTTGAAAATAAGAAATCAAAGGCCCCTTAAATCTATTTGTAATAAAAAAAATCGTCCCAAATAAAATAAATTTGATGTGAATTCAAATCAGTTAACTTGGCACTTCACGAAAGATGGCAATTACCAGGTGAAATCAGGTTATAAGTTGGCCAAATTTCAAGCTGAAGGAAGAAATCATTTCCCGAACTCATCTGGTGCAGGTTCGAAATTGTGGAATTGATTGTGGAAGTTGGATATTCCCCATAAATGTCAGCTATTCTTGTGGAGATGTTTGCATGGGATACTTCCAACCAAACATGCTCTGTTAAGAAGAGGTTTGGAGGTGGAGACATTGGAACATGTCCTTCGAGATTGCCCGTGGTCGCAGTTTTTTAGGTTGTTAGTCCGCTTCGTATCAGAATTAATGAAGAGGATTCGAGAGGTTCTCTACCTGACTGGATCGAAAAATTCGTGCAACACAGAGAGGTGGAATCTCACACGACTTTTGCTATGTTAATATGGGCGGTATGATTTGCGCGCAACAGTAAACAATATCAGCAGAAGGACATTACCCAGGTTTGGTGTAGTACAATGGCTGTAAACATATTAGAGGATCATAAACGCAACTATAATCTTCATCCGGATAGGGCTCAACGCCCCTCTCCTGCGACTTGGGTGCCACCGAGGGACAACTTCACAAAGATAAATGTGGATGCTTCTATTGTTAGAAGGTTTGGGACCGGGCTGGGCATAGCAGCTCGGGACAACAAAGGAACATGAATCACTTCAGCTATGAGATTGCATAAGGAAGAATTCGAGATTGATATCACAGAGGCTCTCTCTTGCCGGGAAGGGATGAAGTTAGCAGTTAACATGGGATGGAGGATTGTCATCTTAGAAACCGATAGTCTGACGGTCTACAACAAACTCGTGCGGCATGACGAGGACATTTACTACCTGGGCAATATCATTTCCGATATCAAGGATCTGAGTTCGCATTTGGAGTCCTTTATTCCAAGTCATGTTAAACGTACGGGCAATAATGTGGCTCACCTTCTAGCTAGATTTGCTTTTTCAGTTTTATGCTTTGATCCCATTGTGGGGAAATTTCCTGAACATATAGCACAATATGTAATTTTGGAGGCTCCCGCTTTATCTAATTAATACCATTTTTTCCTATAAAATAAAATTAATCTGTTGAGTTGTCATGCATGTATTGAGCAAAATTTTCTATGCAATTAAGGACGGAGTAAGGAGTGATCGGTGGTGGATTTTGTATATAAAATATATTTATTTGATTCCCATACCTAGTTGAAACAAAGTCACGCCCAGTAGGTTGAATTTTTTATTACTATATATATATTACTTCAAATGTACAATATAAAATAAAGCCAAAATAAGAAAAAAAAAGTTTACTCAAAATATCATGCAACCGGGGAGTTGAACTACCTATTTTTAGCAGCCTTGTAAACCATAAATTATGAGATATGAAAAAATAAAAACAAAAAGAAGTCGAAATTATGACTCCAAAAGTATTATAGTTTCACCAATATGATCCAAGCTCAATTAAATTCAGAAACTTCAATTTCTACTCAGCCCCAAGCAAATATGGGCTATGACACAAAGCTCCCAAAGACATAAGGCCCAATGCTGAGCAATTGTGATGGGGGTACACATGGGCCAAATTTTATCGGGGAAAGTGAAGACCTCTTCATGTTGGGGCTATGTTATTATAATTTACTAATTTAGGTTGTTCGTCCATAAGATGTAAAAAGGTGGGCCTTTGGAGCAAATTTGATCAGTTGAATCTGATTTGATATTTACATATCCAAAAATCACATTTGAATTCTTGTGAACTTTTTTCCCCAAATGAAATTATTATATTTTCTTTTAATAAGTTGGGAGTACTGGTTGGAGGCGAGGGGATAAATTTCAAAGAACCGAAGATACTGGGTTGAATCCAGTCAACACCTTTACAAGGACGATTGATACTGCATGAATTTCTGGCTTCGTGGTCAATTGAAATTATTATATACTCTTATTGATATCATTGATTATGAGCAACCATAGTAACAAAGTAAAAAAAAGGTACTCTCATATCCTCTGGCCCGCATAGGGCTTTACCAGTGTGGTTTTACCTGGCTTACGTGATTTGCGCTATTGCCTCAAAATTAAGGGTTTACCATGCACACCCGAACAATAATGACCCCGGGTTCCCTTGTTATAAACAAGCCATATAGAATTCTATTTCAAAATACCAAATTTCTATCATAATAGTTAAAAAAATGAAAAAAAAGGTTAGTTTGAGATATAGCAATATCTTTTAGTAATTACTACCAGCCTAACAATGGCATTTGATAACTTTGCATCTCTTTCAACTTTTCAAGTGCTTCAAAATTCAAAATTTGAAGCCATACTAAATAAGTGTCACATCATACACTTTCTTAATCTTTCTCCTATCATGGCTTCAATCAAATTGCCAAATTGTTCCTACCCTAGTTCTTAGGCTTTACAGAAATTGATTGCACACCCCTTCAAACTTTAGGAAATCTGAAAACCACCCCACAACCCCTCCATTCCATTTTCTTCTATAATAATTGCTATCATGCCCTCATTTTTCCAATTTTCAAGATTTGCTTACGCATAGTGTCACATTCTCTTCATTAATTTTCACCAACTTCTCTCTCAGTGGAGATTTTCTGCACTAAAAATGGCAGTGATTTCTGAACAAAATCAACTCAAAGTCAAAGAGGAAAGACAGGGGTCCCAAATCCCACAAGATTTGCCTATAAAAGGATCTTCATAGGCTAGTACAACCAAATTAATTTTAAAATCTTTTCATCTACTAATTTGCTTTTATGTGGGTTCAGATAAATATGGTACAAATGTATCCAGATTTTTTTTTAGATATTATGCAGTGGGATACAAATAGTCACTATGAGTGATAATTTTTGACACAACGGAAACATATGACATTAATTTTATAAGTGTGTTAGGGTTAAAGTTTGGCAGGTTAGGGTTAGAATTGGAACATACTCGAATAACACGAATAATAAACAAGTTGGGGCATAATAATTTAAAGCTACTTGGTCAACTCGTTTGACCCCAATTGTACTGTTATTATATCTTTTGCAATATTTTTGATTGATTGAATATGTTGTTAGCACAATGATTGAATTTTTAGAAAATTATCAAATGTATATACATATAATTTTTTGGATTGAAATTAAATCATACATCTCATATATATAACTCATATAAACAGATGAATTATTTAGATTTTTCAAAATATATAGACCATTTGGAATCAATCCGAAAAATACAAATAATAGATATGTAGGATTATGGTTGAAAAATTTGGCACAAATAATTGAACAAGCTGAATTAGAGTTGAAAAATCTAATACAAATTTATATAAATTTCATGTTTCAACATGATACGAATTGCCATCCCTATCAATTACCACTCTTTTTAAGTTTAGGAATTTGGAAAATGAATGTGAGGGGTTGGGTTTGCCCCTCCTCCCCCAAAAATTAGGACAATCCCTAGGAAGGACGTATGTTCCATTGTCCGAATAAAATGTGAGGTCTGTGCCCCGGCTGGTATGAAATTCTATGGGTCGTAAAAAAGAAAAAAAAGGAATTAGGAAAAAATATGTGGAAGTTGAAAGTGATATGGCAAGAGGAGAGTGAGAGTTTGTACAGGCTCAACATATGACAAAAGACATATTCACTTTTTCCCCAAAAAATAAGAATAAAAAGAAAAATACCCATATTTAGTTTGTTAAGCTTTAAAAGAAAAAACTAAAAAGTGAAAAGACATTAAAATAAGCAGTAAAAGTAATAGGGAACAAAATTCTACATACAGTATTTCTTTTTTTTTTTTTTTTTTTTTATAACTCGCCTTCCAGCTTACGCCGATCTACGCCATGACAATGACCCGCTCTCATTCTTCGCTAAGGTAAACCGCGGATGTGCACGCATCGCTGGCCAAATGTTACGACGGTCACGACATACAACCAGATCCTCCTGGGTAAAGAGAACAATTATGTTCGACCCCCAATCTACTAATAACGATCTCTCCCGAATCGAACCCACACGATGCTTTATTCAAGTATGAGTTCCCACCAAATCTTCACCACTCGCATATGCCCTGGGAAGCAATTTGATGGAGCGGGGATATGAACCCCGACCTCCACCCCACAAACAATTTGATTTGATGGAGCAGAGATTTGACCCCTCGACCTCCACCCCACAAACAATTTGATGGAGCGGAGATTTGAACCCCGACCTCCATCCCACAATTGTTTGTTTGTGGTGGCCAGTGTTAAGCCACCTGGTTTACATATAGTATTTCTCTTTTTTTTTTTTTTTTTTTTGATAACTCACCTTCCAACTACGCCCGACTATCGCCCGAGGACAACAACTCCGCTCCTCATTCTTTCGCCGCCAAGGTAAACTCGGGATGTGCACGATCGACCGACCCGATGTTACGGCGGTCTGACGACGTACAACCGTAGATCCTCCCCTGGTAAAGAGAACAATTATGTTCGACCCCAATCTACTAATAACGATCTCTCCCGAATCGAACCCACACGGATCTTTGTTCAAGATGAGTTTCACCAAATCTTCACCAGCTCGTTACTTTCGAGAAAAGCAAGAGAGAGAGAGAGAGAATAATTGTTTATTAAATTATTAATAGGTTTCGTGGGTTGATTTGAGAAAGTGGAGATTTTTGAGTGCTTATTTTTTTTTTTAATTTGAGGAAGGTTTGTTCTTGAGTAACTTTCAAGAAACCATATTTGGTATTGTTTTTTTCTCTCTCTTTCTGGGATTATTACTCTTACTTTTTCACTTTTTCTTGAATTTTCTAAGCAGTTTTGCTCTGTTTGACTGTGACAATTTCTGGAATTTGTGTTTGTGTTAGAAATGATTGTGCTTTTCTGATTGGTAGAAATGGAAGTTTTTCAATTTGAATTTCTTAATTCAAACTTTTTCACTGATCTTGTCTGTAAAATTTCATGGTTTTGGGTTGGTGAAAGTTTCAATCTTTTTCTACATTAAACCATTTTTTAAATCTGTTTATGCCTTTTTGTCTTTTACAGTTCCTCACGAGGTTATGTCGGATAAAAATTTCAAGAAATGATTTCTTTAATTAAAAAAAAAAAAAAAAATCCAATCTTTATCACTTCATTATTTTAAGGTTTGATGTGTTTTTGTTCTTTCTCACAGCATATAAAGATTCTAACTTTCCTTCAAATTACACTCTTTCTCAGTAAAAAAAAAAAAAGCTATAATCTTTACACTCTTTTATCGTCTCTGTAAAATTACAATCTAACATCAGTATTTTTATCTTCTTATTCTGAATTATTGAAGGGCCCAAAAGACAAAAAAAATGGGAAAAGCTACAAGGTGGCTTAGGGGTTTGCTTGGAATGAAGAAAGATAAAGAAAATGTGGACAAAAATTCAAATTTTGTTGAGAAAAAGGAGAAACAAAGATGGAGCTTTGTGAAATCCGGGAAAGAATCAGAGCCGTTGAGTCAAATTCAATCTGACGGCTCAGCTTGGCTGAGATCTTTCATTGCTGATTCAGAGGAGGAGCAGAATAAGCATGCGATTGCGGTGGCTGCCGCCACCGCTGCCGCTGCGGACGCGGCTGTTGCCGCCGCTCAGGCGGCGGTGGCGGTGGTCAGGCTTACTAGCCAGGGCAGAGGAGCTTTGTTTACAGATGGCAGAGAGAGATTGGCTGCTGTCAATATTCAAACTGTGTTTAGAGGTTATTTGGTAAGTGGGATAATGGGATTTAAATTTTTTTAATTTTAATTTTTATTTTGGCTTTATTTTTCAATTTCTTGAGTTATAGAGGATTTTTTTATTTTTATCTTTTATGTGAGATTATGTTCTACATTTATTTTCTTGGATGTGGGGTTTAATTCTTTGAGTTTCTTTCTATTTTTTCTAGTGGTATTTAAATTTGTTCTTGAATTCAAGTTGACAAAGCAATTTTTTCTGTATTTTGAATTTTTTTTCCTGTCTGAATTTTGAAAATTGGACAAAACAAAATATAATAATGATGATGATTTTGAAAATCCATTTTCTTCTGTTTGCTGGAAATTCAAGCAACATATAAATCCAACATTCTAATTATTACATTTCCTTATCTGGGACATTTCTCAAATTTTGAAATTTGAATATTTATAATTTGAATTTGATTTTTCCTTTTTTTTGTTGGCAGGCCCGAAAAGCACTAAGAGCTCTAAAAGGGCTGGTGAAATTGCAGGCCCTTGTTAGAGGTTACCTTGTAAGAAAACGTGCAGCTGCTACTCTACACAGCATGCAAGCCCTTATTCGGGCCCAATCTGCTGTCCGGGCCCAAAGGGCCCGCCGTTCAATGAGCAACGAGTACAGATTCCAGTCCGAAATGAGAGCTAGAAAGTCCATGGTAAGAACGAATTTCGGGCTCTTTGTAAAAGGATCTCAATTTTTTTCTGATGGTTGAGTTTGATTTATAACATATAGTTAATTTGTCGAATTTACAGGAGAAATATGAAGAGACAAGGAGTGAATTTCATAGCAAGAGGTTGTCATCTTCGTATGACCCCTCTCTTATTAGTACATTCGACGAAAGCCCGAAAATAGTCGAAATCGACACGTGCGGGCCGAAATCAAGGTCACGGAGAATGAGTTGCATGTCCGAATATGGCGATGATCAATACTACCACGTGGCATCATCGCCGCTTCCATGTCCGATTTCTAATCGTGTGTCGATCCCTGATCGACACGTTCAAGATTTCGACTGGGGGTTTGTGGAAGAAGATTATAAGTTTGCGACGGCCCATAACACTCCAAGATTCGGTTGTTCAGGCCGGGCCACCACGCCGGCCAAGAGCGTGTGTGGGGATAGTTTCTTTAGGCCGTACTCTAACGGGCCGAGCTATATGGCAAACACGCAGTCGTTTAGGGCTAAACTGAGGTCTCACAAAGATGAAGGCAGGCCCGGATCGGGCCGAAGAAGAGCTATCGTTGAATGAAATAATGGCATCAAGAACTAGCTTTAGTGGTGTTAGAATGGAGAGGCAATGTTCTCAAGTTGAAGAAGATTTTGAGTCTTAGGTTGTCTTTTTTGAAGTGTTTTAAGTGTGATAGTTAAAAGTTTATAGAGAACCATAGGATTGGAATTTGTTGCATAGATAGTGTGAGTGGCATTTGTCTATAAAGAAGATGGAACTAACATAAAAACTTGTCTATGGTTTTCTTATCCAATGGTTCTTGTTGACAACTAATAGAAAGAACAAAATGTTTGTGTAAATTCCTTCACAAAGTTGTGTTTTGAGCAAGTTTTATGAATGAAATGGACTCAATTTTTTTTTTTTTTTTTTTTGTATCGTGAATATCTTTCCCTCAATTATTCTATTCTTGGCTATGGTGTATCATTGAAATTTTCCGAAACATTGGTTTTTTTTATGAAGAAAATGAGTTCTTTCGTCTCAGAGTCTTAAATAATTCTATTTCTTCTATCTATATCCGTTGAAAATAAAATGAGTAAACGACAGTAATAGCAAAGTGAATTCTGATATTAGATAAAATAATATTATTACTTCCCCTAACTCATACGGATGTTTTAGGCCACATTCCATGTACTGAAACTGATATAAATGGTACATTTGTTTAGTAATTGGGAGATGATTAGAGGTGTCAAATGGGTGGGTCAGGCGCGCGGAATAAATCGGGTTCGGTTTGGGCCAAACAGTATTCAAGCGTAATTTTTGGAGCCGAAACCGACCCAATCCACAAAAATACACTAAAAAGATCGGCCAGATTTTCCAGGCCTGTCGAACCGGGCCAAAAAATCCCCACTTATTTTAGGCCTCTGAAATTAGAGTCCAGTCTAGTTTTTTTTATCGCGCCATGTCGAAATTGACATTTCTAGATGGAATATATTTGGAAACATGTGTATTAATATAAAAATGTATGTAGAAGCAAAATATAATTTTGGTTGGTGATTGAGTTGTAAAGGAAATGCTTCGTAGCCAAGCGAACGATTTCATCACTGTGCATTTGATTTTGTTACAAAATGAGGGACCACATGCATGAAGCAACATGGACCAAAACTTTTTCTATAAAGAATCAAAGATTAAAAAGTTCATCGTTTTAATCATCGTAAAGTTGAAACTATAAAAAAACATTGCTTTTTATTTTGAAATAGCATAAAATATTTTCCCGCTCAATTTTTCTATCAAATTTCTAAGTCCTCTTGTGGGTGAACATAGGAATGGCAATGGGGCGGGTCCGCATCAAACCCGCCCCATCGCGGCGGGTCTAGACCCGGTTAAACGGGTCCTAGGGCGGGTCCTGTGTCTAAAACTACAAAATCTGACCGGGTCTGGGGCGGGTCCCGGGTCCAATAGGACCCGACCCGCTATTTAATTTTTATTATATTTTTAATATATGTCTAGATATTTTTGTATTATTTACTTTTAGATTTGATTATTGTATTGATTTTGAACTATTAATAAAAGAAATCTATAAATATTTATGGAGTAAAGTTTGCAATATATGTGCTTAAGACTTCCAAAGATGCTTCAGGAAGACATTCACTTAATAATCCTCACAATCATACGTAAATACAGAACTGATTATTATGGTAATTTGAATGGTCCATACGCACATTAAGCATTATTTATGAACTCAATTACACAAATTTTGCAATTTTGTAGGTAATAATAAGTCTATTTTTTTAATACCTATTATTGTTTTTGAAAATTTGGCCACAAATACTAAAAAAATAAACTATTGCAATTAAAAAAAATATATTGGCGGGTCTAGACCTGCCCCGGCGGGTTTTGAGGCGGGGCGGGTCTTGAGGCATGGCGGGGCAGGTCCCGGTTCTTAGTTTTCCTTGGCGGGGTGGGTCCCGAGTTTGACCAAACACGCCCCCTTGCCATCCCTAGGTGAACATGGATGCTTCCATGTGGCTTCCATCAAAGCAAACTAACCCAATTTTTTTTGGGGGTGCACCATTTCCACCCAAACAGGGCACAATTTCCAATTCATTTTAGTTTTGGACTAAAACAAAAAAACTTTTTCCTTGTCTAGTGTGATTTTATTCCAAGTACCATATGTAGGAATATTCTTCTGTTTGTACAACAATAGCATTTTAACAGTAATTGCAAATTTCATGTCCCATTTGGCCTCTGTTTGGCAAACAAGTCCAGTTTTATTATAGAATACAAGGGTTGTACATTTTGTTGGAAAAGTTAAACGTAGCTAACTATATAATACCAAGAAAAAAAACTTTAATAAGAGACAAAATGAAAATAAAGTCTAATGTAAAATAAAAATTGTCAAACAAAGAGACTTTATTTTATTTTTTACGCAAAAGAAGGAAAAAAACAAAGCTAGATTCTAATTTTGAAAAAGTTCAAAAAAACCTACATTTGTTTTTCCAAATTTCTTTTCACTCCCCCAACAATTAGTTGAGGCTTTTGATGCTAACTTTTCAATTTTTAGGCCTTGTAAGTTGGCAAACTTTTTTATTATACAGGGTGACACTTGGCATCCTCTGGGCTCAAAGTTGAAGAGGATACAGGAAGATTATTGGCGAAAAAATTGGGACTTTAAATTTCTTATCAGTAATGATTAGGACTTGATAGTGATTTGATTGATGTTTGGGGGATCTCTTGAGAACTGTGGATTGCTTGCATCATCTGCTTTCTTGAAATGCTGTAATTGGTAAAAGACATATTTTTGAGGTTGTTTTGGTAATTGTGCCATCTTTGACTGCATTATTTATCAGCTTTATCTCGAGCTATTAAATGGGTCGAGTCGAGTTGATATTGGTCCAATGGGTCAACAACAAACAAAATCGGACCGTACTGGCCAAAATTTCATCAGTCGTCAATTTTGGGAGCCCAAACCCAACGTGTACCTTAAATTACATGTAAAAAGCACCGGCCAACCTAACCAAATGGACATGACCAAAATTATATCGAGTCGTTTTTCTTGTGGTCCAGTCCAACCCATCATGTGCATTTTTAATCGAGTTTGTCGGACTTTGGGTCGTTAAAAATGAAGCTCTGTCTAGTTTCATATGCGGGCTGATTGAGCTGGCCCATCGGGTCAGACTAATTTTGCAAGCTCTAGGCCTTATCATCTCGCTAGGTCGGGATTTTTTTGTCAGGCCTATCTGCCTATACATATGAACAAGGGCCGAGACAGGGCTGGGCATCCCTTTTTTTTTTAAAAAAAAGAAAAATTTTAGTGAGAATTTTGAAAGAAAAAAAATTAGTTTTAATTTATATTATTTTTTCTAGAATTTTCCATCCGGCCCACCCAATTTTCGTGTATCGGCCCACCCTGCTAAATTGTCCTGGCTCCGCCATTGCATATGAATAGTCATCTAAAATGTGGAGGACAATAATCTTGGTTCTCAAAATAACCCACATATTTTTCCCATAATGCCTTTGTGGTCCTGTTCTAATATAATAGTCATGTATATGCTCATGTTATCTTATAATGTCGATTGTCGCATACCCATAAACTTGAAGCTTAATTTAACAAAATATGTTGTTACACCGTATTTAGAGGATGTTAAGAGCTTGTCAAATTCTAGGTTAGTTTCAAGAAATAATATATACATGCACGTTAATTGTTGTGGCCAAAAATCATTTATTTATATATTATTATTATTATCTCATTAATTACCCAATATTGTCTTGTAATTATTAGGCCACAAATATAAGTATCCGGTCTAAGCGGCCCATTATATTTTACAAAGCCCATGAAAACAATCAACCCACATATAAAAAGGTCCTTCAATTTCTTTTGTAAGTCAATTCACATAATTCACATTCAATACTTTCTTTATTGCTCTGTATTTCATCTCATTCACCGTGCTGACATAAGCATCAGAGGGGCCTTCCTAAAACAACCCCAGGGCTCGTCTAATATTTATTAGTGTTGCAGGCAAGTTTTACCACATAAGATTTCCTATTCCGAAGGAAGAAGATTTTGATTTTATCATAAATCTTGACTTGTAGCTATCTGCCCGAAAAAGCAAATCATTAGTAGAGATTGTTTTTTTTTTAATTATTACAAATCACATTAAATCTTTTAATATAATGTAGTTTTTTTAAGGAATTATTATATAGTACTCACTCCGTCTCAAATATATAGTCCACTATTCCTTTTTCGGATGTCCCAAATATATAGTCCACTCTATATATTAAATAGTACTTTTTTTATTCTTTTACTATTATACCCCTATTTAATATGCATTTTTTTTAATTTACACTATTCATTGAATAAAGGCAAATCAATTAAATAGTTAACATATTTGTAGTTTTCAATACTATTTCTTAATATGTGTGAAAAATCAAACTAAACTATATATTTGAGATGGAGGGAATAGTTGATACCGAAAAAACATCATTTTTAGTTACGTCTTGCAAAAGTTACGGTCTTAAAAGATTGTGCTAAAGTTTCATAATGGAGTAACTTATTGTGCTAGTTTATAAATTATGCTCACTAAATTATGCATTTTCCGTTATTATTTTTTTAGTACAATTACAAAGTCTTGATAGGAGTGAGACGGGTGGGATTTGATCCCAGATCAATAGCTTGGTTTACAAATGCTCAAACCAATTGAGCTACAATCAATTTCCATTCATTTTCCGTTGTTATAATTGAAAATTTAGTATAATCTCCCAAAAAGGGTACGACTTATACACATGTTTTTTCAGGGATATAAACATGGATATTAGTATTTATGAAAATAAATCGATTCTCAACATTCGTGATTAATATTAATTTAATAAATGTTTTTTTTTAATTTTCTTGATAATTTTTGTTACATTAATATTCTTTTATGTTTTCCGTTATAATATAAAATCAATGAAAGAGCAAAAAGTGTGAAAATAAGAACTAAAATTAAAACGAGCTTTCCTGAAAAAAATAGAGAAATATATAACTAGAACTAAAGTTATGAAAATTAACCATGGGATTAAATTAGGTATTAACCCTAATTAACTGGCATGTTTCATCCAATACAAACATCTATATAAAAATTAATCTCTTTCTCCAAGAATAACATGGGAGGTGATTACTGATTTATCGATCGGCTAATGATCTCGTCATCATATCCCCTTTCAAGATTAAAGAGATTCCGAATAAAATAAGTACCCTAGCATTAGAAAACATTATCTAAAGATATTAGTGGGGTTGTTAAGAATTAACAAGTGCATAATTAATAACTAAACCAGGGTTAGTTTTTAATGCAAATCGAGGAAATTAGTGCTCATAATTGTTTATAACAAAAAACTTTGAATTTTGAATAAAGGGGTGTGGAATTGATCAAAAGAGAATTTTGAATGTAAGGCCGGTTTAATATAGTCAGACACAGCATTAATCACAATTTCAATTAATTAATGAAGCTTTGGTGATCTTTGGATTACCCAAAAGTCCCCATATTGACCTTCTTGGAATCTGATATTTCACTTAGTAAAAGATGGACATTTTTGGAATTGTAAGTAGGGGAGTCAATTTGTAACCCGACACGATAACCCGACATAAACCTAATACTTAATTTAGCGATTCTAAGTGCAACCCTTAATGATTTGTCAAAATCAGGTCAGACACAGTTAACACGAAAAATAAATAAGTTAGGTCAGGTCGATCCGCGTGTCGACACGATTGACCTATGCCACCAATTTAATTTTATAGCAACATATTATTTTAATATTTTGGGATGTTTTAGTTAGTTATATGATGATGAAAAAAATATTAAATATATTTTTAATAATTTGTAATATTTAATGTATTTTTTATTTCTAATTTTCTTTTTTTTTTTAATTTTTTTTCGTGTCGACTTTAAATATACCGTTTTTTCATTTCGTGTCCGATTACCCGTGTCATAAACAAGTCGTGTTCATGTCGTGTATCTTGGTACGAATAATTAAACGGGTCGTGTTCTGTTCGTCGTCGTCCTGTAATACTCATGTCGAAACACCAACCCGCAACACGAAACACGACACGACGCGATTGACTCCTAATTGTAAGAAACTTTAGCCCTAGAAATGGGCTATATATATGTAGTTGTCAATGTGTGCATATAATGAGTAATACGAGTCAAATTATAATAGAAGATTCGAATTGCTTGTATGGATAAAAATAGAATAATGTGATTTATTTGATGCCAAGTAACTACGAGCTAAACGTTGGGCACGTATTATTTTTTATCCAATTTAGATTGTAAAAACAAATGAAAAATCGTCAACAACGTTGTGTTTTAGTATATGGTCCCTTCAGGATTTTCACTCGGAAAAAAAGAACATAAAGCAATTGAATAACAGAATGTTTAATACTGCCAAAATTTGTCACGAATTTTCAGTTAACATAAACTCAATTTGTTAGACGGAAACCTTCAGTGCTAAAAAATCGATTATATAAAGGGAAGTGCTATTAACACCCCACAATCTATCAATACACACCTCTCCTTAATTACCAAAAAATGCCACTATCTAAATAGATTAAAATGCCCTTAATATTCTACCAAATTTCTAAATGCACACAACAAATCTCTAAACACACCCCAAAAAAATCTATAAATACTCTCTTTTTTAAATCTTTAATCTTCCTTCCTGGTGGCCACTGGCGGAGGGAGGGGGCCAACCTGGCCCTGGCCCCCCATTTTTTTTAAAAAATATTTACAAGGTAAATTTTTTTTAAAAAATTTTTTTAGATAAAATTTATATGATTTTTCTATTAGTTTTTTATTTGATCCATCCTGATTCCGTGTATCGGCTCACCCCGTAAAATTTTCTGGCTACGCCACTACCGGCGGCTACATTCTTCTTCATCTCCTCTTTTAGTAACTAAAAAATGAGATCTGGCAAACCAAATCTTAAAATTGTAAGCACCAAATATAATATGAGATCTGGCCACATTATCCATCACTCAATGCTCCTTCCTGGGCGATTCTTCTATTGTCTTTACGGCTGCTAAAGGTGAATCGGAATCATTGCACGGTGCCAACGCCATCTTTGCTGATATTTATGACATTCTCAGGATCCTATCTCATTCTGGTTTTTATTGGATTCCTAGGATTGATAATGTGGTAGCTCATGAATTTGCTCATTTTGCAAAATCCAACTCATGTAATGGGACGTCGTGGAACGCCCCTCCAGAATTCTTGTTTCAATCGGCACTAGACCGTTTCCAGTAATTTATGATAGTTATTTTTGTTTCAAAAAAAAATATAATATGGCAAAATTGACTAAAGCCATCTGAATGAGTCAAAAAATTGGTCATGCAAGACCATAACAACAATAGGTCTCAATTATTAAGAGCAAATTAGCAAACCCAAGATCTGTAATCAACCATAAAAGAAATATTAGAAATGAAGTATTTATAATTACAATTTAGTTGGAATTGGATGAGTACTGTTACTACATCAACAATTCTTATGGGATTGGACTCGATTAGATTGAATTTTGTTCTTTTGATTGCGAAATTACAAAAAGTGTGTTCTTGACTCTCTAGATTGAATTTTGTTCTTCTCCATTTTTTTCTGAATCAAATTTTGGCCTTATACATATATCATCAAACACAGATTTAATGGATGTGTCGTAAATATATATGCTACAGATACTTCAACTAGTTTCACTGAAAACTGAAAATGATGGGGGTCAACAAAATGAATATGGAAGAATTGGAGTTTAGGTGAGAAAAGGGTAAATTGGGAAATGTGGGGGGTGTATTAAGTAAATACGTTTATTTTAAAAAGTGATGTGGAAGTGTATTAAGAAAATGATTGTATTAAGAGATTTTGGGGGTACTAATAGCACTCCTTTATATAAAATCAAATTTTTAGCTCTCTACATAAAGTGTTTACCAATAGGCTGGATCATCATGGAGTTGGCCCATCATTTTCCATAAAATGCCCATTCCACAATTACGAAGCAAAATTAGCCCATAACAACATATTACATACCAAAGGAGAAACAGAAACAAAACACGATAGTTAAAAAATTTGGGCTCTATCAAATTGAGTTTTTTGAACTTAACATTTTTTTTAAACAAAAAGGAAAATATATTATTAATCAAGCAGATCGAACTGCAATTCATTACAAGTAAAAAGTGGAGGATCTGAACTCCATTCTAAGACACCAAATATAGAACTTGTTGCTCTAGCTAAAGCATGAGCGACAACGTTTGCTGATCTCCTAACATACACACACTCGATACTATACATATCTACCATAATCTCACGACATACATGAATTAAATCAGCAAAATAAGAGTTTTCCGCTGGACATTTACGCAATGATTTCACCACTTTGAGACAGTTGGATTCTATGATAATTGGAGAATTCCCCCAACTATTTTTTTAACCAGCTAAGCACCTCTCTCATTCCCAAAGCTTCAGCAATATCAGCTTCCATAAACCCCTGCATTGCTCCTTGAACTGCTGCCACAAATGAGCCCTCAGCATTTCTGATAATACCCCCATATCCAATTCTACCAGATTCCACAAACATGGTTGCATCTATATTACATTTAACCCATCCCTGCTTCGATTTTTTTCCAACGAATAGCTCCATCCATTTTAGAAACTTGCCAATCACCCATATCAGCTGCCCGTGCCACCTCCCACTGTGATAAGAGGATGCTGCCCTGATTCATGATCTGAGAAGGAGACATGTGTTTTTGGTTCCAAACGATTTCATTTCTTTTTTTTCCAAAGACCCCATAATAACATAGACACATCTTTTCTATCCTCATTAGATCCATTCGACCAAACCATATGTCACTACAACATAAATGACATTAGGTAACACAAATTTTGTTGCACTTTTTACATAAGGTACATATGTAACACATGTTTGTAACACTTTTGTAGCACTTTATCAATATGTAACACTTATATGTAACACTTTTATATAAGTAACACTTTTTAAGTATCACTTTTTTTTTCTTATTTCTTTTGTAACGCAAATAGGTAACACTTTTATCAATATGTAACACTTTTTAAGTATCACTCTTTTTTTGTTATTTCTTTTGTAACGCAAATAGATATCACTTTATTTAAGAAGCACTCTTGGCAACACTATATTTTATTGATTGTAATACTTTTTAAGCTATATTTTAGTAACACAAAATTATATAACTATCATTAAATCATGTCAAATATTTATTTAATTAATTGATGTCACCAAACCTAAAAATTGTAGTCATCATGTACTCTGTTTTTTAACTGAATTTTTGTTTTCTTTTTACAAAGTGTTTTAGTTTTGCTTTTATTTTTTTATTTTTTACGAAGGTAACTAAGTCCGTCTTAATACCGACGGAAAATGCGCATGTATATATTTTATTATTATTATTTCTTTATTTTTTAATTTTTACTAACGGAAAGCAATTTTATCGTTAACCTTTTTTTTTTTACTTTTTTAAAAAATTACCAATGAAAATTGATGTTGTCGGTAATTACTTAGAAATTTTTTCCGTCGGTATTATTTTTTCGTTATTTTCTTTATTATTTAATTTTGTTTACTGTTAGGACTTTTTTATCTGTGAGTAAATTAATTTTATATTTTTATATATATATATATTTTATTTTTACCGATTGAATATTTATCAGTCGATAAATTTATTTTATATAATTTTGATATTTTTAATTTATTGTGTCCTTTAATATATAATATAATATGATTTTCAAACTATATACTATATAATATAAAATTTGATATATACATTGTATAATATAATTTATACATATATTATAAAATATAATCTTTATTATATAAAATATATTATATATACATAATATATATTTATATATATATATATATGTGTGTGTGTGTGTGTATGTGTATATATAAAACAAAGCAAAAGTTGTAATAAGAATCAACTTAGCTTAGTGGCAAATTGCCACTTCCATACATAACAGTCGTGGGTTCGAATCTACTTGGTGGCAAAAATAGTAGTGTTACATAAGATTCATATGTAACACTTTAGAAATATTGCTTCAAAGTGTTACCAATAGAAAACTTAATGTAACACTTAGAAAAAGTGTTACTAAAAGCTAATAAAAGTGATACCTTAGACTATAGGTAGCACGGGCAAGTGCAGCGCCATAAAAATGCTACCTATTGTCTATAGTAACATTTTATGGCCATTAGGTAACATTTTTTGAGTGTTACCTAATATCATTTATGTTGTAGTGTGTAAACAAGATAAAAAAGACAGAAGGGCTGAGCTCTGCACAAAATATGACAGCAAACTCCAACACCTCTTTGCAAATGAGCAATGAAAAAAATACATGGGCCAAAGTTTGAATCCATATTGCGCATCAACATAAACGATATACCGCACATTCCTTGAATTGAGCCTTTCTTTGGTGGGCACAGGGCGTAGCCGGCCAATTGGCTACCCCCCTAGCCCAAATTTTTTTCCCTCATTTTCCCCTAGCTCAATTATTTTTCTCTTTAAAAAACACATATAATTTTTTTTTAATTTTTTTCCACTCGAATAGCTCTCCAAACCAAGTTCTTGACCTTAGCATGAACACTCAACTTCCACAAGGACTTTCATTCGAAAAATCGAAAAAAAAAACAACATCCGATCGATCAAAAACAATCTATAAGCAGATTTTACTGAGTAAATTCCCCTCTTACAACCAAGCCATTGCCAACAATCAACTGAGTGTGAGTGCCCCACACTAAGAGGAATGCTCAAAATCAGTTTTTGGTCCCTTTTATTAAATATGTCTTTGATCAGATCCTCATCCCATTTGAGCCTATCCATTTGCATTAGATTACTAACAACAACCTGACCCAACTGAAGAGAAGGAGAGGAAACAAATGCATCTTTATCCGGGAGCCAAGGATCACCCCAAACTGAAATCTGTGTGCCATCTCCAACTTTCAGTGTACTATTTTTTGCCACTAAATCTCTAGCAGCAAGTATGCTCCTCCAAACATATCTAGGATTAGACCCTATTGAAGCATTTAATAACACATACGATGGAAAATACCTGGACTTAAATAACCTTGCCACAAGCGAATTGGGATTAGTGAGCATTCTCCAAATCTGTTTTCCGAGCAAAGCCAAATTAAATTCATGAATCCTTTTGAAACTAAGCCCTCCTTGACTTTTATGAATACAAAGCTTATCCCACGAGTACCAGTTAATACCCCGAGAGGAATTATCACCTTTACCCCACCAAAACGAGTTCATCATTCTTTCCAACTCGGAGCACAAACCGAGTGGGAGTAAGAAAATACTCATGGCGTAAATAGGCACAACCTGTGCTACTGTTTTCAGTAAGATTTCCTTACTAGCCCTAGAAAACAACTTCCTTCTTCAATCCTGCAGCCTGCTCCAAACCTTCTCTTTAATGAAACCAAAAATTTCCTTTTTATTGCGCCCAACCAATGAAGGAGGTCCTAGATAAGAACCATGGTTAGTCGTCAAAGAGACATTCAATAGAGAACAAATCACCCGAATCTCCTCCTCATCAGTATTCCTACTAAAAGAAATAGTTGATTTCTGAAAATTCACCAATTGTCCAGAAGCTTGAGCATACAAATCAAGACACTTTTGAATACCAGAACATTCAACACGATTCGCCCAGAAAAATAAAAAGCTATCATCCGTGAAAAAAAGAGATATACTCGGTGCATTTCTAGCAATTCTACACCCATGAATCCATCCTCTTCTTTCATAGTTTTGAATGATAGCCGAAAGACCCTCCGCACACAAAATGAAAAAGTAAGGCGATAAAGGGTCACCTTGTCTTAATCCTCGTTCCGGAACAAACACTTCTGACTCAAAATCCCCATGGATAATCTTATATCTGACCGTCGTAACACAAAACATTATAAGCTCAACCCACCTAGAATGAAATCCCAATATTCCATCTTCAACATAATAGCCATAAGATACGTCCATTCAATGCGATCATAGGCCTTGCTCATGTCTATTTTAAGAGCCGCCACCCCATGTTTACCTTGTCTCTTGCATTTAAGAAAATGGTTTATCTCGAAGGCAACCATAATATTATCAGAAATCATCATCTTGGGTACAAAAACGCTTTGAAATTCAGAACTTACTTCAAGGAGGACCTTTTTCAACCGATTTGCTAAGGCTTTTGAGATAACCTTATAAACCACATTACACAAAGCAATAAGTCTAAGGTCGTCGACTACTTCCGACACTTCTTTTTCGGGATGAGAACAACATTAGTATCATTAAATCCCACCAGGAAAATATTTTGAGTTCGAGTCTCCACCTTTGAGCCAAAAAGTTTTGCACTCTTCTAAAAATCCTCTTGTTGTGCCAATAGGAGATTATATTCTTTGTTGAGCTCTATGAAATTCTTCTACGGAGTAAGAATCCCGACCACCCCGAAACTGACTCACTCTCTGTTTTGCTTCTCTGATTCTGTTACAAAAAGAGTTACGCAACGCTTCACCCCACTGAAATCAATAATTTCCACAATTTTCAATTCTACCCGTCAAATTTCCAAAATCTCCCTTATTCTAACCTTCAGTCACAATATCTTTAATATCTTTTTCTCTTAACCTGTTGTTTTCAAAATGAAATTTTCGAACACGTTTTATACGATATTGTTTACCCAATTCCAAAAATATAGGAGAATGATCAGACATTGTCACTTCTAAATTCCAAACTTTGCCGTTAGGGAACAAAGATATCCAACTTTGAATAGCAAGGCCCTGTCCTAATCGCTCCTTCACCCAATGAGGCGTGCCTCATCCCCGTTCCTAAGTAAATTGATAACCAATGAAGCCCAAATCCCTCACCCACGCTCATCATTGGCGGCTCAAAATCCGGATAGAAGCCCTGGAGGATGATCCACAACACCTCTTTTCTCCGAAGAAGATAAAAGGTCATTAAAATCACCAACGCAACACCACGGGAGAGTAGATTGCTTGAGCTAAATGCCTTAAAAGTCCCAAGATCTAGCGTCGTCTTGTCCTCTCTCGGGAAACCATAGAAACCAAGAATCCGAAAATTCGGGAGATTCTCAATACAAACGGTAATATCAATATGGTTTGGTGAGAAACACAATAATTCGCCATATTTTTTTCCAAAGCAACGCAAGACCGCCACTATGACCCAAACTATTAACGGCAAACAATCCTTCATACCCCAACTTAATAGGGATACTCTACAATTTATTTTTATGAAGCATCGTTTCCATAAGATTATAAAAGAAGGCCTTTTCAGTTGGACTAAGTCTAATAAAATTTGAACTGTTCGTGGGTTGCCAAGCCCACGACAATTTCAACTAAGATGATTCACATAATCGAGTACCATAACCCATTTTATCGTAATCCTTAATAGAGACCCCCTCAGGATCTTTTCCTTTTATTATCCAACTTAACTGTCTCCTTATCAATACCCGATGAACGAGTCATGGCAAAATTTAAATTAGATATTTTGACCACATCCTCGTCCAATCTTAACCGTATCGACATTCTCAATAACTTCCTCACAAATAACCGCTCCTTCTTTAACGTTGCTAACTTTAGTTTTAACCTCCGAGCGCTTAAGCCCCTGGTTGGTTGATGATCCCTCCGATGAGTAACCGTCATTAACTCCCTATTGATTACCGAATTTTGTCGCCGGAAAAGGGTAGCGCAGTCATTGCATACCAACAGGATTATGGTTCTTTCGAGTAGAGGCCCTCAGCCAGGAGCCGTACGCCCGTTCCTCCGACGGATCATTAAAAAGTTTCTCACAAAACTTTTCCGAGTGTCCAAGCAAAACCACGAAAAAACAAAAAGTTGGAAGGCGTTCGCATTTAAAATTGAGCCACACCCATTCACCATCCGGCTTCTTAAGCTTCATACGCCTCTTAATCGGAGAGCGGACATCAAAGGCTACACGGATTCTCATGTAGCATTGCCAAACACCACTAAAACTGTGTTGATCAGAGTCCAAGAAATTGCCAATAAAATTCCCAACAATCTTACCCACCTTCTCTGTCATAAAACCAAAAGGCACGTCATAAACTTGTACCCATAATTCCGTATGAAACAATGGGATTTTTGAAGGTTGTTCTCCAACGTTCAACCTTTTAGTAAGCAGAAGAGCATTATCAAACGTCACGAGCAATATCTAACTCATGAAAGAACTGAAATAAGAAAAGATTAGGGCCTAACTCCTTTATAAAAACTCCTTTAACTGGGCGCCAAATTGCAGCAAGAGTGTTCTTCATAGCCAAAAAGTTTATTTGACGCTCTGTTAAAAAAAATAATTTTTGAACTTACATTTTATTGAAATTATTAACAAAAAAGAAAAAAAGGTGTTTTGCAAATTATGAGGAAACTGAGCCTCGAAAATCAAGAAATTAACGTACAGAAGAAAATTACAGAGAAAATGAGAGAAACAAAGCCACCAAAATAGAAAATAATACAGAATCTCATAAAAGAATGTAAAATCTGAAATCTGAACTAACTACAATCCTACGACACAACCTTAAAACACTTTAAATTAACTGTTCCCACAAAACCCTCCTCGCCAGATCATAGTCTTTCAAGTTTTGAAGACATCATCAACCCAAAGAGACAAGACATAATTAAAAAAAAAGAAAAAATCTGTAAAAAGAGTAAGAAATAGAGAGAGAGAGCTACAGGCCCTGATCGATAAAACAACCATGTTACACTGCCCTGGAGTCATGGGTTCCTCGTAAATACCAAATATAAGAGCTTGTCCAGTTTTCTTTATAGTTATACCACCAGCCCCCTACAATGATCATGGTAAACAGAAAAAAAGAGTAAAGAACACATAATTTAATCAAGAATGTTTACCCTAAGGTTTAGGGTAATTATAAAAAAAAAAGGCAAAAATGTTTTTTCACTAAGTAGAGCGACTTGAGAGATTTAATCCACACTTTTAAAAAATTTGAAATTGGTCCACTAAGTGGCAAAAATTGATTTTTAGTCCAAAAGATCTTTTCTTTATTGCAGGTAACAATCCTATGTGGAATATTTTTTTCTTTTTGCTTTTTTTCTTGCCTCAAAATATGAATTATTTTTGTTGATGTGTCATTTTGGAGGAAAAGATATTATTTTCAATGTAAATTAGGTAAAAATATAATATTCATTATGAATAAAATAAAAATAATTTACATAATATATTTAAATTATTTGTAAATTTGAAAAACAAAAAATAATTTAAAAAATCCATGACAAAAAAATAATGTTAATATTTAAATTATTTGTTAATTTGAAAAACGGAATTTATTTTTAAAAAAATCCATGAAAAACAAAAATAATGTTAATAAAATTTAAGATATTTTAATTGGAGAAATATATTCGAAATTATAAAATAAAAAATTATTTATATCATATGTTTAAATTAAATTGTTTACAATTAAAGAGAAATAATTAAATTGTTTTTATACAGTTTTTTAAAATTTAAATATCTTTTATGCAGATTTTTTTGTAATTAAATAGTTTTTGTACAGTTTTTAAAAATTTACATAGTTTTTTATACTGTTTTTTTATAATTCAAAGTTTCTTATACATCTTTTTATAAAATTTCTTGAAAAATAAGAATAATGTTAATAAAGTTTAAAATATTTTGAATATATTTATTAAATCAAAATATTTAAATTATATTAACATTATTCTTATTTTTCATCGATATTTTTCAAAAAATATTTTGTGTTTTTCGACTAATAAAAAATTAAATATATTCTGCAAATTATTTTTATTTTATTCATAATGAATATTATATTTTGTAAATTAACAAATAATTTAAATATATTATGTAAATTAAAAAATTAATTATTTTTCGTTTTTCAAATTAACAAATAATTTAAATATATTCTGTAAATTATTTTTATTTTATTCATAATGAATATTATATTTTTACCTAATTTAAATTGAAAATAATATTTTTCCCTCCAAAATGCCACATCAACAAAAACAATTCATATTTTGAGGCAAGAAAAAAAAAAAAAGAAAAAAAAAAAAATCCACATAGGATTGTTACCGCAATAGCAGTCACCGGACTAAAAATCCGAATTTTGCCACTTAGTGGAGCAATTTCAAATTTTTTTAAAGTATGGACTAAATCTCTCAAGTCGTCACTTAGTGGACTAAAAAAATATTTTTGCCTAAAAAAACCAGATTCTGAAAACTCATTGAAGTTGATTCCATCTTACATTTTGCCACAACCGTTTAGTGAAGGAATTTGCTGATGTCATCAAATATTTTACAGTTACATCCCGTAACTTCTCTAAAAATTGCTAACAACCCCAACTTTAACGGATAATATTTTCCACGTAACCAAATCAAATAAAAACGATCCATATAGCATAAAGAAAAAGCTCCACTCAAAAAGAAATATCCAGCTTCTTATGTTGGAATTCAATGTAGAATTGGTGACAGCTAATCAACATGGTAACTCTTATCATATTAGGCCAGATATTGGAAGACCACAATTGGCAATTTTTTTTTTGTCCTTTATCTAACACCACTTTGAGAATCCATCATTTTTCATTTTACTTTTGACAAATAGTCCTTTTTTCTCAACAAAAAATTGAGATTTGATCCTCTTACCAGCTATAGCAGGTTACTTTGACCTGTTGAGCTGATGTGGCTTTTTATTTTCAAAATTTATAATTTTCATTTAGAAAACAATATTTAAATCCTAACCCCCGAAAATTATTTTAAAAAATAAATTATTTTCAAAAATCTATAAATATTACCTGCTATAAATTATTTAAATTATTTAAATCTTATAGAGTAAAAACTTAAAATTGTTTTTAAAAAACTATAAATTATTTTCGAAAATCTAAAAATTATGCCAAAAATTATTTTCAAAAAATCTATAAAAAATATTTTTATATATTTGGCGTAATTATCGGATTTGTTTTAAAAAATAATTCATATTTTTTTGTAAAAATTTTAAAAGTCTTAGTTTTAATCCATTTTCAGATTTTTAGACTAATTTTCTTGTTTTTAGACAATTTTCAAATTTTTTATTTTATATTTTAATATTTCAAATAATTTGTTAGATTTTTAACAATGTTTTTAGTTTTTTAAACAAATTTTCAGATTTTTAAACATCTTTTAGTTAAAAAACAACTTTTTCAAAATAATTTTGAGTTTTTCTATTTCAAAAATAAAATATTTTTCAAATATTTCAAATAAATTTCAGATTTTTTCAAACAGTTTATATTTTTTTTAACAACTTTCGTATTTTTTTTTTGTAATTTTAAAATAATTTCGATATTATTTTTACTATTTTTTTGAGTTTTTTAAATAAATTATCAAATTTTAGATATTTAATTTTTAGATTTTAAAATGGTTTTTCGAATTTTTAGGATGCCATGTTAGATTTAAATATTGTTTTCTAAATGAAAATTAAAATTTTGAAAATAAAAATGTCACATCACTCTACAGTCAAAGAATACGCTATAGCGGTAAGAGGACCAAATCTTAAATTTTTGTTGAGAAAAATGATTATTTGTCAAAAGCAAAAAAAAAAAGGATGAAATCTCAAAGTGGTGTTAGATAAATGACAAAAAAAAAAAAAAATTTGCCGACCACAATTAAAGAAAGGAGGGTGGGAGCAGGCATGATTTAAACGTTAATCATTATGGAAATTGAAATATTAGCAGGGGATGGGGGGAACCAATCCATGAGTTGGTTGGCAAACAGGTTCTAATGTTCCACACACAATGAATATACCAAAAGAACATGAGGAATACAAAAGCGGGGTAAAATTACAAAAACTATGCATGAGGTTTAGCCTAACTATAAAAGACTTCAGTTATCTTTCAAAATTACAAATACTCCATTAAGGTACTACAAACACTGTCTTGAGGTTTGTATTTAACAGATGATCTAATTTGTTAAATAGAAACACATATTAATGGAACATTTGTAGTTTCGAAGATAGTTTTTTTTTTTTTTTTTTGTACATAGGCTAAACTTCCAGGAAATCATTTCCGAAGATTTTGTGATCATCAACAAAGGGTGACCATACATTCAAGGATATCTTTAGAACGATCACCACGGATGCTCGGAGAGAACATTATAATATGCATAATCTTGATCAGAAAATATTCTAGAAAAACAATTAGTAAGACACATATATAGCATAATTAACCACCAATGTTGAATACTTGACGAAAATGTAGCACACACCCTTGTTATCACAGCTTTGTAGTAAATGTAAATGTTTGGGCGATCGTCTTAATTCTAGAGAGACAGGTAGAGAGAATCACCTTCTTTCCACGAACTACAGCACCGGGCTCTCCTTGGATCACCATATACTTAGCGCCTGCAAGAAATAGTCCGGTCGGAGCAAGGAATCCAGGCTCATCAAAATCCTTCACAATGTTAGCAATCTCCTCAGGTGTGAACTGCGCGAAATGAGGTATAAATTCATCAAGAAAACATCACAACAAGCAAAACATGTCTAAAGTTTCACAAGAAGCGGTGTAAACCCAACAGTTCTAACTATATCAAGTAGAATTTGTGAATCTAATAAAAAGACACCACTCTGATACTTAAAAAAACACAATTTATCCGGAAATGCTTGTAAACCTATAATTGCAAATTTCCGTCAGAAAACCAAAATGAAGCAAAATTTCTGTCATCATTCACCTCCATTCATCGGAAATTCCCAACTTTAGGGGGAAAATGCGAGTAACCAAAATCAAAAAACGAGTAACCACACTCTATGATCGCGTTTGCGATTGTTGATTGGATTGATAACATAATATGGAAATGTTAGGATTAGATAATATAATTGAGTTTAATAGCGTGTTTTCGAAGTACGGTTGTGATGTGAATTAGTGGAAAAACAATATTTTATTTGACATTGAAGATAAAGTTGGATAAATATTCAAAATGACCAAATTACCGAAATAAAAAATAGAAACGTAATACTACCCACGCAAATGAGGGACAAATTTGTTAATGACTGTTCGTAGGAGGATTAAAGTTGGGTCAGATTATATAATGGCACCCCATGGTCTGAACCAGTTATCAACCAAGATCATGACAAAATATGGGTTGAGATTAGTATCATCGTTGTATTCAAATATCCAAACAATTGATAAACCTGGACTAAACAATTTATCCTGGCCAATCAAGTTTCCCAAAGTAAAGTGAATAAACATTTCACCAGACCAATCATACAACCAATCCACCTAGTCTGATAATGAAGCAAACATCCTTAAAATTAGACCAATCTAATGTTAGACAAAACCGATAGCTGTTGTGAATTGTGATCATAGAACTGAATGCTGGATAGAATGCATAATTATCATATTGATCAAAATAAAATCGCAAATCGAATGTAATAAATAACAATCATAATAAATGGGGAAAAAAAACCTAAAGCACGAGAATAATAACACAAAAACGAAAATTATCGATTTTTCAACTGAAATCGAAAATGTGATGCAAAATGGCATACACCTTTGGGAAGGTGGCGCTCTGAGCCCAAACGTTGCCGTCAAGGCCGATGATAGCGGCGGCGTGGAGATGAACGCCGTCGACGTCGCACATCAAGTGATCGTCCACGTAACTCTGCCACGACATACTTTCGTTATTCACAAATCGTTTTGTTCTCTTGATTCGATTATTTAAATATTTTTTTTTTTTTGGGTTTCAATAGTTGTCTGTTTGTTTACAAGGGAGGAAATAAATAGATCTCTTAAATGGGTCGAGTTGAAATTGTGCTAGTCCATTGGCCACTCTAGAAATTGTCTCAGCCGGACCAGCCCGCATTTTGGAGCTAATGGACCGGGCCAAAATAAACCAGGCTCTTTTCAAGCTTTCAAAATCACAAACCGGCCAGATTCTATCACCGAATCGGGCTAGTTTTGATAGTCTTAGAAATAAATACAGGCGAAAAGGACTTGTGGAATTTTAAATAAGTGTTGTGGGAGATGATTACTGGAAGTAGATTTTAACGTGATTATTATTATTATTTTATTTTTTTGAGGAAAAATTTTAACGTGATTATTCACGAGTGCCATTCACGTTCTTTGGATTTAATTTTTTAATATTTTAGTGTGATGCTATATTTAATAAATAATATATTAAATATATTAGGCATAAATAATAATATTTTAATTTTTAAAAAAAAATTAATGAGTAATATTTTGGATGTGATCTGCATTATATCTAATTAGCTAAAATTCACTTACAACACATTGATATTAAACTTGAATTCTAGCTATAAGCTCAACTAGTATTTCCACTTTATACAATAGAATATAACATTTTAAGTTACTTAAGAAAACAATTGTGAACTATTTTTGTGCCTAAAGTTGGGTTGAAAACTCGAAATATACTACTCCAATATACTTTTTTATATTCTATATTATATATTTAGATATATTTTTAATATATATTTAAAGTTAATTATAAAAGGTGGAGTGAATGTATGATATACAATAGAAGATGTAAAATAAAATTATAAAAAAAATACAAATTGGGAAGTGGATGAAGGGTAATTTAGATTGTTCATTTATATATAATTATATATAACCCCAACTAAAGATAACTAAAATTATATATAATTTTTCCTCAATATATATATATATATATATATATATATATAGGAGGAGGTTCTGAATGAGACCACATATTATAGTGAGACAATGCGGACTCATCTCAACCCTCCCTTATCTATATCAATGGCTAAGATAAATAGGGGTTAAAATTATATTAAACATTTAATTAAGGTAAAATAAGGGTATAATTGTCAAAACAAACATGTGGGGGACCATCCAAATATGGAATCGTTATTAGGAGAGAAAAATCACGTTGGGAGAGAAAATCGCTACCGGAGAGAGAAAAATCGCGCGCATGTGCTCTCCGCCATGCGGATGATGTACACTTATCAATAATTTGATGTATACTTAATACTATTTTCTTTGTATGTTTAACATAATTTTACTGCGTATTAAAATGGTCAACCAAAATATGTGGGGACCGTGAATCAAGAATCGCTTATATAGAGAGAATCACGTTCATTAACATGTGGGGGACCGTTGATTAAGTAAATCAATTATAGAGAGAAAAAAAATCACGCTCATTATTGTGTTGTATATTTAGCATATATTTGATGTATACTTAACACTATTTTGCCGTATGTTTAACATAATTTTACTGCATATTAAAATGGTCAAACAAAAAATATAAGTATACAACAAAACAAATATAAGTATACAATAAAACATATATAAGTATACAACAAAAAAAATAAGTATACAACAACATAAATACATACATAAAAAATTAAGTACTTATACATCAAAACACATCTAAGTATACATCGAAAAACATATAAGTGTACAATACTCCATCTATGTCAGCATCGTCTTCTTCACCAATCCTCCATCTATAACAACAACTACACCACTCCATCAACCAGAAACAGAAGTCAACCTCAATTCTCCACCAATTGCTCAACAAAAGCCCTACGAACCCGTAAAATCACGATCCAAAACAAACCGTAAATCGTGAGAACTTAACACCCGATTCGCTACTATACACAAAGAAAAGCTCGGATCAAGAGAACAACCGATTCTCGGACAACCTCGGAAAACCAAACCAATAGTATGGTTTGCTGCAATCATGTGTATGATATTTAGCATACTCATCATCCTCTTTGGAATAGCAACCTTAATCATATTTCTCGCTGTCCAACCAGGCTGCGATGAATGAGCTTGTGGAGGCCATGGAGAAGAGAGGAGAGAGAAGGGAGCCATTGGAGAGGAGAGTAGGAAGATTGGGGGGATAAGAATCGATTGAACAGTTACCAAATTGATTGAAAGTGTCTAATTATACAATTACATAACTGCCCTTTTCAACTTTAAAATAAATCTAAAATGATTATTAAATTGGGAAAATCTCAACCATCTAAAATTTGAGATTTGTGGTGAGATTATTCCACACCTGTCTCACTCTAATTATGTGGTCTCATTTGATCATATTCCTATATATATATATATATAATTCTTTTTATCTAACTAATCATACCATCCAAATATAAATATTTGAACTACAATAATATCTAGGAATAGTATAATTCTATCTAATCTAGTTCTATTTTAACAATTCTATCCAAATCCATTTTAACAATTCTAAGAACAAACATGTTTGAGGCCAAAAATTTACTATTATCCAAATATGTATGATAAACAAAAAACAAAAAATGACAACAAAAGGTCAAATATCCCCTTATTGCTTATGTGACAATAGGACAAAATATTATGATTTGCATTTTGTTCGGTCATGGGCCAATCAAAACTCAGTTAAATTTATTTAGTAAAAGCAACCTCAACAGAATCATTGGATTAAGGTTGTTGCCTCATGAGAAACATTTTCAGTTTGTGGATGAATGCGGAAAAAAATATTAAATAAACAAAGAAAACACACAAAATCCCTAAATTGATTCTTCTTCCCAGCCTTCTCTTGATCTATGATTGCTGCAAATTCTTCGTATTCAATGCAGAAGTAAAATTATTTTTTCATCTGTAAGTCTCATTTTGTTTTTTTGGCAAATTTCTGGATTCTTGAAATTAACAGAAAAATGAGTTTTCTGATCTCTCTCTGTTTTTTATTTATTTCTGGTTGTGTTTCAGATGGAGATTGATGATAATGTTGATGATGAGGGTATTTTATGTATGATCGGATTTCATCAAATTGGGGCATGTTAGGTGTTTGTGGAAATGCTTGAAAGATGAATTTTTTATTGAGAATGGTGGTGAAAGAGAAAAAGGACATTCCCATAAGGCCTGTCCTTTTGAAATTTGGGGTGGCTTTGGTTTTTTCTCTTGGTGGCATTGTTTATACATATTTACGAACCAAAAGAATCAAGCCCCCTAAATCTAAACCTTCACAGCATTCTTCAGGTTAATTTTTTTTTCTCATTCCTCCTCTCTCTCCCCCCTCCCCCTCCTTTATGAAAAAAATTATTTTTTATTTAGAAATGGATGGTTTAATTTTTTTTATTTTCTGTTTTGATTTATATGTGATGCATGCTTGATGCACAACAGGTAATGGTAGCCAGTCTGATTCAAGAGGGGGAAGTGGTGAGCTCAGGGATGATGATGGTGCTTTCCAGGTATAATCAACCTCCTGGAATTGTGAACATGGTTAACATTTAGTAATTTTATGAAACAAACTGTGAAATTTCCATTGACAAAGAATGAAAGAAAACATATTGTAGAATTATATTTCTGATACACATTATGGCTACAGTGGCTTTATGCACAAAAAGAAGAGAATAATTACAAGGCTAAATCATAGTGGTTTACCTAATAATTACTCTGATTAAGGGAATGAACCTAGCAATAAAACAATGAATCTGACCAATATAATGAGCATATCCCTAACTAATGAGCTAATTAAGTACATAAAAATTAGAGGCATAAATCAAGAGAAGATCAAGCTAATGGGCTGGAATCTTGGTTCTTAACACAAACAAAACTACTTGGTAGTGTTCGGTCAAAAATTGATCAATAAAAGTTCCTTTGAGCTTGTAATTAAACATAACAAATAAAGTTCATATTTTTTTTCTAATAACATTTGAACTTCGCAATACTCAAATAGTAAAAAAAATGTGTGCAAAATGATTAGCTACTTAAGCTCGACTCGACTCGACTCGACTCATATTCGAGCTGCTTTCAAGACCGATGCAATTAACACTACAGAATTGAAACAAGGTTGAAGATAAATATATTCAACTTGATTTGGTTCGTTTATATCTGAAACTGCTGGGGCCCTCTGCCTTTTTTTTCTCTTTTCAAGTATCTTTTTAAATATTTGAAAATATGGTTTAATTGATAGTTAATATAGAAATTAGTTGTTATCTGGAAAGGGTATGAATGAACAGTTACTCATATGGCTGATAGCGATGTTATTTTTGGATTTGTGGTAACATTTTAGAATAATGAGATTTGAAGTTGGTGTCCAATTCGACTGTCCAACCGTAATATTTGAAATTGTTCACCTTTTTTTTTTTTTCTCCTTCAAGATTTCAGAAAACTTTCCTGTTTTGAAAAAGATATTTTGACCCTTGCAGGATTCATCTCTCCGAAAAGTTTCTTCTCATGAATCCATAGGTGATCGCTCTTCAAGTGGTAGGCGCAGTGGAGACAAAGACAGTTTTCTCTTACCAGAGTTCAACGAGCTCGTGAAGGAATGTAATATGTCCATCACAGTATACGATATTTCTCCCAAGAAAAACGCAGAGTCTCTAGTTCCCGAAGTAGAATCTCCTAAAGAACACAGATGCACTGAACACGATGAACACGAGAGAGAGATCAAGAGACTACAAAACAGGGTTAAAATTCTTGAAGAAAGGGAAAAGAATTTGGAAATCCAATTGCTCGAGTATTATGGCATTAAAGAGCATGAAACTGCTGTAATGGAGCTCAAAAACCAGCTAAAATTAAACAATATGGAGGCTAAACTTTATAATCTCAAAATCGAGTCCTTGTTGTCAAATAACAAAGATTAGAGGCACAAGTGGCCGATTATACGAACATTGTGATGGAGCTTGAAGCTGCAAAAGCCAAGATAAAGCTGCTAAGGAAAAAACTTAAGTCCGACGGTGAACAGAATAGGGAAAAGATTTTGACTCTTCAAGAGAAAGTGATGAAAATGGAGGAACAGGAAAAGAAGGCCGTTGAAATCGATCAAGACGTCGAAATGCTGCAAAGGGAGAAGAAGGAATTGAAGGAGGAGTTAGAGGAGATGAAGAAGTCCAATCAGAGTTTGAAGATGGAAAATTCTGATTTGACCCAGAAATTGGATTATGTACAAATGCTTGCTACAACTGCTTTAGACAATGAAGAGGTAGTTTTCTTTGTTTTTATGAATATATACATATGCATGTAGTTAAGGGATAATTACAAAATCTACCCCTGAAGTTTAGTCTAATTAAAAAAAAACCCAGTTTTTTTTCAATTTACTAATACCCCTCTCAATAGGTGCAATTTGTAAAACAGAAACATTATGCATAGGGTATTTTTAATTTTGAAAGACAATTGAATTTCTTTTGTAATTAGGCTAAGACTCAAGGGTAGTATTCGTAATTATCCCTTTATTTAATTTTCTTGAATTCTTATAATGGATAGAGCATTCTATGACTGATATTTTCTATATCAGGTGCTAGAACTTAGAGAAGAGCGTCGGCGTCTAAGAAAACAAAACGAAGGTTTAAAGAAGGAAATCGAGCAACTCCAAGCTGATCGGTGTAGAGACATAGAAGAGCTAGTCTACCTCCGATGGATAAGCGCTTGTTTGCGCCACGAGCTGAGAAAGTATCAGCCCGGTCCGGGTAAAACCATCGCCAGGGACCTCAGTAAGACGCTAAGCCCCAAATCAGAAGAACAGGCCAAACAACACATACTCGAGTACGCAAATAAAGACGGCTCTGTCGAAAAGGGGACGGATATTTCCGATTTCGATTCTGGCCACTGGTCATCTTCGCAGGCCTCTTGTCTTACGGACATTAGTGAACTTGACGATTTGTCTAATGATACTTCATCAGCTAATAACAAAACGGACCAACCTGGAAAAACTAAAGTGTTTTCCAAGTTGAGGAGGCTATTACGTGGGAAATGTAAAAACCAATCGCCAAAATCACGCCTCGAAAGAGCAGTCTCTGTAGACGACATTGCGGGTAGTTATTCTAGCGTTTTTCAAGCGGACGATCTCACGAAAACGTCGAGAAATTCATCCGAGGGTTCGTCCAGTAGACGTTCGTTCGATATCCAAAGATCTTATTCACGTGGTCGAAAGAGCATCGCGTGGGAAAGCAGCAATTGTTCGAGCACACATAGAACAAGCGATGATGGTTCTTCGAGCATACATAGAACGATCGAATCGCTAACAGAAGACGATCAGGATTGGTCCCCAGGTATCCAGCCTCAACAAGATGCTCATGATGACGTGAAAAACGAGCTGCTAAAATACGCTGAAGCTCTTAAGAAGAGCCATGCGAAATCGTTTCCAAGGAGACCGGCGTTGTATGGATCTCGTTGACGATTTGTTCGAAAAAAAGGAAAGATTTGGTTTTTGTGTTCTTTCTTTTTCTTCTGTAGAGAATTTGTGGGCTAAAGATGACAAGAGGGGTGCTAACTAGAAAGATGTGCAGTTAGTTGAGTGATTTTTAGAGTTAAATGTACAAATATATGTCTAATTTGACAGATATATGGGACAATAGAAAGAACAGTTACTGTAATGGAAACATTACTAAGATGAAACAAGTGGCATTTGTGTTTTTGATTGCCCATTGATAATTGTAGGTGACTTTAGAGTAAACAAAATAAATCAAACTATTTGATATTTTAATCTGAATTTTGGATGATAAAAGTTCATTTGAGATTCACTCGTTAAATATAGAGCTTGGACTTGTGTAAAAAGTTAAAAAATTATCTGGGTTCAAACTGCATTTGTTTTATCAATAAAATCAAGTTCAAACATAATATTTAAAAATCAATGAAACTAAAAAAATAGTGACATATTATGCATGAAGATGCAGTGTGTGTGATTTTTTGTGTAGTCCTGCAAAATGGAAGGACTACTATGGGAGTGTTCTGCAAATGCCTAAAAACAGTGATTGTTAGCTTTTGATTAAAAAAAGTAAATTTTAGTTTGCCACTTTTTTGTTTCTGATTCTACATAATTTAATCAAAATATAAAAGTAGGTGATATGTATTTTAAATTTTCCATTTTGCTTCTAGTTCAATTTTTACACATAAATAAAGCGGTTTTCAACTTATTAGCCATATACTTTCTTTTAACTTATGCAACTTTTAGTTTCTGTCTGCAAACACTACCAATGTAAAATTATAAAATCCTCATATATTTTTTACTTATGTTACAATAAACTACTTCCTTTTTAAAGTAAAAGTTTTTGCATACTCTCCCTATTCTAATGTTATGTACAACTTTGCACGGAATGTTAGTTGCGTAATTTTGCCTTAATTTATGAATGTGCGCGCGCACACATGTATACACATACATATCTATGTACTTGTCTCTTTTCTATTTATCTCTAACAGTTAAATATGAACATTATATTGCGACTAAATTGATTTATTTTATTTATTCCTTCTAACTTTATGTTAAATTTTGCTACTTAAATATATATTTGGGACTAAAAGAGAATTACATACATTTAACAATTATTTTTTACTTTTTTCGAAATGAGATGACATAGTGCAAATCGTGCAAGTTCAAGTGGCCAATTGACAATCATGCCAAGTTTTGGTAATTGGGTACTTAGTTGGTAAATCTGAAATGTCAGGTACCAAAATAGCAAAAAATCTATAGTTGAGGTTGCAAAATTCATTTTCCTGAAAAATATTATTGGGTTTAAAATTAAATATTGTATAAGTTCTAATAAAAACCCATTAGATGTTGCCCAATAAGCAGGGGTGGGCCCAGAATTTGTAATTGAGGGAGCCAACTAGAGATGACAATAATGGGTAGACGCACCTATTTGAATCCTAATGGGACGATATGGGTAACTTTTCAGAGTTTGGGATACTAGTAATAGGTACAATTTTTTAATAGGGTTTGAGAGGAGTACAAGTAATAATAATATCATAGTCTTTTGGTAGAGATAACCCGCTAACAGTTAAAGAATGAATTATCAATATATATATATATATATGTGATAACCATATCTAAATATATTATTTTTGCATCAAAAATTACATCAATATTCATAGTTAAATAATTTAAAATATATAAATTCTAATCAAGATTTACCACTATTTTAAATATTATGATATATATCAAGATCTACACAATAGTTTATTCAAACTTAAAGTTAATAGTCATGGCTTATGTGGTTTACAACAAATTTTATTGATCACAATTTGGGTTGAGACAAAAGTACTAAAATATTACACACACACACACACACACACACACACACATATATATATATATATATATATGGACTAATGTCTCTAGGTGAGACACAATGGACTAATCTCAATCATCCTCACTATTAATAAATGGGTATGATTTAATGGATAAAAATATATATTAAAATATCAATTTAATCAATATAAGGGTAGTAGGGTAAAATAACATAACAAGTTAGTTACAAAAATGGAATCAAATCTTTTTCTCTCTCATACATCTCCCAATTTTCCCAATCCCACATCTCTCTCTCTCTCTCTCTCTCTCTCTCTCTCTCTCTCTCTCTCTCATTCCTCCATTAACGCAAATAAAGAAAACTGTGAAGAACTCGAAAATTACGGAGAAAAAATAAGAAAAATCGGTGCAATATTACAGAAAAATAACAGGCAGTGAGTTCGAAAACTAAATATGCAACAAAACTCAACTAAATATGCATTATCTGAAAACTATCTATGCGGCGTAAAAAAACTAATATGTAGTACAATATATCCAACTATGCAAGACGTCATAAACTATGCAACAAAATCAACTAACTATGTATTATCTAGAAACTATCTATGCATTGTGGAATAACTAAATATGCAAAGATATTATGTAACATCCCATTTTCAAAATTTCCAAAAGCAACATCCCATTTTCATAACTAAATATATATTATATTGAACCTATTTATGCGGTGTAGTATAACTACATATGCAAAGACGTTATATTCAATTATGTCTTGTTTTTCGTAAAACAAAGCCAACAAAATAACTAAATATGCATTATTTGATGTCTAATTATGCGGTAGAAGAACCCTAACTATCTTTGTAAAATAAAAATATTGGAAAGAAAACAGTTCCTTAAATTCCACTACAAAATCCGGCAGTGTCAATTTCAAATTTATAAAATCACCGGGACCACTAATTTGAACTACAAAATTACCCTTAAAATCAAAAAATTAGGAAATAATTAAAAAACTGAATTAATCACATCTCTTCATTTTTTAAGATCAATGGGTAAGATGAGTCCACACTGTCTCACCTAGGGAGGGTGGTCTCATTTGAACCAAATCCTATATATATATATATATATGTAGTAAAAGGGAAAAAGTTAAGGGGGGCTTAGTCTAGGTGGTTCCGCCACTGCCTATAATCCAAGATCTAAAAATTTGTTTTAGAATTGTCTCAAAAATCTAGATATTTTTAGTATAAACAGCTTGAGGAGAATTTTAGAATGATAGGTATTTTGATAGATAATTCTAATAGATGTATTGTACCGTTAGATTAAAATGTATAATATAATCCTAGTTATTGATTAGAAATGTGTGTTAGTATAAATATGGCTAATCTTGCTCCAAAATTTGAGAATCAGTAATAAGTTTTCTCCCACCAAATTATCTTGTGTCCAAAAACTCAAGTTTGAACCGTAATTCAAACACTTTACAAAGAGTGAGCGATACCATATTTGGTTTCTATAATGTACATTGTTTTGTTATAAGACCTGAAATTGAACCTGTATGTAGTTGGGCCGCACCACCTAGAAAATGCAACGAAACAAATGGGTTTGCCTGTTATAAAGACAAGTATGTTAATTGCTCTCCATCCCATAATACATTTTGCAAACACCAGAAAGGAATCAAGATGCCATCATTAAGAATACTCGATATATCTATCTATATCTTTAAGTTGAGCCCCAACTAGTAAACTTGTAATCCTCAATGAAGATTATTCCACCGAAATAATACATCAATCCTCTTTCGTCCACCCATTGACCATGTTGTGAGGCCCCGATTTTAACAACGTGAGTTATGATGTTATGTAGTGATTATTTATTCGGCTATGTATCACAAACCTATTATTAATGAAACGCGACTCTACTTTTGTTTATTTCTTCCAACGTCAATTATGCATTTCGCGTTTTCGGGCCTGACGATTTTATATTCTCCTCTAGTATTATTACTTGATCAGTTAACTACGACTTTAGAACTATTGGACCCTCGATAATTTAGGAGTCTATTCCAATCCTTAACCAAATATTTCACCTTATTCTATAATACACTCTCAATCAACTTCCAATTTATTTTGAGGAAGATACACACTTTTTATTCTTCACATCCTTATTATTATTTTTACCTCCTAAATATTTTTTTTTACACATATATATAAACCTACACATTTCAATCTTAAAAAAATAAAATAATAATACTTATTTCCCCCAACTTTCGGCCATATGCATAAAGGGGGACAATCTTTTCTTTCAACCAATTTTAGTGAATAAAGAAATGACAAGACATTATATGATATCATTCATCCATCTTTAAAGCAAATGGAGCATGTAGTACGGCTAAGGAGCAATGAATGAGGAAAGGAATAATTTCAATTCCAATCAATTCTAGTATTTTATTCTACTCCATCATCTTCCATTAAATTATATACCACACTTTTTATTTTTATACACTCATCTACCCACTCACAAGACTTTACGCACATTCAATTATCTTCCACACCACCTAATCTACAAACCCATACAAAACACCATAAAAAAAAAAAATGTGCTAGTGTGTGTAGTGTTCGGCCAACCTATTTGTGGGAGGAAATCAATTTCATTTTTCCTCTTACAACATCCACTCTATTCTCTCAAAACTCCTCATTTCTAACACTTAATCTCAAAACAAAAAAATCCTTCCCTATTTCTCCTTAAGGCCGAAAAAACATAAGTAAGAGTTGAGAAAATTTCTATTTTTGAGACTACTTGAAGACATTAAGGTGAGTATTAACCATTTGGTCCTAGTATATTTTCTTTAGACTTGAGAGTTTAAATTTAACACCAAAATATGGTTTGGATACCATTTAGGGGCTGATCTTCAAGAGTTTGAGTCAAGAAGTTGATTCAAGAAAGAAGACTACATTTTAGATCAACCCGAGAAACTACTACGAGGTGGGTAGAAAATCCTTTCAACTTCTAGGTGTTTTAATTCATAAAAATGCATGTAGTATTTTGTTATTGAGCATTTGAGATATATATTATATATTGCATGCTATTTTCTTGTATCAAGTTGGAAAAATTTCTCAAGTGTTGCTCAAAATACGATTTACCAAAAATTAAGACATACATGCACACTTTATTGTCAAATTTGATAAATTCTTGTATGAGATGGATATGTATGTTTATGACTCTTGAAATCTATGTTTTGAATGACCTATAACCTGGACAAGTCGAGCATAATTGATTAAATTTCGATTTTTGGACTTAAAATGCAAAAATGGAAAGTTGGTGGACTTAAGTGAAAGAAAATAAAACTTAAGGGACCTCTCTGTAAATTTCGATTTTGGGACTGTACTCAGGTTCAAAAATGATGTTTTGACATTTTAATAAAGTTTTAAGAGTTTTTAGATAAATAAAATCAACCCTTAAAAGCCCAAGGACTAGATTGTAAAATTTGAGAAGTTTAAGGGCTATTTTGCAAATTTCGAAACTGTACCAGACCCTAATTTTAAAATTTGAAATTTTAACTTTTAAGGGACTGGAAATAATATATTTTAAGTGTATTCCAAAATCCAAGTGTTTAGAGCTTGGAAAGTAATTTTATAAAACTTGAGGGACCAAATTGTAAAAGATTAAACTTGAGGACCCAAATGAAATTTCCAGGACTTATACAGCCCATGTACCTGGAAATACTAATTTACCTATAACATAATTATATTTTGGACCCAAGGTTCAAATTTCATAACAATTGGACCCCTAAAAGCCTTAAAGGCAATTATTTCAAAATGGGACAAAATGAGATTTTCAAAAGTTGAGGGACCTATACTTATGACGTTTTAAAACTGCTTTTGTCCCAATATCCCACTAACCTTAGTGACATTTTTAAATTGGAATCACATTAGAAGCCCTTCCGGTTTGTGAGTTCCGATTATTTTAAACTTAGGGCCCGAAATGACAATTTTAACAATTTTGGGGCCAATGTGAGAATTTTATAAAAACTCGACCTCAAAACTTTAAAAACCTGAATCTCTGAACAATTTAGAGAATTTAGGAACTGACCTCATAATGTTTCAAGATCGGGACATTTATTTATTTAACTTTTAACCCCAAAAGTATTGGTTTTGACAAAACGGGGCTCATTGTAAATTTTATTTTTATAAGGACCTAACTCAAATTATTTTCTTTTAAAGAAACAGCCCTGGACTCTCTTACTTTAATATTTAATTAAAATATTTTAATTTCTCAAAAACCCTTGACTTATCGGATCGCTTGACCGATTAATACCCGATCGCGGGCGACTTCCTCGTCTTGCGATTTGAATCTATAACGGGACTTATGTTCCACCTAATCGTTCAAGATATCGAAGATTGCTTATCCTCCCGATAATAATCTTCATCCAAATAACTCCACCAACGCCATAATTACCTTACGCAAATTTTTGAAAACTTTTCATGAACTGCTTAGAATCAATAATACTCGATTGCCTGGTTGACTACATGAACTTGTGTTTACTTTCCGCTGAAATCAACTTGGTGTGTCGAGCTCACAAATCGGAATGGATACGTCGATGGAACCGGCAGCTCGGCCGCTATTCCACTCTTTCGGCCCCATCGCCCTAATCCCGCAAATCGAGGGACGAGAGTTGTCCAAGAGAAGCGGGTCGTAGTATTGAGGTATAATCATGATTATGACAAATCCGAGCCTTGCTAGCTCCACTGTGGATTTTGTCTTTGCCTATGGAGCGATAAGGTGACAGGTCTTGGACCATCTTGCTCGGGAGTTACAAGGAAGAACGAAGGAATCGGGCTGTCCGATCCACACGATTCCGAGTTAATCGGTTTCCGCTTTGGTTGGCGCTACAAACCGTGACGCAACCGCTTACTTGTATTGCATAGGTTGGCGCTACAAACCGTGACGCAACCGCTTTTGTCTTGCATAGATTGGCGTTACAAATCCGCACGCAATCCTCATGTTTACTTGGACCATAGTGCCGCTTGACCATGAATCGCTTTTCTCAAATTGTATAAGTATATTACTTAATATGTTTATCACGACGCTTGTGGATCGTGTGTGAAATCATGCATCATCTCTCACACGTTTTCATACAACTAAATTTCTCGCATTAACTATTTATATCGCCACACTTGCACACGATCACCCCATCCACCGAGATTTTTGTCTCATTCCCTCCTGTTTTCTAACCTTTAGATGAAGAGTACGCTGAAGGCATCGAACCTCGATTGAATCCCTATCGTGTTGTGGAGCGACATTTCCTTTTACTTTTATTTGTTGTTGGACTCCTTCATTTTATTTCTGTTTGACCGTAAGTTAATTAAGATAATCTTTTGGGTTGTATTCGGATCTTTGCCAGGACTTAAGATGTAATTTGTACTCGTGGTTATTTTAAATTCATTTGCATTAGACTCTATTTTCCTTGGAATTTTGTATCTTTGGTTTCGATTTGATTTATTTCTTTTAAGTGATTGATCGTTGTCGCGTCACGTTTGGGGCGTGACTTATGGTATCGTCGAGCTCGGCTAGTAAGATGGAAACTTACACCGAAATGACCCGGATAGACCCTGACCGTGTTGGGTAAAGACCGCGACTTGACTAATTAAGTTGTGAAATCGATTTCAAAAATGGCATAGAACCATATTATTGATGTTTAGGTTAAGCTAAAATTTATACTTGGAGAATCCATAGTCATACTTGATTTGACTTAGTGACTTTTGACTGACTTTCCTTAGTTATTCTTTCCTTGTTCTTCCCTATCTTTTCTTACTTCGACGATCCTTCTTAGTTTGGCTTGTTCAGATGGAGCCGATGCCACCTATCCGGTGGGAATTATTAGAGGCTCGCGCCGAACGTGATTACTTCCGGGCATACACGAACCACGGCACTGGAATACCTTCGAGCTATCTCGAACTTGGCGTGAAAAACGCCGCCGCAACCAAGAATCGACACACCTCCGGCAAAGAGCCAAGAGGAGAAGAACGATCTTACCCTCCTTGCTAAGATCGCGAGGATACCATCCGTGCTCGCGAGGATCAAATCCAACAATCCAGGAACACTTGGAAGTTACTCGCACGAAGATGGAACGCACCAAGGAAGGCCGCGAAAAGTGGGAAAGGGAGGCATACATGTCGAGAGGCACCATCGATCGCCTCGAAGATACTATCATCAAACAAATGCAGGTGATAGAGGACCTCACACATGCCTTAACTCGGCGGGATGTCTTTGCTTGAGGCCGCCTTTAGCCTAATGCGCCACCGTTGCCACCACCCGAGGCGGAACCCATGCCCGACTTCGAGGCCGATAATGAAGAGGATCCCGAGGAGGATCCTGAAAGATCTCAAGAGGATCCCGATGAGATCCAATGGAAAATGAAGAGCCCAAGGCGCTTGAAGCCGCCCACTCGATGATGCTCCAGATCGAGCAAAGGGCGATGGCATTTAGCCGATCGGCCTAATCTTTGCCGAGGGGTACCTCGGCCCGATCGAGATCCGATTATGGACGAGGCCGCTAGTGATGATGACGGCGACCTCACCGAGTAGATAACTTATATGCTAGATTTTAGCCGATGCTTAATTCCATCTTGTTGTATTTTGTTTTCGATTGTACCTTAATCAAGTTGTATCCTCGACTCTAGTTTATCTTCGATTTTATATTCTTGTTGTATGAACTCATTCGGTGTATTCAAATTTCACATCAATGAATATACTTTTTCTACTTATTCTATGTCTTGTGTATTGTTGTTGTGATATAACTTGTTATATGCAAGTACTTATTGAAATCATTCCTTTCGAATTGTAGCTAAACTACGGATACATGGCCGAAACCGTGGACGAGGAGACCCCGCCATGTTCCCGTAGGTATGTGGACGTACCCGAGGAACGGGTACCTCCCGAACTACCACCACCTCCTCCGCCAATCACAGGAGATAACCTAACCGCAATAGCCTTGCAACAGATATTGGTTTTTATGAGGCAACAAGCGAGCCTCGTCGGCTAACCATGAACCTACTCGAGAGACGAATGACCGCACCTTGGAACGGTTTTTACGATTCGACCCCGACTTTCTTAGGGAACCAGATGACGTGAAAGCGAAAGAATGGATCGGAAACTGAGAATATCTTCAATGCTCTCCAATACTCGGGGAACAAAAGGTTACGCTCGCCGTGTTCCGACTAGAATCACCGCCGAGATTGGTGGAGAACAGCTTGAGAGAAAGTGGGAACAGGATCAAATAGATAGGACATGGGAAAATTTCTGGCTGAATTCAATGAGCAATACATACCCCAAGTCGTGAAGGAGGCACGCCGGGATGAATTCCATAAGTTGAGACAGGGGAACATGTCTCGTGGCCCAAGATGAGTCCGAATTCCATCGGTTATCCAAATATGCCCCAGAACAATCAAAGACGGAAGCGGACAAATTGTGTAAGTTCACACGGGATCCGGGCGAACTCGAAACAACTTTTGATCGTTGAAATAACAACATACTCACCCAGATAAAGACCCTCCGCATTGAGTCGGGACTTAACCGCATTGGTCGATTCACCAATGAATAGGCCATCGAATGCAGATCTCAAAAGGACAAGATGGGACAACCATCAAGGCCGCTGTTAAAATTCGAAGGGCCAGATTGTTAAGACAGAAAAAGGAAAGGACCGATCTGGAAAACCGGCCAAGTATGTACACATTGCCAAAAACGGTCATACTTGCCAATGATCGTGGCGTAAACATGGAAGGTGTTTACGCTGTGGTAGTAATCAACACCACCAAGGATTGCCCAAATACGAAGATCGGACCAAACAGTGCAACCACGTGTTCTGGCTAACGGCCAGGTAACCGCAAGGATGCCTGCCGAGCATTTGCACTAGCCGGACATGAGGCTCCTGGAGGCAACAGACGTGGTGGAAGGCACGCTTCAAAAGATCTAGCCATTACGCTAAAGTACTATTTGACCCCGGGGTCAACGCATTCATTTGTCGCACCACATTTTGTACACAAGTTGCATGCATGCATGGAACATATGCCTATAGGTTTAGAAGATCCACTCCTATGGGCGCAAGCCGAGAATAATGATATTATCTATAATGCATGGGTTAAAATTGATGAGATAAATTTCCTGACGATTTGATCTTCCGCCTATATCCGAATACGACATTATATTGGGAATGAATCGTTGTCACGCATACCATGCACAAATGGACTCGCCATCGCAAGTCCATTAAACTATGTGAACCCGATAAGCCCTGGCGAAATTTCGGGAAGAGCACGAGTTAAGATTGCCCCAATCATTTCAGCAAAGAATGAAAGCGAGGAAGGCGATCACTAGAGGGGCACAAGGGTACTTGGCGTTTGTTATTAACAAACCTAAGGTTGAGACACAAATTAATCAAGTACCTATAGTATCGGAATATACGAGATGTATTTCCACAAGAACTCACCACCGTCCCTCCGTGATAGGGAAGTTGAGTTCACTATCGGTATTACCAGAACCGCCCGATTGCCGAACACCGTATAGAATGGCTCCTGCTGAGTTACAAGAGTTGAAGACACAATTACGGTGATGGATGTGGGATTTATTCGGCCAAGTCGTCTCCCTGGGAGCACCGTACTATTTGTCAAAAAGAAAGACGACATTAAGACCGTGTATGACTATCGCGACTTAACAACGTGACCATCAAGAACAAATATCCCCTCCCGAGGATAGACGAAACCGTTTGATCAACTACAAGGAGCGACGTGTGTACTCAAGTTTGATTTACAACAAGGATATTATCGCTTAAGATCCGTGAAGAGGGCGTTTCAAAACAGCATTTCGGATCGATATATGGACACTACGAGTTTGTAGTGATGCCTTTGGTCGACAAACGCACTGAAAAGCGTTTATGGATCTAATGCATCGAGTCTTTCAACCTTATTTGGATCAATTCGTAGTGATATTCATTGATGACATACTCGTATACTCTAAGTCTAAAGAAGAGCATGAGCGTCATCCAAAATTGTTTTACGACACTACGAGCACAAGGCCGTATGCCAAATTCGGCAAAGTGTGAATTTTGGCTTAGTGAAGTCGCATTCTTGGGACACATAGTATCCAAAGACTGGGATCGCCGTAGATCCTTCGAAAAGTGCATGATAAAGGTGGTTGAATGGAAACAACCCGAGTGCAGTACTGTGAGAGATTAGAAGTTTCTTAGGACTAGCCGGATATTATCGAAGATTTATCCAAGATTTCTCCAAGATAGTTTGGACCACTCACTCGACTAACCCGAGAAGCAAGTCAAGTTTGAGTGGAATGACAAGTGTGAGGCTAGTTTCCAAGAGTCAAGAAACGACTTACTACGGCTCCGATCTTAGCCCTTCCAAAGGGAATGAAAACTTTGTCGCCTACAATGACGCATCAAAGGAAGGACTAGGAGCGACTCATGCAAGAAGGAAAGGTCATTGCTTACGCATCACGAAAACTCAAGCCGTATGAAGCCAATTACCCAACGCATGACTTGGAATTGGCAAAAGAATAGTGTTCGCGTTAAAGAAATGTAGGCACTACCTCTACTACGAGCAACATTCACGGTTTACACGCATCATAAGAGCCTAAAGTATCTATTCTCTCGGAAGGAACTCAATTTGAGGCAACGGAGATGGATGGAGTTAATAGACGATTATCACTTTGATATTCAATACCATCCCTGAAAGCTAACGTAGTAGGCGACGCCTTAAGCAAAAGACGAGTTTAGCTAGACTAATGATTCGAGAGTGGAGATCATTAGAAGAATTAAGCACTTGGAATCCGACGAGAACCAAGATTTCAATTTCATGTGCTAATATTTCGATTAAACCCGATCTACATCGAACAAGATCAAAGTAACACAAGGGATTGACGTGCAACTTCAAAAACTAAAAGAGAAGATACTCAAAGGAGAGAGATTAGAATTCTCGGTACAGAAGATGGGATCATCGATTTCGAATAGAATTTGTGTACCGAGTGATGAGCAACTTAGGAACAAAATCCTCTCGAGAAGCACACCGTTCGAAATACACTATACATCCCGAGGAAACAAAATGTATAAGGACTTGAAACAAGATTACTTGGTGGGCAAACATGAAGAACCAGGTAGCGAGTTTGTTGCGAGATGCTTGACTTGTCAACGAGTAAAAGCTCAACACCAACGACCATCCGGTTTATTACAACCGTTGAAAATTCCCGAGTGGAAATGGGAACACATAACGATGGACTTCGTGGACGGATCTACCAAGGACCGAGGAGGCGATGATGCTATATGGGTAGTCGTGACCGACTCACAAAATCGCACACTTCCTACCCATGAAGAAAACCGACTTACGCGTAAACTTGCGCGATTTATATCCAAGAGATCATTCGACCGCATGGAGTGCCACGACATAGTATCGACAGAGACCCGAGATTTATCTCTAGATTCTGAAATGCTTACATGAAGAATCGGGTACCTCGCTAAGTTTCAAAGACAAAGAAGACATCCACAAACGATGGCGGTCCTGAGCGAACGATTCAAACCCTGGAAGACATGTCCGAGCATGCACGTTGACTTCCAAGGAAGTTGGGATTCACACTTACCATTGGCCGAGTTCGCCTATAACAACAGCTATCAGGCCACAATTGGGATGGCACCCTACGAAGCCTTGTATGGGCGAAAGTGTAGATCCCCACTACACTGGGAGATTGATGACCAATGGACTCCAAAAGAGAAACGAAAGTCACCATCGATTCCAAAGGTCGACTTAGTTCGAGGCCATGGAGAAAGTCAAGTTGATCAAGGAACGGATCCGCACATGGCCGTCAGCCGCCAAAAGAGTTACGTGGACAAGAGGAGAAAGGACTTGGAATTTGAAGCCGGAGATGAAGTATTTCTCGGACTCTTGCCACGGAAAGGATTAATCAATCCAAAGAAGGAGGCAAGCTAAGTCCGAGATATATTGGACCTTACAAGATTTTGCAAGAGAATCGGGAAGTTGGCCTACCGACTCGAGTTACCGGCAAAGTACGCGGGAATGCACGATGTATTCCATGTATCGAGATTGAAAAAGTACCAACCGGATCCCGAACATATTATTACTCGTGATGCTCCTCCTCTGATGGAAAATTTATCTTACACCGAGAACCAATTCGGATCATTGACCAAATAGACACGCTCGATTGCATAATAGAGAGATTCCGATGGTTAAGGTTGTATGGCGAAACCACAACCGAGACGAAGACGCAACATGGGAGATGGAAGAAGACATGAGGAATCAATATCCGTAGTTGTTACTCAAGAGAATTTGGGGACCAAATTCTTTTAAGGAGGGGTGAATGTGAGGCCCCGGATTTTAACAACGTGAGATATGATGTTATGTAGTGATTATTTATTCGGCTATGTATCACAAACCTATTATTAATGAAACGCGACTCTACTTTTGTTTATTTCTTCCAACGTCAATTATGCATTTCGCGTTTTTTGGGCTGACGATTTTATATTCTCCTCTCTAGTATTATTACTTGATCGATTAACTACGACTTTAGAACTATTGGACCTCGATAATTTAGGAGTCTATTCCAATCCTTAACCAAATATTTCACCTTATTCTATAATACACTCTCAATCAACTTCCAATTTATTTTGAGGAAGATACACACTTTTATTCTTCACATCCTTATTATTATTTTACCTCCTAAATATTTTTTTTACACATATATATAAACCTACACATTTCAATCTTAAAAAAATAATAATAATAATAATACTTATTTCCCCCCCAACTTTCGGCCATATGCATAAAGGGGGGACAATCTTTTCTTTCAACCAATTTTAGTGAATAAAGAAATGACAAGACATTATATGATATCATTCATCCATCTTTAAAGCAAATGGAGCATGTGGTACGACTAAGGAGCAATGAATGAGGAAAGGAATAATTTCAATTCCAATCAATTCTAGTATTTTATTCTACTCCATCATCTTCCATTAAATTATATACCACACTTTTTATTTTTTATACACTCATCTACCCACTCACAAGACTTTACACACATTCAATTATCTTCCACACCACCTAATCTACAAACCCATACAAAACACCATAAAAAAAAAAAAAAATGTGCTAGTGTGTGTAGTGTTCGCCAACCTATTTGTGGAGGAAATCAATTTCATTTTTCCTCTTACAACATCCACTCTATTCTCTCAAAACTCCTCATTTCTAACACTTAATCTCAAAACACAAAATCCTTCCCCTATTTCTCCTTAAGGCCGAAAACATAAGTAAGAGTTGAGAAAATTTCTATTTTTGAGACTACTTGAAGACATTAAGGTGAGTATTAACCATTTGGTCCTAAGTATATTTTCTTTAGACTTGAGAGTTTAAATTTAACACCAAAATATGGTTTGGATACCATTTAGGGGCTGATCTTCAAGAGTTTGAGTCAAGAAGTTGATTCAAGAAAGAAGACTACATTTTAGATCAACCCGAGAAACTACTACGAGGTGGGTAGAAAATCCTTTCAACTTCTAGGTGTTTTAATTCATAAAAATGCATGTAGTATTTTGTTATTGAGAATTTGAGATATATATTATATATTGCATGCTATTTTCTTGTATCAAGTTGGAAAAATTTCTCAAGTGTTGCTCAAAATGCGATTTACCGAAAATTAAGACATACATGCACACTTTATTGTCAAATTTGATAAATTCTTGTATGAGATGGATATGTATGTTTATGACTCTTGAAATCTATGTTTTGAATGACCTATAACCTGGACAAGTCGAGCATAATTGATTAAATTTCAATTTTTGGACTTAAAATGCAAAAATGGAAAGTTGGTGGACTTAAGTGAAAGAAAATAAAACTTAAGGGACCTCTCTGTAAATTTCGATTTTGGGACTGTACTCAGGTTCAAAAATGATGTTTTGACATTTTAATAAAGTTTTAAGAGTTTTTAGATAAATAAAATCAACCCTTAAAAGCCCAAGGACTAGATTGTAAAATTTGAGAAGTTTAAGGGCTATTTTGCAAATTTCGAAACTGTACCAGACCCTAATTTTAAAATTTGAAATTTTAACTTTTAAGGGACTGGAAATAATATATTTTAAGTGTATTCCAAAATCCAAGTGTTTAGAGCTTGGAAAGTAATTTTATAAAACTTGAGGGACCAAATTGTAAAAGATTAAACTTGAGGACCCAAATGAAATTTCCAGGACTTATACAGCCCATGTACCTGGAAATACTAATTTACCTATAACATAATTATATTTTGGACCCAAGGTACAAATTTCATAACAATTGGACCCCTAAAAGCCTTAAAGGCAATTATTTCAAAATGGGACAAAAATGAGATTTTCAAAAGTTGAGGGACCTATACTTATGACGTTTTAAAACTGCTTTTGTCCCAATATCCCACTAACCTTAGTGACATTTTTCAACTGGAATCATATTAGAAGCCCTTCCGGTTTGTGAGTTCCGATTATTTTAAACTTAGGGCCTGAAATGACAATTTTAACAATTTTGGGGCCAATGTGAGAATTTTATAAAAACTCGACCTCAAAACTTTAAAAACCTGAATCTCTGAACAATTTAGAGAATTTAGGAACTGACCTCATTATTTTTCAAGGTCGGGACATTTATTTATTTAACTTTTAACCCCAAAAGTATTGGTTTTGACAAAACGGGGCTAATTGTAAATTTTATTTTTATAAGGACCTAACTCAAATTATTTTCTTTTAAAGAAACAACCCTGGACTCTCTTACTTTAATATTTAATTAAAATATTTTAATTTCTCAAAAACCCTTGACTTATCGGATCGCCTTGACCGATTAATACCCGATCGCGGCGACTTCCTCGCCTTGCGATTTGAATCTATAACGGGACTTATGTTCCACCTAATCGTTCAAGATATCGAAGATTGCTTATCCTCCCGATAATCATCTTCATCCAAATAACTCCACCAACGCCATAATTACCTTACGCAAATTTTTGAAAACTTTTCATGAACTCGCTTCCCGAATCAATAATACTTTCGATTTTGCAGTTGACTACATGAACTTATGTTTACTTTCCTCGCTGAGTCAACTTGGTGTGTCGAGCTCACAATCGAATGGATACGTCGGGATGGAACCGGCAGCTCGGCTGCTATTCCACTCTTTCGCCCCATCGCCCTAATCCCGCAACCGAGGACGGAGTTGTCCAAGAGAAGCGGTCGTAGTACTTGAGGTATAATCATGATTATGACAAATCCGAGCCTTGCTAGCTCCACTGTGATTTTGTCTTTGCCTATGGAGCGATAAGGTGACAGTCTTGACCATCTTGCTCGGGAGTTACAAGGAAGAACGAAGAATCGCCCGATCCACACGATTCCCGGAGTTAATCGACCTGTTTGGTTGGCGCTTACAAATCCGCACGCAACCGCTACTTGTATTGCATAGGTTGGCGCTACAAACCGTGACGCAACCGCTTACTTGTCTTGCATAGGATTGGCGTTACAAACCGCACGCAATCCTCATGTTTACTTGGACCATAGTGCCGCTTGACCATGAATCAAGCTTTTCAAATTGTATAAGTATATTACTTAATATGTTTATCACGACGCTTGTGGATCGTGTGTGAAATCATGCATCATCTCTCACGCGTTTTCATACAACTAAATTTCTCGCATTAACTATTTATATCGCCACACTTGCACACGATCACCCCATCCACTGAGATTTTTGTCTCATTCCCTCCTGTTTTCTAACCTTTAGATGAAGAGTACGCCAAGGCATCGAACCTCTGATTGAATCCCTATCGGTGTTGTGGAGCGACATTTCCTTTTACTTTTATTTGTTGTTGGACTCCTTCATTTTATTTCTGTTTGACTGTAAGTTAATTAAGATAATCTTTTGGGTTGTATTCTTGACACGCTGGACACTTAAGATGTAATTTGTACTCGTGGTTATTTTAAATTCAGCATTAGACTCTATTTTCCTTGGAATTTTGTATCTTTGGTTTCGATTTGTGATTTATTTCTGTTTAAGTGATTGATCGTTGTCGCGTCACGTTTAGGGGCGACAGTTATGGTATCGAGCTCGGCTAGTAAGATGGAAACTTACACCGAGCCGACCCGAGATAGACCCTGACCGTGTGTTGGGTAGTACCGTGACTTGACTAATTAAGTTGTGAAATCGATTTCAAAAATGGCATAGAACCATATTATTGATGTTTAGGTTAAGCTAAAATTTATACTTGGAGAATCCATAGTCATACTTGATTTGACTTAGTCCGACTTTTGACCGACTTTCCTTAGTTATTCTTTCCTTGTTCTTCCCTATCTTTTTTACTTCTTGACTCGATCCTTCTTAGTTTGGCTTGTTCGAGGATGGAGCCGATGCCACCTATCTGTGGGAATTATTAGAGGCTCGCGCCGAACGTGATTACTTCCGGCATACACGAACCACGGCACCAGAATACCTTCGAGCTATCTCACTGGCGGAAGAACGCCGCCGCAACCAAGAATCGACACACCTCCGGCAAAGAGCCAAGAGAGAAGAACGATCTTACCCTCCTTGCTAAGGATCGCGAGGATACCATCCGTGCTCGCGAGATCAAATCCAATCAATCCAGGAACACTTGGAAGTTACTCGCACGAAGATGGAACGCACCAAGGAAGGCCGCTGAAAGTGGGAAAGGGAGGCATACATGTCGAGCAGAGGCACCATCGATCGCCTCAAGATACTATCATCAAACAAATGCAGTGATAGAGGACCTCACACATGCCTTAACTCGGCGGGATGTTTTTGGAGGCCGCCTTAGCAGCTAATGCGCCACCGTTGCCACCACCCGGAACCCATGCCCGACTTCGAGGCCGATAATGAAGAGGATCCCGAGGAGGATCCTCAAGAAGATCCCAAGAGGATCCCGATGAGGATCCAATGGAAAATGAAGAGCCCGAGGCGCTTGAAGCCGCCCATCGATGATGCTCGGATCGAGCAAGGGGCTGATTTAGCCGATCGGCCTAATCCGCCGAGGTGGTACCTCACCGATCAGATCCGATTATGGACGAGGCCGCTAGTGATGATGACGGCGACCTCACCGAGTAGATAACTTATATGCTAGATTTTAGCCGATGCTTAATTCCATCTTGTTGTATTTTGTTTTCATTGTACCTTAATCAAGTTGTATCCTCGACTCTAGTTTATCTTCGATTTTATATTCCTGTTGTATGAACTCATTCGGGTGTATTCAAATTTCACATCAATGAATATACTTTTTCTACTTATTCTATGTCTTGTGTATTGTTGTTGTGATATAACTTGTTATATGCAAGTACTTATTGAAATCATTCCTTTCTCAATTGTAGCTAAACTACGGATACATGGCCGAAACCGTGGACGAGGAGACCCCGCCGTGTTCCCGTAGGTATGTGGACGCACCCAGGGAACGGGTACCCTCCCCCGAACTACCACCACCTCCTCCGCCAATCACAGAGATAACCTAACTGCAATAGCCTTGCAACAGATATTGGTTTTTATGAGGCAACAAGCAGAGCCTCGTCAGCCTAACCATGAACCTACTCGAGAGACGAATGACCGCACCTTGGAACGGTTTTTACAATTCGACCCCCGACTTTCTTAGGGAACCGGATGACGTGAAAGCGAGAAGAATGGATCGGGAAACTCGAGAATATCTTCAATGCTCTCCAATACTCGGGGGAACAAAAGGTTACGCCGCCGTGTTCCGACTAGAATCACCGCTCGAGATTGGTGGAGAACAGTTGAGAGAAAGTGGGAACAGGATCAAATAGATAGGACATGGGAAAATTTCTGGTGGCTGAATTCAATGAGCAATACATACCCCAAGTCGTGAAGGAGGCACGGATGAATTCCATAAGTTGAGACAGGGAACATGTCTCGTGGCCCAAGATGAGTCAAATTCCATCGGTTATCCAAATATGCCCCAGAACAATCAAAGACCTTAAGCGGACAAATTGTGTAAGTTCACACGGGATCAAGCCGAACTCCGAAACAACTTTTGATCGTGAAATAACAACATACTCGGCCCAGATAAGCGACCCTCCGCATTGAGTCGACTTAACCGCATTGGTCGATTCAAATTTGAATAGGCCATCGAAACGCTCAAAAGGACAAAGAGTGGGACAACCATCAAGGCCGCCTGTTAAAATTGAAAGGGGCGATTGTTAAGACAGAAAAAGGAAAGGACCGATCTGAGGAAAACCGGCCAAGTATGTACACATTGCCAAAAACCGGTCATATTGCCAATGATCGCTGGCGTAAACATGGAAGGTGTTTACGCTTGTGGTAGTAATCAACACCACCAAGGATTGCCCAAATACGAAGACCGGACCAAACAGTGCAACCACGAAGCGCTAATGGCCGGGTAACCGGGCAAGGATGCCTGCCGAGCATTTGCACTAGCCGGACATGAGGCTCCTGGAGGCAAAGACGTGGTGGAAGGTACGCTTCTAGTATCTAGCCATTACGCTAAAGTACTATTTGACCCTGGGTCAACGCATTCATTTGTCGCACCACATTTTGTACACAAGTTGCATGCATGCATGGAACATATGCCTATAGGTTTAGAAGTATCCACTCCTATGGGCGCAAGCCGATAACGAGATATTATCTATAATGCATGCGAAGTTAAAATTGATGAGATAAATTTCCTGCCGATTTGATCTTGCCGCTATATCTCGAATACGACATTATATTGGGAATGAATCGGTTGTCGCACACCATGCACAAATGGACTGCCATCGCAAGTCCATTAAACTATGTGAACCCGATAAGCCTCTCAAGTAGAAATTTCGGAAGAGCACGAGTTAAGATTGCCCCAATCATTTCAAAGAATGAAAGCGAGGAAGCGATCACTAGAGGGGCACAAGGGTACTTGGCGTTTGTTATTAACAAACCTAAGGTTGAGACACAAATTAATCAAGTACCTATAGTATCGGAATATACAAGATGTATTTCCACAAGAACTCACCACTGCCCCTCCGGATAGGGAAGTTGAGTTCACTATCGAGTATTACCAGAACCGCCCGATTGCCGTAACACCGTATAGAATGGCTCCTGTTGAGTTACAAGAGTTGAAGACACAATTACAGAAGCTGATGGATGTGGGATTTATTCGGCCAAGTACGTCTCCCTGGGGAGCACCGGTACTATTTGTCAAAAAGAAAGACGGCACATTAAGACCGTGTATAGACTATCGCGGACTTAACAACGTGACCATCAAGAACAAATATCCCCTCCCGAGGATAGACGAACTGTTTGATCAACTACAAGGAGCGACAGTGTACTCGAAGTTTGATTTACAACAAGGATATTATCAGTTAAAGATCCGTGAAGAGGACGTTTCAAAAACAGCATTTCAGACCAGATATGGACACTACGAGTTTGTAGTGATGCCTTTCGTCCGACAAACGCACCAAAGAACGTTTATGGATCTAATGCATCGAGTCTTTCAACCTTATTTGGATCAATTCGTAGTGATATTCATTGATGACATACTCGTATACTCTAAGTCTAAAGAAGAGCATGAGCGTCATCTGAAAATTGTTTTAGAGACACTACGAGAGCACAAGCTGTATGCCAAATTCAGCAAGTGTGAATTTTGGCTTAATGAAGTCGCATTCTTGGGACACATAGTATCCAGCACTGGGATCGCCGTAGATCCTTCGAAAGTACAGACAGTGGTTGAATGGAAACAACCCGAGTCTGTAACGGAGATTAGAAGTTTCTTAGACTAGCTGGATATTATCGAAGATTTATCCAAGATTTCTCCAAGATAGTTTGGACCACTCACTCGACTAACCTGCATGCAAGTCAAGTTTGAGTGGAATGACAAGTGTGAGGCTAGTTTCCAAGAGTCAAGAACGACTTACTACACTCCATCTTAGCCCTTCCAAAGGGAATGCAAAAAACTTTGTCGTCTACAGATGACGCATCAAAGGAAGGACTAGGAGCAAGACTCATGCAAGAAGGAAAGGTCATTGCTTACGCATCACGAAAACGCAAGCCGTATGAAGCCAATTACCCAACGCATGACTTGAATTGGCAAAGCAATAGTGTTCGCGTTAAAGAAATGTAGGCACTACCTCTACGAGCAACATTCACGGTTTACACAGATCATAAGAGCCTAAAGTATCTATTCTCTCGTAAGAACTCAATTTGAGGCAACGGAGATGGATGGAGTTAATAGAAGATTATCACTTTGATATTCAATACCATCCCTAAAGCTAACGTAGTAGTCGACGCCTTAAGCGAAAGACGAGTTTAGCTAGACTAATGATTCGAGAGTGGAGATCATTAGAAGAATTAAGCACTTGGAATCCGACGAGAACCAAGATCTCGAATTTCATGTGCTAATATTTCGATTAAACCCGATCTACCAACAAGATCAAAGTAACACAAGGATTGACGTGCAACTTCAAAAACTAAAAGAGAAGATACTCAAAGGAGAGAGATTAGAATTCTCGATGCAGGAAGATGGGATCATCGATTGAATAGAATTTGTGTACCGAGTGATGAGCAACTTAGGAACAAAATTCTCTCGGAAGCACACCGTTCGAAATACACTATACATCCCTGGAGGAAACAAAATGTATAAGGACTTGAAACAAGATTATTCTTGGTGGGCAAACAAGAAGAACCAGGTAGCGAGTTTGTTTGTTGCGAGATGCTTGACTTGTCAACGAGTAAAAGTCAACACCAACGACCATCCGGTTTATTACAACCGCTGAAAATTCCCGAGTGGAAATGGGAACACATAACGATGGACTTCGTGACGGATCTACCAAGGACCAGACGAGGCGATGATGCTATATGGGTAGTCGAGACCGACTCACAAAATCGCACACTTCCTACCCATGAAGAAAACCGACGGCTGCGTAAACTTGCGCAGATTTATATCCAAGAGATCATTCGACCGCATGGAGTGCCACGACATAGTATCGACATGTGAGACCCGAGATTTATCTCTAGATTCTGGAAATGCTTACATGAGGAATCGGGTACCTCGCTAAGTTTCAAAGACAAAGAAGACATCCACAAACCGATGGCCACCTGAGCGAACGATTCAAACCCTGGAAGACATGTCATGAGCATGCACGTTGACTTCCAAGGAAGTTGGGATTCACACTTACCATTGGCCGAGTTCGCCTATAATAACAGCTATCAGGCCACAATTGGGATGGCACCCTACGAAGCCTTGTATGGGCGAAAGTGTAGATCCCCACTACACTGGGAGATTGATGACCAATGGACTCCAAAAGAGAAACGAAAGTCACCATCGATTCCAAAGGTCGACTTAGTTCAGGAGGCCATGGAGAAGGTCAAGTTGATCAAGGAAGGGATCCGCACAGCTCAAGCCGCCAAAAGAGTTACGGGGACAAGAGGAGAAAGGACTTGGAATTTGAAGCCGGAGATGAAGTATTTCTCAGACTCTTGCCACGGAAAGGATTAATCAATCCAAAGAAGGGAGGCAAGCTAAGTCCGAGATATATTGGACCTTACAAGATTTTGCAGAGGATCGGGAAGTTGGCCTACCGACTCGAGTTACCGGCATAGTACGCGGGAATGCACGATGTATTCCATGTATCGAGATTGAAAAAGTACCAACCGGATCCCGAACATATTATTACTCGTGATGCTCCTCCTCTGATGGAAAATTTATCTTACACCGAGGAACCAATTCGGATCATTGACCAGCAGATACGTCAGTTGCGTAATAGAGAGATTCCGATGGTTAAGGTTGTATGGCGAAACCACAACCGAGACGAAGACGCAACATGGGAGATGGAAGAAGACATGAGGAATCAATATCCAGAGTTGTTCTGAAGAGAATTTGGGGACCAAATTCTTTTAAGGAGGGGTGAATGTGAGGCCCTGGATTTTAACAACGTGAGTTATGATGTTATGTAGTGATTATTTATTCGGCTATGTATCACAAACCTATTATTAATGAAACGCGACTCTACTTTTGTTTATTTCTTCCAACGTCAATTATGCATTTCGCATTTTCGGGCCTGACGATTTTATATTCTCCTCTAGTATTATTACTTGATCAGTTAACTACGACTTTAGAACTATTGGACCCTCGATAATTTAGGAGTCTATTCCAATCCTTAACCAAATATTTCACCTTATTCTATAATACACTCTCAATCAACTTCCAATTTATTTTGAGGAAGATACACACTTTTTATTCTTCACATCCTTATTATTATTTTTACCTCCTAAATATTTTTTTTTTTACACATATATATAAACCTACACATTTCAATCTTAAAAAAAAAATAATAATAATAATACTTATTTTCCCCCCCAACTTTCTTCGCCATATGCATAAAGGGGGGACAATCTTTTCTTTCAACTAATTTTAGTGAATAAAGAAATGACAAGACATTATATGATATCATTCATCCATCTTTAAAGCAAATGGAGCATGTAGTACGGCTAAGGAGCAATGAATGAGGAAAGGAATAATTTCAATTCCAATTAATTCTAGTATTTTATTCTACTCCATCATCTTCCATTAAATTATATACCACACTTTTTATTTTTATACACTCATCTACCCACTCACAAGACTTTACACACATTCAATTATCTTCCACACCACCTAATCTACAAACCCATACAAAACACCATAAAAAAAAAAAAAATGTGCTAGTGTGTGTAGTGTTCGGCCAACCTATTTGTGGGAGGAAATCAATTTCATTTTTCCTCTTACAACATCCACTCTATTCTCTCAAAACTCCTCATTTCTAACACTTAATCTCAAAACACAAAATCCTTCCCCTATTTCTCCTTAAGGCCGAAAAACATAAGTAAGAGTTGAGAAAATTTCTATTTTTGAGACTACTTGAAGACATTAAGGTGAGTATTAACCATTTGGTCCTAGTATATTTTCTTTAGACTTGAGAGTTTAAATTTAACACCAAAATATGGTTTGGATACCATTTTTAGGGGCTGATCTTCAAGAGTTTGAGTCAAGAAGTTGATTCAAGAAAGAAGACTACATTTTAGATCAACCCGAGAAACTACTACGAGGTGGGTAGAAAATCCTTTCAACTTCTAGGTGTTTTAATTCATAAAAATGCATGTAGTATTTTGTTATTGAGCATTTGAGATATATATTATATATTGCATGCTATTTTCTTGTATCAAGTTGGAAAAATTTCTCAAGTGTTGCTCAAAATACGATTTACCGAAAATTAAGACATACATGCACACTTTATTGTCAAATTTGATAAATTCTTGTATGAGATGGATATGTATGTTTATGACTCTTGAAATCTATGTTTTGAATGACCTATAACCTGGACAAGTCGAGCATAATTGATTAAATTTCGATTTTTGGACTTAAAATGCAAAAATGGAAAGTTGGTGGACTTAAGTGAAAGAAAATAAAACTTAAGGGACATCTCTGTAAATTTCGATTTTGGGAATGTACTCAGGTTCAAAAATGATGTTTGACATTTTAATAAAGTTTTAAGAGTTTTTAGATAAATAAAATCAACCCTTAAAAGCCCAAGGACTAGATTGTAAAATTTGAGAAGTTTAAGGGCTATTTTGCAAATTTCGAAACTGTACCAGACCCTAATTTTAAAATTTGAAATTTTAACTTTTAAGGGACTGGAAATAATATATTTTAAGTGTATTCCAAAATCCAAGTGTTTAGAGCTTGGAAAGTAATTTTATAAAACTTGAGGGACCAAATTGTAAAAGATTAAACTTGAGGACCCAAATGAAATTTCCAGGACTTATACAGCCCATGTACCTGGAAATACTAATTTACCTATAACATAATTATATTTTGGACCCAAGGTTCAAATTTCATAACAATTGGACCCCTAAAAGCCTTAAAGGCAATTATTTCAAAATGGGACAAAAATGAGATTTTCAAAAGTTGAGGGACCTATACTTATGACGTTTTAAAACTGCTTTTGTCCCAATATCCCACTAACCTTAGTGACATTTTTCAACTGGAATCATATTAGAAGCCCTTCCGGTTTGTGAGTTCCGATTATTTTAAACTTAGGGCCCGAAATGACAATTTTAACAATTTTGGGGCCAATGTGAGAATTTATAAAAACTCGACCTCAAAACTTTAAAAACCTGAATCTCTGAACAATTTAGAGAATTTAGGAACTGGCCTCATAATGTTTCAAGGTCGGGACATTTATTTATTTAACTTTTAACCCCAAAAGTATTGGTTTTGACAAAACGGGGCTAATTGTAAATTTTATTTTTATAAGGACCTAACTCAAATTATTTTCTTTTAAAGAAACAGCCCTGGACTCTCTTACTTTAATATTTAATTAAAATATTTTAATTTCTCAAAAACCCCTTGACTTATCGGATCGCCTTGACCGACAATACCCGATCGCGGGCGACTTCCTCGCCTTGCGATTTGAATCTATAACGGGACTTATGTTCCACCTAATCGCTCAAGATATCGAAGATTGCTTATCCTCCCGATAATCATCTTCATCCAAATAACTCCACCAACGCCATAATTACCTTACGCAAATATTTGAAAACTTTTCATGAACTCGCTTCCGATCAATAATACTCGATCACCTGGTTGACTACATGAACTTGTGTTTACTTTCCTGCTGAGTCAACTTGGTGTGTCGAGCTCACAACCGGAATGGATACGCTCGGGATGGAACCGGCAGCTCGGCCGCTATTCCACTCTTTTCGCCCCATCGCCCTAATCCCGCAAATCGAGGGACGGAGTTGTCCAAGAGAAGCAGGTCGTAGTACTTGAGGTATAATCATGATTATGACAAATCCGAGCCTTGCTAGCTCCACTTTGTGGATTTTGTCTTTGCCTATGGAGCGATAAGGTGACAGTCTTGACCATCTTGCTCGGGAGTTACAAGGAAGAACGAAGGAATCGCTGTTTGATCCACACGATTCCGGAGTTAATCGACCCGCTTGGTTGGCGCTACAAATCCGTGACGCAACCGCTACTTGTATTGCATAGGTTGGCGCTTACAAACCGCACGCAACCGCTACTTGTCTTGCATAGGATTGGCGTTACAAATCCGTGACGCAATCCTCATGTTTACTTGGACCATAGTGCCGCTTGACCATGAATCTGCTTTTTTCTCAAATTGTATAAGTATATTACTTAATATGTTTATCACGACGCTTGTGGACTGTGTGTGAAATCATGCATCATCTCTCACACGTTTTCATACAACTAAATTTCTCGCATTAACTATTTATATCGCCACACTTGCACACGATCACCCCATCCACTGAGATTTTTGTCTCATTCCCTCCTGTTTTCTAACCTTTAGATGAAGAGTACGCTGAAGGCACCGAACCTACAGATTGAATCCCTATCAGTGTTGTGGAGCGACATTTCCTTTTACTTTTATTTGTTGTTGGACTCCTTCATTTTATTTCTGTTTGGGTAAGTTAATTAAGATAATCTTTTGGGTTGTATTCGATCTTTGCGGACCTTAAGATGTAATTTGTACTCGTGGTTATTTTAAATTCCGCTGCATTAGACTCTATTTTCCTTGGAATTTTGTATCTTTGGTTTCGACTGTTGATTTATTTCTGTTTAAGTGATTGATCGTTGTCGCGTCACGTTTGGGGCGTGACACATGTAATGCGCAAATTTTCACCGTGGATCGCTGAATTGTTCGTGCTCTTGCGTCTTTTATCAAAGAACTTGGCAATAAATGGTCACCTTATATCCTAATGATATTCTTGAAGTACACCTATCCTTGTAAGGCAAGCATAATCGTATAAAGGATAAAAAGTTTAGCCTTGTTTGTTTATGTTTTCAAGGCCACATTTCCAATTTCCAACTATTCATAGAAATGGAAACATGTTTGTTTCTAAAATTTTCAATGAAAATCATTATTTCCACTTTCCACTTTTCACATAAAACATCATCTCAAACTTACAATTTCAATTTTCAACCTTATACACTACCATACATCACTTATCAATCACTATTCTTATTTTTTAACCCAATTATATATGTGGGACCCTTCATTACCAACTTTATCTACTTAAAATACTACTATATATATCTAATGGGGCCCACTAGCCTACAATCTTACAAATATAATATTATATATTCAATTAAAATATTCAACCACTATCAATTTTTCAAATTATTATATACATAAAATATTATTTCAAAACTACTTAACCAAACATAATCTCATTTCCAAACCTACATAAAACTCATTCTCATTCACTCATCCAAACATAATTCCAGTTTTCACACGAAAACCAATAAATTCTGAAAATTCATTTTCCAACACTAGAAACTAGAAATAGTCCATGGAAACATAACCATACAAGGCCTTAGTTGCTTAGATTGCGTTCAATGGGTAGGAGCTGGAGGTTTGACATTTTTTATCAATTGATGTTAGCGAAGATTGTGTTCATGTATTGTTTCTATCATACAACAAACACGTGTGGTCTGAAATCCATTTCCATATATGTCACATTGGTTTTGGCAGCTTGTAACTATGCGTATATGGTATTTTGAACAAAGAAAGTTTCAATTGATAGGAATTAGTTCTAGTTTACAGATGAAAGGACTGGTATAAACTCATATTGGTTGGCATGAGCCATGTGTTATACATGACATCTATTTTAGCAATTGTAGTTTGTCATTTGACGTGCTTGGATGAGTCAAGTGTGGCTGTTAGCAAATGTTCTTTTCTATTTGTGTAGCATCAATTGTCGAATCTTGATTGTCTCTAATTTGTCTTTATCTCCTGCTCTTTTCCTCATACAGTCGGAAGGTATAGTTCCCAATACGGCTTGTCATAGCAAATGTTGAAGTTAGGAAAGCTAGGGTTGCGGCAGAAGAGCACTAGCACATGTGATATATCCATACACAAGTTTCTTTCTTTTTTTTTATTTTTTGTTTTAACTTTAAGAAATTATCCATACCCAAATTGAATGGCTATATCTATTTTTAACCAGTAGTAGTGTGTGTGCATGCATGCATGTAATCTGATTGTTTTTTGTAAAATAATCACATAATACAAAATCGTATTCTAATCATAATGAAGACGAGAAAGCGAAAACGAAATTGAAACGAATTACCTCCAAATTTGCTAGTTCTTCCGACGATGTTTGAGAATTGATTTCGTCTGCACGAGAGTTCTTCTAAGTCCTTGCTCTCGCACGATAATGGAATTCGTTTTCTAACTGTGAGTAGGCTTAGGGACCTCAAATACTAATTTATAGATGATCTCGTCCATCAAGAGATCTTACCAAATTGGAAAGAATCTTCCATGATTATTGGTATAATTAGCTAGCCAAGATTTGTGTCAATCAAATATGGAAATGATATAGACCACATATGATTTCCTTAATCAAAAGGAAAAAAACTTACATTCTTATCCAAAATAAAAAAAATTAAAAATTTTGTAGATGAGTAATCAGATAGATAATTAGTGACTTAAATCAGGGCCGAATTTTTTTAGGAAAAAAAAATTAGTGACTTAAATCAGGGCCGAATTTTTTTAGGAAAAAAAAATTAGGGACTTAAATCAAGGAAACCCTTTTCTTGGATCTCTAATTTTTCTTTTATCTCGTGCTCGTTTCCTCATATAGACGGATGGTAGTGTTCCAAATACGCTTGTCATACCAAATGTTGAAGTTGGGAAAGCTAGGGTTGCGGCGTGTGAGAGCACATAGCAAAGATATTACATGCGATATATCCAGTGGCGTAGCTAGGATTTCCGGACAGTGCAGTCGGAAATTTTATCATTTCGGCATTCCTTTCTCGTGTCGAAATTTTAATAAATAGAAAATAAAAAATATTTTAATAAAAATAAGCAAGTTGTACCTTGGAATAAATATGCTCTTCAAACTTGATCTCCCAAACCATTAAAATCTTACTTATTTATTTCTTGTTATCAAAAATAAAAATTTTAGTTCCCTCAAAAAAAAAATCTGACTTTAAAATGCTTCTAATATTTAAAAAAGAAGAGAAAGGCAAGAAAAAAAAAAGATAAAGATATATTCCTTTGTATCCTGTTGTGGTTGATTGTGGTGAGTAGGTTTTTCAAGAGTCCATTTTGTTTTTGATATATTTAATTAATGGGACTTTTTTACTTTTTGTTCCCTAATATCTGTCTTTTGTCCCTTAAAGTTAATATCGACCTGTGATCTATGGGTTTTTTCCCGAGGATCCTATAGCTCATCATGTGAGTGTGGGCATTTGGCCTTGAATGGACATAAATTTTTTTATTTTTTTTTAATATAACCTATGGTTATGGTCATTGGTCAGTTTAATTGAGTGCGGTCTATACTGGCTCCGCCAGTGGATATATCCATACACAAGTTTTTGTTCCTTTTTTTTTTAAGAAATTATCCACACATAAGTTGAATGCGTGTTTTGTTTAACTAGTAGTAGCATGCGTGCATGCATGTAACTTGATTGTTTCCTATCCAAAACCCAAAAAATGAAAAAAAAAATGAAAAAAAAAATTATGTAGATGAATAATTAGTTAGATAATCAGTGACTTAAATCATGAAAACTGTGAATATCTAAAAAATTGTACATTGATCAATAGAAAATGAAATCTGAACTTTTAATATGAATGATTTAATGAAGAGTACATGTATATATATAAGCTATATGATCAACTAACTAATCTAACCACTTAACTAATTTAACTACTTTACTGTTACATTGGCATAGATGTAATTTACATTACATTTACTCTACATTTGAGTGTACATCTTGATACCCCCTCAAGTGGAGCATGAATATTAATTATGCCCAACTTGCAAATAAAATGATTGAATAAAAGAGCAGGTAAAGGTTTTGTGAGTATATTTGCATTTTGTTGTGTAGAGGGAATGCATAAAAGCTTTAGTAATCCTTCTTATATTTTCCCTCTGACAAAGTGGCAATCTAGCTGAATATGCTTTGTTCGTTCATAATCGAATGAGTTTTGGGATATGCAATAGGTGACTTGTCGCCAAGATAGACTAGTAAATGGTTTGTGATGATCAATTTGAAGGTCATGAAGAAGATATGTTAGTCATTGGACTTCACAAGTGATCAAGACTACGGTCATATATTCTGCTTTAGCTGAGGAACGGCTAACAGTGGGTTGCTTCTTTGCTTTCCAAGAAATGAGAGAATTACCTAAGTACACAACATATCCACTGATGCTTCTCCTTACATCTAGACATCTTGCCCAACTGCATCACAAGCCTTTGAGTTGGAGAATGGAGTTAGCAGGGTAGTAAAAACCTTTGCACTGGGATCCTTTGATGTACTGAGGACCCCGTGAGCCGCAGCTAAATGAGAGACTTTACTCGATATCTTTTATATTGTTTCCAACCAATATAATATCATCAACATAAAACACATAAGATTAGCACAAAAACATAATTGGATTGTATAAAGAGAGAAAAATCTGACCTTGAATGTTTAAAGTCATAATCAAGTAAGTAAGCTTTTGTAACGACCCATTTTTTTTAAAATTCAAGTAATTAAATAAAAGAGCTATAAAAGAACATCTTCTATAAAACATAGTCTATAATTAAAAATTTTGCATCTAAATAAATAAAAATACTTTATATCCAAAAATATTTGTCCACTAAAAATAAAATACTTGCAATCACAATAGTTCAAAATCATCAATAAAATAAACTTTTCCTAAAATTTTCAAATTAAATAATAATTGTTGACTTTGCATCCACCACATCTAATCCTCGCCCGGGTTCCTCAACCTGAAAGATGTGAATAAATATGGGATGAGCTTCCAACTCGCTCAGTGGGACACGCTTGTCAAAACTAAATAGAACATATAGGCACAATCGTAAATATTCAACATGTAATTTTCCTCTGACTGACCAGTTAATAAATTTAGTACGGAGGGCTTAACCCGAAGATCAACTTCGATCATGGACCTATTTATGGACCCTGACTAGTTCCTCTGACTAGCCAGTTAATAAATTTAGTATTTGCGGGCTACTCCAAGGATACTTTTGATCCCGGGCCTATTTACGGCCCCTAACTAACATGATTTCCTCTTTTTACATTGCACATAAATGAAAACACATATACGAAGCATTTAATAATGACAAACAATACTTAAATAGAAATATTCCCACCTCTAAATAACAATTGTCTTGATGCAAATAATGAGAATTTGACAGTTGGTGTGTCATAAATTCTAGATCTCTAAATTTTCGTTTTTCTTTATTATGAAAATAGAATAATTTATCTTAAAATATACAAAATTTTAAAAAATAAGAGTAGTAATAAATATATTATGAATTTTATACATATATCTTGGTAAAATATCTTATAAGAATATTATACGTTATGTAAATATTGAGAAAAATATTATAAATCTAAAAATATTACAAATATATATAGCGATCTTTTCCCTAAAACAAAATTTGAAGGCTTTTATGACATGAATAAAGAATTAATAATTAAAATTAATACTAAAATATATAAATTAATAGTTAATCTCACACATTTATATATATATATATATATATATATATTAGTTCAAATGAGACCAATATGCCAAGGTGAGACTGTAGGGACTAATCTGATCCATTTATTTTTAATTTTGGATGGCTGTGATTATTTCATTAATTAAGGTAATTAAAACGATTTAATCAGTTACAAGGATAATTTGGTAAATACACGATGGGGCGATTTCTTAAATAAGGACAAATATGCAATTTTATATGGTAAGTGAGAGAGAGAATAGATTTTGCCCGCGATTTTTGCTGCCGATTAGATTCAAACGTCCACCACGTTTCTTCACATTCTCACACTTGCAAAGAAATTACAGAGCACTCTAGGCGATTGGAAAAGAAGAGAGAAAGAAAACCAGCGACACAAGAGGCAGACGGAAATATTCAACGAAGTTTTTCCTTTAGTAGTTGAAGAAGCCGGGTTCTCTTTCGTTCTAGGTATGTTTTATCCTTTAACAGTTGCTTGATGTACTCTTAGTTTGATTTTATTTTTTCTCTTTTTTTGTTCTCGGGTTTTTTTTGCATGTTGTTAAGGGACTTGTTTTCATTAAAAATCACTCATTTTTTATGGATTTTGTGAAATCTTCAGTTTTTATGTAGTCACTCTCATGTTCTTTTGATTTTTTTTTCCGCTTTTGGGTGGTTTGGTAAAAAGGGATGTTTTTTTTTTTTTGTGTTGGCTCAACATGTTGTATTTTGCGCTTAGGTTTTATGTAGTCACTCTCATGTTCTTTATGTTTGTATTGAATGATGCATCCACATTAAGTATGTATGCGACATTATGAATATATTTATAGATCATTTTGTTCAAGCATTGTTCTTCATTGTTTTTGTTGTGAGAGTTTTTTTTGACTTTGTTCCTGTGCATCATAATGGATATAGTGAGAATAGTGTAATGTATGTATAAATCATGTTTATTACATAGATAGGACCTTTTTAATGTTTTTAGATGTTAAGTGTTTTGATTGTCATGTTATGTTTATGAATCATGCATCGCCATGAAATATATATACACATAATTGTTGACTTATATATGCATACTTTTTCAGGGGGCAAGGTAGATCGTGAGAGGTCGGGGATGTGGTGTCCAAAGAGGCAACGAGTCTCGATTTTAAATCTTCAAATGAAGTATTGTCATGACATTGTTGTTGATGAGTTTAATGAAGTATTGTCATGCCATGGCAACGAGTCTCAGATTTTATATATGGATTTTTTTTACTGTTGATTTTAAAAACAGTTATGATGTATAAATAGAATATTTTGTTGCATATTAGTTTTGTTTATGTTCCTCATAGAGGATTGTTTCTTGTGTTGATTTTTCAATACAGTATGATGTATAGATAGAATTTTTTTGTTGCATATTTAAGCATATTTATGTGATTCGTAAACTAATACATTTTGGGATCATGAGAAATACTAAAATACTCTTCAAGGAACTACTAATACATTTCAGAATAACTACTAATACTTTTTAGAAGGTTGGGCTAATACTTTTCAGAAGGACTGTTAATACATTTCAGGAGAAAAAAATAATTATATTAAGGGAAACTACTAATACATTTTAGAATAACTGCTAATACATTTTAGAAGGACGGCTGATACTTTTCAGAATGACTGTTAATAAATTTCGGGAGAAAAATTTAATTATATTCAAGGAACTATTAATATTTTTTCGAGGAACTATTAATACTTTTTGAGTGACTGCTAATACATTTTGGGAGTATATTCAGGGAAAATACTAAAAAACTCTTTAGGGAACTACTAATACATTTCAGAAGAACTGATAATACATTTTAGAAGGACGACTAATATTTTTCAGAAGGACTGTTAATATCGGTGGTCCTTGAAAATTACTAAACACTACTGCTAATATTACTGAAATGCCACCGGGTCCACGGGTCAGATCCGTCTAACATATCAGACCCATTAGACGGTCTGATAGGAGTTTTTGTGTTCTACAAATAATATCTAAGATATTTTCAAGGGTCTTTTCTAGATAAATTCTAGAACTTGGGCCATTTGGACTTGGACTCTTATTTTTTCTTTCATCTTAAAACTAGTTTCCCAAGCCCAATATTACTTGGGCTAAATCAAGTTTATTTCCAACATAGACTGCTCGACGATAGTAAAGTTTCTGAAATCTGCATTTACAGGATAAGTATGCCGGCTATTTGGAAAGAAAATCTCACAGCGGGCCGATCCATAGCTACTCGAGATGATGCATGGCCTACGACCTCCAGGGAGTCTCAAAGTCTTTGGAATGTGCCCGTGTAGTCCACGAACTTTTATTTGCAGTAATGCATTCTTCCTACTTCTAACTTTGCAAGAAGAGGCACCCCTCCTCATAACAACAGAATAGCCTGATTCATAAGTCATAACATTACACATCATACATACTCTTATAACCTAGTAATCTCATAACCAAGAATTACACACAAAAATTACATGAGCAAGTCTCTTGTAAGACGGTCTCATGAATCTAAATTCGTGAGACGGACCTCTTAAGGCTCCGTCTTGAGAACATGAACCATGAAAATAAATTTAAAAATAATAATGAACCATGAAGAAACAAAAATAAACCCTAAAAACATGAACCATGAATAATAAACCCGAAAAACAAAAATAAACCCAAAAAATAAAAAATAAACCCTAAAAAAAACTAAAAATCCTAAAAACCCAAATCAATTAAAAATAAACCCAAAAAACCAAATATAAACCCTAAGAAAAATAAAATCTGAAAAAAAACCTTTAAAACTTTGTGTAAGGGCTCCGTCTCACGGATCTAAATCCGTGAGACCGTCTCACGCAAGTTTTTGCCAAATTACATTGATGTAGACAAATAATCAGTACCAAGAATTACACACAAAGAATACATTCATACATCTGTAGATGATTATCTAATCAATGACCTTAATCTAAAAAGAACAATGGTTTTGGGTGAAGAGTATTATAACTAAGACTAAACAGAAAACCCCATTTTCATAATTGCTTTGAACAAAACTCACATCATCAAACCCAAAAGGTAAAACAATCATATTTATACACACAAAGTTCAACATTAAACAAAACACACATGCAAATATCCAAAATCACGTTTCATAAAGCCATGATTCTCATAAAACAAATGAAAAAGTAAACCACGAAACAAATGCAACAAACCCCCAAATAACAAAACAAGAATATTTTTGAACCTACTAACTTAACATAATAAATAAAACAGATATGGACATGTAAGAACAGCAGAGGCCGTGGGTTGAGAGTACCATATAAACAGTAAAACCAGAAATTTTGGGTAGGGGGCCCAACTATAATATTAATATAAAAAGAATCTATCGAATTTTTGGCCACTTCTACATAATAAAAATAGTTTTAACCATGTTTTTTTTAGCTATTTTTGAGTTCAAATTTCCCTTTGTCTTTTTTTTTTTTCATTTTTAGGGACCGGTCCACGACTCGGTACCAGAAAATGTATCAGTTTTTTGAAATAGAATTAAGTACCTCATCTGAGAACACAAGAAGAGTATGGCCGTATCAAAATGACTAAAAACATGTTTTCGAAAAATATGACTATTTTTCATTTTTACAAAACATAAAGTGGACAACTGTCCACTATCACATATAAAAATGAAAAATAATACATTAAATTTAAAATAAGTAGAAGTTTTGATTAAGTCATTGTATTAATTCAATCACATCTTAATATTCAACAATAAATAATAAAATACAATTATATCAATATACCAAACAGGACAAATAGAGGCACAAGAGAATAATGCAAAATTCAAGTTGAAAGAATTTAAGGTCCCAAACTTTCTCAGAATAAAGTGTTGTTACAAGTGCCGAACACTTATACCAACTCGCAAAAGCGGATAAAAAGTAAACTCGGAGATAAAATTTGTCTACAAGTATAAAAATACTTGTGCCAAAAAAAAAGAGGGCGAAATATATTCACTAGTTGAAGTATCGTTTACAGAACTCAATCGAATGACTCAACTAGTACGAAACCTATCAAAACTCCTTTGTATGAGTAGATCTATACTTTGTAAAACAACTCGTCCAAAAGAAGGAATATGAGCTATTCAGAACTTCTAAACAAACAATAGATGGACGAAAATAGAGAAACAAAGATGCTCGATCTTCAGGTGTTGAACTGGTACTTCAGCAATACTTCCTTCAACACTCTAAACTGTGTAGTATATCAGACTTTATTTCTCTCTTGTAGAATTCGATCTCTCTCAGATATATGCTCTCTCAGTTGTAATTCTACGTACTAAATTATGTGGGGATCGTCCTCCTTATATAGGCAATCCATTGAAGAGTTTGAGTCCCTATAAAACAAAGAAGAAAGAAACATAGTGGAAATAGGATTCCTAATCATATAAGGACTAGAACTCTTTTAAACAAATCCCTACAAAATCGATCCTTTCATATCAATCTAAAACACAAGAGTCCAGTTTTAATAAAATCCTTTTCTAAATCAACTCCCTTTATTTAATAAATCATAATTCAAGAAATAACTAAGAAAGGCAAAACACTTAAATTTGAAATTTTCGAAAATAAAGAAAATATTAATTTCCGTAAAAACACGGAATTAACATTCTCCCCCTTTTTGCTTTTCTGGACAAAACATCAAACTCAATCAAAGGATTTATAAAAATAAGTAACTCCCCCTTAGTTGAAAAACAGTGAAAACAAATTTTTCTCCCCCTTAATCAAAAATCGCCCTGCTTCACAAAGTGTTCCTTCATAGGAAAAAACACTTTCATGAACACCTCAAATCTGCATAGAATGGTTAGTATGTAAACACAATAATAGTGAATGCGAGCAAGAGTCAACAGACTCAAAATGCAGAGTACAAACATTATGAAATGTTAGCACATCAAAAGATATTAGAATATCCCATTATAAGTTCTAAGTAACAAACGTGTTAAAACATGCCAAAAAGTTTAAGTACACCAGTAGGCATTTAATCGAATTTATATAAGTCGTCTTCAAAATCAAAGTTTAAGTCCATATCATCCCCAGCTGATTCCTTTTCTTTATCCGTTCCTGTTTCAGCTCCATCCTTTGCGCCAAGCGAAGCATCTCCCCCTACACTAAAGCTCGGTTCAGTACTTGGACCGGCCTCATCTCCCCCTTTTTGTCCAGAAGGTGAGAGCAAGCCAAGTAGATGGGCTTTGAAGTTCTCAAAGATCATCAATGTCTTTTTGGCCGAGTTATTTGCTTGTTCGGCAAAAGGCCACTTGTCCCTCGCATAAAAGTCTCAAAGAATGTGAGTAGCAGATGCAAAGTCAAAAGCAGGCATAGGAAAGTTAGAAGTGTTGGGATAAAAAGGTGGAACACTCGGTGGAACACCCTCAGATGCCACAGGAGGAATAGGTTCAGGATCATCTTCACCAGGGAAGCGAAGAGGCAGGTCCTTCACCCTATCCCCTTTGAACAACTTATGAGAAATTGTAAACAGTTCCGGTTCAGGTGAGAAGGAGTCTCCACTCATCAAATTCAGACCTTGAGAACTCAACATGAGATAAATCAATGAAGGATACGGTAAAGCATGTGACACGGAAGATTCAGCAAACCCCATTACCATATCAAACACCAATTGGCCAAAATTCAAGGGGATCCCTGTCCCAATTTTAAACAGAACCACAACCTGTTCTTTTGCAACCGACGTGCTGTGAGAGGTTGGGATCCAATTTTGCACTGAAATTTTGTGTAAAACCGAGTAGAGGGATGTGAGTCTAGAAGCGGGAAGTTTCAAAGGATGAACAGGCCAATTCTGAACTCGGTTCCCAGTTATGGTGCGAACAACCTCATTGTAATCATCCACTAAGGCACCTTCTTCAAACTCAGGGGTGCCATAAAAAGTGTTAATGACTTGGGGAGAAAAGTCATAAACTTTGTTTCGTACAAACACCTTACCATACTTTGCAGACCTTCGGTTCTTGGCTATAGACTCTAGATTAGCATAAAATTCCAAGACCACATTCCTAACAAACGGCAGTGCTGTGGTCATAGTACTCAGCAAATTTTTCTTTTGAAACAACTGAACGATATTATTTTTCTCAAAAAGATCGTGCTCAATTCGCTTTTCACAAATAAACTTACGATCATCCATGGATTTAAAATGTTTGAAAGCACCTTCAGTGTAAAAGGAAAAAGAGTATGCTTTACTTATCTCAAAGTCCTCAGTCAAAGCAGCAGCGGATTCAGCAGATGTATCGGATGAAGGAGTTGCAGCAGCTTCAGAATGCACAGCTGAATCAGGTGTTGCAACAGGAGTGGCAACACTTGGAGGAGCACTTGACGCGCCTTTTCAATTTCTCGTCTCGAGGCACCAACTCGGGTCGGTGTCATCATCTTTATCATCCTCCTTCCGGGCATCAAAGTCCTCATCACTGGAGATATCTGACTCGGTCTGCTCTGAGTTAGAAGGTGTTGGAACAGTAGTAGCAACACTTTTACCAGCTCTCCGTGCTGTACTTGACCATGTACTAGTCTTTAAAGATTCCAAGATTTCAGCCCCTTCATCTGCAGAACCTTTGTCGGACACTTTTCCCTGTTCTTTCGAACCAGACCCAGACTCAGATGTACATTTCTTCTTGCGCGGAGTGGTCGGAGTCGCTTTCTTGGCCGAAGGTTTTCTAACGGGAGTTTTCTTGGTCGGAGGCTTCGAGACTGTGGGTTTCTTGACCGAGCTCCTAGTTCTTGATCGCCGGGCCATCACATACCTGGAAATATCCTCATCGGAATCGATTGCAATATCGATCGGAACAATGACGGTTCTTCCCCTTTCTTGATGACCGCCTAACAGTGCTTCTTTTCTCTTTTCGGATTTTCTTGCGATGGTGACCCCATGCCTGGGCGATCGAGAAAAACCCTCTTTTTCGAATCGGAGAAGTTTGAGGGTTTAGGGGTGTTTTGTGAGTGGCCATATCCGGGAGATCATCAACATTGATGGTATTTTCAGTATCATCTGGCGGAAAGACACCAATCGGAGTTGGGATTTCAGAGCCTAGAATCATGGCAGTGTTTGGATCCAAGATATCGTCAAGATTTTCAAGTGGGTTTTCTTGTGGGGTTTCTTACGGATTTTATGTGGATGTGGGTTCATTTTCTGGCAAATTTTTGGATTCTTCGAATGGAACATAGGTAGTCGGAGATTTTGGGGTTTCTCCAATGGGAGTACTCTATTCCATAGAAGCAATAGGGTTTTCAAGATTTGGAATCGAGGGTGCTGTAGGGGGTGTTGCAGCACCTGCATCGACTCCTGTAATCGAAGGTGGTGGCGTAGATTGCACTGGGGGGTTAATCGACGCTGATTCGCCAGAGGATTTGGTAGGAGTTGATGGAGTCGTACCTGCGATAGGTTGAGAAGTGGAAGATGAAGTCGGACTGAAAATTCCTGAAATTTCTGAAAAAATCCTCTTCATTGTTGATTAGTAGACAGTGAATATGCAACAAAAATAAAATTTCTCAAAAAATCGAAGAAGAAGCACAGTGAAAAGTGAGCGGAGAAATAGAAGTAGAGAGAGTAGTGACAGAGTGTGTGATGTGAAGTGTGATAAGAAATAATTCAATCACTTTAAGTACTCTGCACATAAGAGGCAGTTGATAGGAGAGAGATATAGACCCAATTGTATCCAATTTCCCAAAAAAAAAAAACGGGAAGAAAATTAAAAGCCAGATTTTTCAAATTTGATTTCAAATTACAAGTCTCCAAAATATATGAAACACTTAACCGCAAATATAGATAAGATAGTGCTGAGATAATTTCAAATATATCCATGTATATCACAATCCATATAACACCACAAAACTTAAATCACCATAAGATTCACCAATTAAGAAGAGAAAAACCAAGATCGCATAATATCCAAGGGATTCCGAAATTCTGTTATTCATCAATTTTCACCAAAAATGCATGTCCTAATTATGTCTAGATATGGAACAAAAACAAAAAGTAAACGACACACAAGTGGGGGACTAATATTAGCTGACATTGTACCAAGTGTTGTAACACCTTGAGAGACACCTTTACGTCGATTCAATGAATAGTGATCCGCATACCCAGCATATAGGATTTTTCGAGTTGTTCTTATGACTTTTCCAAGATTCATGCCGTTTTAGCCAAATGGGGTAGCTTTCACACAAAAACCCAAAGGTAGCTTTTTATCACAAGATCATGCAGCTTAAAACACTTTTATAAGGTAAGAATTGGTCAAAAGGATAAGCTGCACTCAGTGGGGAGGTAGTTGTTTCCCTCAAAGGCCTCAAAACATGATCGATATATTTTTTTTAAACTCATCGCTGGGTAAAATATATTAATGATTTTGTAGATTGGAAACATCCACTCACATCAGCTTATCAAGTGAACACTCTTGGGAACATTACCGAACTTTGTCAAACTAATTTCGTCGTGTAGATGCAAATCTAACTAAATGCATGAATGCAAGGAAAACAAAAAAAAATAGGAAAGGTGTTGCGAGGTGTTATTCTGTGTAGTCGCAAACACTTATACGAACAGTGTTAGATCGCACACAAATCAATAGACTTCCTTAGAGTGGAAAATCTCTCAAAATCTAAAACTTTGGTGAAAATACCAGCTAACTGATTTTCAGTACCAATGTATTCTATGCGAATAATGTTTTTCTCAACCAAATCACGAATAAAGTGGTGTCTTATGTCTATGTGTTTTGTGCGAGAGTGTTATACCGGATTCTTTGAAATATCAATAGCACTTGAATTATCACAATAAATGGTTAAGATATCACTATGAAGACCATAATCCTCAATCATTTGATTCATCCAAAGCAATTGGGAACAACAACTCCCAACAAAGAACATATTCAAATTCATCAATCGAAAGTGAAACACAATTTTGTTTACGATCGTACCAAGATACCAAATTATTACCAAGGTAGAAACAACCGCTGTTGTACTTTTTCTATCATCAACGTCTCACCGATCCGAGTCACTAAAACCAACTAGATTAGTGTTTGTATCTGTAGTATACCAAATTCCTAGATTACTGGCCAATATATCGAATAATTCTTTTCAAGGCTTTCAAATGAGTGATCTTAGGAATGGCTTGATAACGAGCACACAAACACACACTATACATGATATCAGGACGCAGCTTAAATACAACAGACTACCTATCATGCTTCTATATAAAGTGTTATCAACACTTTCAGCAACATCTTCTCTACTAAGTTTTTGACTCGACATGGGAGTTTTCATATGGGATGCACTATCTAAGTTGAATTTCTTCACCAAATTTCGTGCATATTTGCTTTGAGAAATAAAAATCCCATCCTTCGATTGTTTGATTTGTAAGCCCAAAAAGTAATTCAATTCACCAACCATACTCATTTCAAATGTAGACGACATACAATCAACAAATTCATTCAACAATTTTTGACTAGAAGCACCAAACACAATGTCATCCACATATATTTGAGCAATTAAAATGCTATGATTAGTTCTTTGAATGAAAAGAGTCTTGTCCACTTCACCACGTTTACAACCCATTTGAAGTAAATGCTCAGTTAATCTTCCATACCAAGCTCTAGGGGCTTGCTTAAGACCATAAAGAGTTTTTTTAAGTTTAAACACATGGTTTGGCTTATGGGGATCTTCAAAACCTTTTGGTTGTTCAACATAAGCCTCTTCATTTAAAATCCCATTTAGAAAAGCACTTTTGACATCCATTTGGTGAAGTGTAAGACCAAGATGACATGTTATAGCAAGTAGAAGTCTAATGGACTCAATCAAGACTCACAGAGCAAAGGTTTCATCAAAGTCAACCCCAACCTGTGTATACCCTTGAGCCACAAAACGAGCTTTATTACGCACAATGTTCCCAGTTCATCGGTTTGTTTTTGAAAATCCATTTAGTACCAATTACATTCACATAATCAGTCTAGAACTAAATACCATACATCATTTTTAGCAAATTGATCAAGTTCATCTTGCATAAGCATTAATCCAAAATTCATCTTTCAAAGCCTCATTAACATTCTTAGGCTCAAATTAGAGATAAAGCGGCAAGTTCTTACCAGAGTACAGTTTGAAGACAAGTATGCATTTCTTACCATGTCACGGTAGTTTACCTTCTCCTTTCTTCGTGTTCGTACACCTTCAGTAACTTCACCTATTACTTGAGTGGTTGGGTGATTTTTCTGAATTCTGCTTGTATGTCTCTCGTACGATCGGTCACATGATCATCAAGTACTTGGTTTTGTTCATTCTCATGATCGATTCGGTTTAAGTTTAATTTTTATGCAGTGTGTTTACAGTGTCTTCTTGCCAAAGATCTCAAAGATCTGTTGGAACACTTGCAACAACATCTGTTGTAACACTTGTTCAACTTCGCCAGGGATCGACTTTCGGATGTATTATTTGTCTCAATTAGATCGAGAGACACAGTCTTCTTGATTTTTCTCCTAAGGTCACTAAATCATCGAAGACAACATTTATAGTTTCCATGATAGTCCTTGTTCGAAGGTTAAAATTCTAAAAGCATGATCATTAGTGGAATATCCCAGAAATGACTTTTATCACTTTTAGAATCAAATTTAGCAAGTTTATCTCTATCATTTAGCACATAACACACACACATCCAAATACATGAAAATATTTAAGGTTAGGTTTCTTACCCAAGAGTATCTCATACTGAGTCATAGTACTTCCTACCCTTAAATACACACGATTCGTAATATGACATGCAAGTGTTTAAGGCCTCGGCCAAAAGCGTTTGGTCAAATTTTTCGAACTTAGCATGACTCGTGCCATTTCTTGTAATGTTCGATTTTTCCTTTCTCGCCACCCCATTTTGTTGTGGAGTTTTGGGTGCGGAGAACTCATGAGAAATACCTTCCTATCACAAAAGGTTGAAAATGATGAATTTTCAAATTCTTTTCCATGACCAGATTCTTATTCTAGCAATAGTGACACTTATGTACATATTACACACCTTCTTATGAAAATTTCTCGAAAGACTCAAAAGCATCGATTTTTCACGTAAGAAACAAACCCAAGTAAAACGAGAGAAGTCATCAACACACACAAAAGAATATTTCTTTCCTCCAACACTTTCAACCTCAATAGGACCCATAAAATCCATGTGAAGAAGTTCAAAACAACGGGTAGTGTGAAAGTGTTGTGACACTTGGTGTGACACTCGAGTTTGTTTACCTTTTTGACAAGATCCACACACAGAGGTATTTTTAGTGTTCAGTTTTGGTAATCCTCTTACAGCTTCATACCTGACAAGTTTATCAATCATTTTAAAGTTCACATGTCCTAACTTTTGATGCCATAAATCTGTTTCATTCAATTTAACACTATGATAAGCAGTAATACCACCAAATTGGTAGCAATTATCAATGGATCTTAAACCTGCTAAGATGCAAACGTTAGCATTGTCAAATACTTCACATGAATTCTTATCAAATTTAACATATAAGTTATCATCACAAAGTTGGCTAATACTAAGTAGGTTTGCAGAAAGCCCTTCAACGTGTAAAACGTTTTTGAGCTTAGGAAGACCTTTTACATTCAGAGTACCTTTACCAACTATTTGTCCTCGTGCACCACCACCATATGTGACCTTACCTCCGTCGAATAACTCATAGTCCGTTAGGTATTCTCGGTCCTGTCATATGGCGAACATCCACTATCAAAGTACCAAGATCCTGCAATGTTAGACCTCAATGATGTATATATAACATTACAAGTCAACTCGGTTTTTTGCGGACCCAAATAGTTTTTCGTTTAGTCGAGTGTTGCTTTAAAGTGTGTGAGGACACTTGTGAAAACACACTTGACCGAGAAAACTTTTGACGTTTTAAATCGACTTTAGCTTATAGCGATGGTCTAATATGGCCAAAAGTTATAGCGAAAGAATGACGGACATAATGTCTTTTTCTTTTCTCAGAAGCTTTTCATTAGAACAAGAGGATCATTAATAGAAGAGTTTGAAGCCTCGAGTTTTGAATCCTTTTACAAAAGTAGGAGTTTTGTATCCCAAGCCACTTTCTCTTGTATTTCCTAGAGCTAGGATTTCGTCAAATTTAGCTTTGCTGACTGCTTTTTCAATGTTTCAAGAGATTTTTCAAGTTCGATTTTACCTTTTCTAACTCCTCATCTTTCCTGGTTAGTATGATTTCCAAATCGTGTCGAGAATTCTTCCGCTCCTCGTTCTCCTTTGTAAGTTTTTCATTCACCTTTGTCGGACATCCGATGTGTTCAACACGTTTTTCCCAATCGTAGTATAAATCTTGATAAGCATCCATAATGTCTTGTTCTTCATTATAGGAGTCCTCAATGACCGGATATCTGTTTCAACTAGAGAGGCGGATGTTAAGCAAAAAAACGATTTGAAGGGTTAGAAAAAGTATACCATTAGGTGTTGGAATGTCTTGAGCCACACCTCGAGAGACACCCAACGGATTGATTTGCAGCGCCTTTTTTCTCATTGATGATTGTCATGAGAGCAAAGATTTTCATCATTCTAACTTGAGTTTTCTTCCTCTGACTCATCATCGCTCAAAGTAACACTCAAATTCATACCCTTTTTACGTAAAGTATTTGCACATTCATTGGCATAGTGCCCAAAACCAGTGCATGCTCTACACCTGACCTTATCAATATCAAATTGATTCCCAGTTTTATCTTGGTTTCTATCAGTCATATTTCTTTGAGGGTATTTAGGAGCATTAGGTTTAAAAGGTTTGTTGATTTTGGAAGGAAACTGAGTTTTGCTATTGTTTTTCATAATCCTACTGAAGTTTTTAGCAAACATAGCTATAGATTCCTCACCTAATTCAGATTCCTCAACCTCTTTAGTTAATTGAGCTAATTCACTAGTTTCATTGGGTATTACCTGTAGAGCAATGTTTTTCCCTTTTGACCTTCTTTTGTCGACAAAATTGAGTTCCCAAGTTTTGAGGATTCCAGCTAACTCATCAAGTCGTAGTGTTGCAATGTTTGATAATTCTTCAACCGCAGCAATCTTAATATCAAACCTTTCAGGTAGGGAACACATCATCTTGCTTACTAACCTTGGATTTGAGATCGGCTCACCCAGAGATTGAGATTCATTGGCGATGTCACAGAGTCGTCCTTGGTAAGATGTAATTTCTTCATCTTCCTCCATCTTCAAATTTTCAAACCTAACTCAGTGTCGTAACTTGGAGAGACGAACACTTGCGAACCTTCACAATATATTTGCGAGCTTCCCATCGTCCTGGCCTCAGTATAGTTGCAGATGATTTTAAACATGTTGAAATCTACTGCACCAAAAATCGCATTGAGAGCTTTCGAATTGTAGTTCGCAAGTTGAATATCTTCATTGGACCAGCTTATTTCATCTTGATTTATGTAATCGCCATCGACATCTATGATTTTTGGAGGAGTCTATCCAACTAGAACAGTGCGCCATACTTTCTCATCAATTGATTTTATAAAAGCCCGTATCTTGATCTTCCAAATCGAGTAGTTAGATCCATCCAACATAGGTGGACGAAACATAGCTGAAACTTGACTATCCATTGCTTGCTCGAACTTAGGATCAACACTTAGTGAAGTCAAATGTTGGCTCTGATACCAATTGAAAGAATTTAAGGTCCCAAACTTTCTCAGAATAAAATGTTGTTACAAGTGCCAGTAACACTTATACCAACTCGCAGCGGATAAAAGTAAACTCAGAGATAAAATTTGTCTACAAGTATAAAAATACTTGTAAACGTGCAAGCAGGGCGAAATATATTCACTAGTTGAAGTATCGTTTACAGAACTCAATCGAATGACTCAACTAGTACGAAACCTATCAAAACTCCTTTGTATGAGTAGATCTATACTTTGTAAAACAACTCGTCCAAAAGAAGGAATATGAGCTATTCAGAACTTCTAAACAAACAATAGATGGACGAAAATAGAGAAACAAAGATGCTCGATCTTGGTGTTGAATCTGTACTTCAAAGAAGACTTTCAACACTCTAAACTGTGTAGTATATCGGACTTTATTTCTCTCTTTGCACTCGATCTCTCTCGGATATATGCTCTCTCGGTTGTAATTCTCGTCTAAATTATGTGGGGATCGTCCTCCTTATATAGGCAATCCATTGAAGAGTTTGAGTCTCTATAAAACAAAAAAGAAAGAAACATAGTGGAAATAGGATTCCTAATCATATAAGGACTAGAACTCTTTTAAACACATCCCTACAAAATCGATCCTTTCATATCAATCTAAAACACAAGAATCCGGTTTTAATAAAATCCATTTTTAAATCAACTTCCTTTATTTAATAAATCCTAATTCAAGAAATAACTAAGAAAGGCAAAACACTTAAATTTAAAATTTTCGAAAATAAAGAAAAATATTAATTTCCGTAAAAACACAGAATTAACACAAATTAATGTTTATGGCGGAGCTTAAATAATGTACAAAAGTTTAAGAAAAGGAAAAATGATCAAGACTTATATTTTTCAAGATTCAAAAATGAAAGTAGGAAAGAGGAATGCAATATAATTGAAGACTTTTTTTGTCCCATTTTTCTATTTTTAGTCTCTTTCTAAATTAAAATCTAAAATCCTTAGACTGCCCAAATATCCTACCCATCTCCCACCCCCACGTAACCCATCCATTTGCCCAAAAAAACCCCATTTTCACGTTACTTCTCAAAACCTCTCTCTCTCTCTCTCTCTCTAAATACGTGTGTCATATTTATGTATATCTACACAAATCACGCACAAATCACAATCGTGTTCAAATCTCTTTTCCATTCCTCTCAAACAAATCACAAGAAGGAGTTAACACCATATTTCATATAAAGGCGAATTAACTATTCAACAAGGACAAGGAATTTCATGAAACATGGATATAGTGCAAAGTAAAATAGGATTAAAGGCTCACCGATTGCTCCCATTTCTTAAACTTCGATCAACCGTTTCAACTCAAAATCAAAATGTTTTCAAAGAATTTCAAAATCAATTAAAACTTTTTTTTTTTTGATCTACCCAAACACGAGCTTTGGACTGCATTTGAAACAAATTCAAAAGATAATAAAGAGAAGCCACCGCAAATTTGATAAATCGATGTTGATTTCACCGAGTTATAAACGCCGCTCGTCCAGAATCGGACCATTTAGTCATGCCAACCACGCTTTTTGTACACACCATCCAATTTATCTCAACAACAACAAATGACTTTTCTGGTACGGGTCTTTATCCCATAATTGAAAATCTAAATGTTTCGAGATGTTTTGTGTTGAAAAAATGATAAAAATTACTCTTTATATAGTGTTAATACTTTTATGGAAAATAAACTTAATACATTTTATAAGAAAAACTAATACGTTGCGGAGCACTACTAAAATACTCTCTAGAAATTACTAATACTTTTTCGAGAAACTACTAATACTTTTCCGATGGACATCTAATACATTTCGAGAGTATATTTATGAGAAATACTAAAACTCTTCGATTTTAATACATTTCTTAATCCGCTAATACTTTTTAGAAGGACGATAATACTTTTATTGAGGATTGTTAATACGTTTGGAGAAAAATTTAATTATATTCATAATTAATACATTTCGAATTGTTTTAATACTTTTTAGAAGGAGCCTAATACTTTTTTAAACTATTAATACATTTCGGGAGAAAATTTTAATTTATTTCAAGGAACTACTAATACTTTTTTTTAGGAACTACTAATCATTTTTTGAAGAATTGCTAATACATTTTGGGAGTATATTTAGGAGAAATAAAAAAACTCTTGGGAAACTACTAATACATTTCCAACTAAATCACGCTATACTTTTTAAAAACAAATGACTAATACATTTGTGTAAGGATCTTGTTAATGTATTGATAATGTAAAACTACTACAACACCACATGCTAATATTACGGAAATACCACTTTGGATCCGCGGGTCGAAAGATCCGTCTAACAGTCGTGACAATCTTGTTAAAAAGCAAAATCCGATAGGAGTTTTTGTGTTCTATTTTTTATTTTTTTAAATTAAAATGTAAAATAACTAAAGTACCCTACTTTTTTTGGGGGTTATATAAGTCTTTCCCCAATTTAACTTATTTATTAAAACCCCATTTTCATAAATTCTAACAAAACCCGTATTCATACATGACACTAAAACCCCAACATTAAACAAAACACACAAAAACACATGTACAAACATCCATAAACCCACAAATCAAAAAACAAGAAGATTTAACTTACCATAATAAAGAAGGCGAAATATATATAAACCCAAAGACATAAACATGGGGAGTGATTTGCAAAGTAGAAATCATTTAAGGAGACATGTCTTGACAACTAAGATCAACCGCCATTTTCAAAGAATTTCAAAATCATATGAAATGATGAGATTGAATTTTTTTTTTTTTTTGTTAGAATGAATTATGCAACTTGAGCTTTGGTATAAATCTCACTTTAAAACAAATCAAAAAATGTCCAAAGTAGCCGATTTAAATTTGATGAGCCTTTGTTGGGCCTGAGTTATAAACCCACTCCTGTCCATGAATTGGACCATTTAGTTCATGCCAATTTCAGTTTTTGTACACACCCCAGGTCTGAATCCAAGCCCAATTATGGCATGGGTCATTTATCCCATAATAGTATAATGGAAATTGTTTCCTTTTTGTTGAAAAAATAATAAAAATTACTCTTTATATAGTGTTAGTTTTTTTTAAAAACATAAACAATTAATATTTTATTTTATAATAATCGTAATAGAGTGTTTCAAATAACATCTTATAATTGCGTCAAATTTTGTCATTTCTTTCCATCATTTTTTTCTTGGTACCTAAATCATGACTAATATTGAGGGATAAAAAATAGACACATTGAGTTGTTGGATTTGTGACCATAAATTATATTCCCCATCTTTGTGAATTGTTTTTTAAATTTTTTATTAGCCACCCCCTCAAAATTGTGTGTTATATTACATATGCACGAATGTTTTAAATTGTTGAAGCACTATCACCCTCGGATTTTATTTTTAAGAAAAAAATGGGGTATTAAGTAATTTCCACACTACTATAAATTATCTTGTTTAAACAACAAATGATCCCTATTGTGTACATCTTGTTAATGTATTGATAATGTAATGAATCATGTTAATTTTCATTTTTTGGAGTCACGGATGAAAATCTTTGAAAAGTTACAAAGAATGGAACATTGTATTGGTAATGCAATGAATCTTGTTAAAGTGGCAAAAATCTCGTTTTCAAGCAATGAGAGATGATAATATCTACTAACATTCACATTAATTAAATCACATAACAATTATAATAAATTATATAAGTCTTTCAAAAATTTAACTTATTTATTAATGTATAATTGTATCTTTTAAATTCTACTTTTATTTGAAATATTTATTTAAATTCAATTTAGCCTATATATCATTTTATTTGTTTGAAAAATGACATTGATCCCAAACTTAGGAGATATATATATATATATATATATATTCTTAGGGTTTCTTTAGTAAATTGAAATTTCTTTCCAAATATTATTTCAAATATAATAAGTATTTTGGTGTGTACTTATTCAAATTTTGTCATGTGTCAATAATTTTTTTTCTGCGTATTCTACAGTTTTTCTATATTTATGAGATATATAGTTTTTTTTTTTTTTTTTAGTAAATCACTAAATTGACTATGTTTTCCAAGTTTAATTTGGATAACTCAATCATTAAACATTAGCATGTTTGTGGAAAATTTTGAAAAAAATGGTTTAATGCATCGATCTCTCTCCGTGTACTAGCATTAATATGTAACTCAGATATTTATGATGTCCAAAAATAGCTCAAAGTTCAAAATAAGTTCATATAATTTCAAGTTCAATTTCTTTGGACACATGAAAGTAGGGAAATATTACACCATTCCCAAAAGGCTCTTTAAATTTAAAGAGCATCTCTTGCAAAATAAATATCATCTTTAAGTGAAATTTTTTACATCTTCCAGCACCCCCTTTGTATTTGAATTTTTATTTTCTCCTTTCCCAACATTATTTTATTACGCATGGACTATTAGAAGTAATTTATGAGATTTTTCAAAATTTATGTTGTTTTTAGAAAGTGACAATCAAAAAGGTAACTCAAAGTGTACGTAAGAAACCTAATACAACTAATTATAGAGAGTTGTTTTGGCTCTTCAAATTTGGAGAGTGAAAACTCATTCTCTAAATTTAAAAGTTAAAATAAAGAGCTTGTGGGGAAGATTTTTGGTAGATGACTCTTTAAAACAAAGAGGATTTTCTGTTTGAAGAGTCTTTTGGGAATGCTCTTAAGAGGATATATTTTCTTATGATTTATATGATTTCAAATCTTTCGCGAGATTTTGAGTCTTCCTCACGAAATACATATTTTTCTTATAAGGAAGTTACTTGGATAATTAAATTTATTATCTTTTTGGAGGGTAGCTAATCTTATAGATGATGAGTATGTGAAGTACTACTAACCACAATTATTTTATTATAAATGTCATATAGAAAATATTTATAATTCAACCTCCCCGCAAGATCTCCGAAGGAAAGAATGTTATAGATGTAGTGTCTTTAGGATTTTGTTATAGATGTAGTTAATTGTCTTTAGGATTTTGGGGTATATATCTATGTTAATTGTGTATTTTATTGAAGAGTATGTATTTAACATATTCCTTGAATTTTATAGTTGCATTATATATTTAATTCAAATTACTTTAATTGATTCAAAGGGATGCTCATGCTAAAATGTATGTTGTGACATTGATCTATCAACAAAAGACTTCCTTTTTGTTTCTCCCATTTTTCTTCTTATGCTTAGCACGATGATTTTTAATTAGTTTCTCCTCCCAGGCTTCAATCCATTGCGATTTCCTTCTACAGAAAAGAATAGGGTTTAGTTTGTTGGGTTAAATAATATCAAGGTTATCATAATAATGATTATTATTCAAAATTAAAATATTTGCATCATTTGTTTTTAAGAACTGCACCTAAAGTTTTTATTTTAATTATAAAATAAAAATAATTTAATGCTTTAATCAACAAATGATGGATACAAATTTTAATTTCAAAATGTTTTTAGGCATCCATTTTGTTTGTTTTTGGTTATTCTATAGTCTTTTTGTAGTAGCCTTATTTCCAATTTGAATTATTCAATTGAAATATTTGTATGTGTCAATTTTGTTTAATAAAATTTCCAATGAAAATTATAATTTCTACTTTCCATTTTTCACATAAAATAACATCTCAAAATTTCCAATCAAAATTATCATTTCCACTTTCCATTTTTCACATAAAACAACATCTCAAACCCTATACACTAACCCTATACATCACTCACTATTCTCATTTTTTAATCCAATTATATAAATGAGACCCTCCATTACCAAATTTATCTACTTAAAATACTACTATTTTCTAATTATATCTATCTAATGGGACCCACCACCTACAATCTTACAAATATAATATTATATATTCAATTAAAATATTCAACTACTATCAACTTTTCAACTTATTATATACATAAAATACTATTTCAAAACTACTCAACCAAATATAATCTCATTTTCAAACCTACATAAAACTCATTCTCACTCTCTCATCCAAACATAATTCCGTTTTCATACGAAAACCAATAAATTCTCAAAATTCACTTTCCAACACTAAAACTGAAATGATCCATGGAAATATAACCATACAAGGCCTTAGGTTTTGATTGGTTGTGTTTTCGCTCCATCCACTTTCATTTTATGAGAGAATAGTGATGATTTTTTTTTCAAAAGTGAAAGTTGAATGTGTAGAGAAAAAGTAATGATTATGTTGATGTGATGAAAATCTTTTAGAGATATTAATTATATGTGAAAAATTTTGTCGAAAAATAGTGTAAAATATAATGCAATAAAATTGAATAAAAATAAAAAATTGGTTCAAAAATAGGCAATATGGATCTCACTTTATATCTTTTGTTATCTTAAGAGAAAAATAATAAAAATAGTGATAAATTAAAGAAATTATTGGAATTATTTATATGAATACGGGAGGAGAGATAAATAAATAGTATACATGGGTGTTGAGAAGTGTGAGAGATAAATATAAAAATGAGTTAATTTTAGAGAAAATGAGATTTTCTTTGAAAAAATTTCATTTACTCAACAAACAATCACACTTCCAACAAATTTTTCACTCAAATATGAAAATCCTGGAAAAAAATTCACAACCAACCATAACCTTATATTGTGACTACAATCATTGTAAATGGATATGATCGTCATATCAAACAGTTTTGAACAAGGTGCCTACTTTACTATTTTTTCGTATGTCTGATTATGTTTTATTATTCTTTTTTTATGGATTACATTTTCGTATTATGGGTTATAATTGAAAATATAAATTTGATAGATAAATATTTATTTTCATTTTTATTTCCTTATATGATTATTATTAAACTAGAGTAATAAATAATTAAATACTAATATTAGTAGATATTTTTGTTATAAAATAATAATATTAAAATAAAAATATGTGCAACACACGAGCAGATTACTAGTATATTGGTAATGCAATGAATCTTGTTAAAGAGCCAAAAGATCGTCTTCAAGCAATGAGAGATGATAATATCGACTATAAATCACATTAAATCACATAACAATTATAATAAATTAGAGAAGTTTTTCAAAAATTTAGAATACTTTTTTTATTAATGTGTGATTGTATCTTTAAATTCTACTTTTATTTGAAACTATTTATTTAAATTCAATTTAGCCTATCATTTAATTTTTTTGAAAAAAAAAATGACATTGCATCCCACTGGTTGAATACTATACTTAGGATATATATATATATATATATATATATATATATTATTCTTAGGGTTTTTTTAGTAAATCGAAATTTCTTTCCAAATATCATTTCAAATATAATAAGTGTTTGAGTAGGTCTCCTCCGTCTTACGGATCCTATTATCCGTAAGACGGATCCCCCAGCCCAACCCGCGCCCGTGCCCGGACCCAACCCAAGACACGCTCGCCTGCCGCCACCCACCAACCCGCACCTCTTATTTAAAAAAAGCGCTCCAGAGCGGAATTGAACTCACAACCTTAATAGACTTAAGGTGATGTTCTACCACTACACCACTAGTACTTATTGTAAAATTTTAGTATAATAATTTATATAAACACATTCATGAATATGCCTGGTAATTAAAAAAATAAAAAATGCCTATAAATGTAAAGGCTAAGAATCGAACCCAAATCTATTAAAAAATCTTGATACATTATCTCAATAAATGGATACTTATAAAAGTGTTACTTTAACTACATCATATTTATTTTTTATTTTTCCTCTTTTTTTGTTCCTAGTTTGTAACTGTATTAAGAAATATGATACTTTATCTCAACAAACAGATACTTTTACTTATAAAAGTGTTACTTTAACTATATCATATTTATTTTTTTTTTTTCTTCTTTTTCCTTCATTTATAATTTGTGACTATATTAAAAAAACATGATACATTAAATCACGAAGGAAAAATAAATAAGACAGAGCTAAAGTAACACTTTTATGAGTAAAAGTATCCATTTTTTGAGATAAAGTATCATGTTTTTGTAAATAAATCACGAAGTATGAATTCAGTATAGTGAAAAAGGAAAAATAAATATGACAGAGTTAAAAGTACCACTTTTATGAGTAAAAGTATCCATTTTTTGGGATAAAGTATCATGTTTTTTTTAATACAATCGCATATTATAAAATCATTAGATTGAAGTATCACAAATGTATCATATTTAACATCAAAAGTATCACTATTTACAGCACAAGTATTAGTTTTTCAATGGTAAAAAACATTAGCTATGAGACTAGAATGAGTACATCAAAAAAATTTATTTTTTGAATAATGTTCACCTTAAAAGTATCATATTTCTTACTCAAAAGTATCACTATTTTCGGATAAAGTATTACTTTTTATTCAGAGAATTTAAGATTTTAAAATGCCATTGTCCATCATAAAAGTATTATATTTAATATCAAAATGTATCACTATTTCCAGCAAAAGTATCAATTTTTCAATGTAAAAAAGATTAGCTATGAGACTAGAATGAGTATATCAAAAAATCTTATTTTTTGAATATGTAAAAATTAAAATATCAATGTTCACCTTAAAAGTATCATATTTATTACTCAAAAGTATCACTATTCCGGACCCATTTTTTTCTGATCCTTCGAGAAAAAGATTCATTCTCTTCATAAAAAATAGGAGGTAGAACCAATAAAGATTTCTTTTTCGATTCATCCCTGGCCTCATTCAAGAATTGTTTTTGATCCAATCCGTAGGAATCAATAGTGGATAAAGTATCATTTCCTATTTAGAGAATTTAAATTTTTAAAATGAAGGGATGATAATGAAGCTTTATATTCATGGTTATACTCATGGTTATAGTAAATATGCACAACAAGCACTAGTGGTCTAGCGGTAGAATAACCCCTTGCCTTGGTATAGACCCAAGTTCAATTCCCAGCTGGTTCAAATTTGTTAATTTTTTTATTAAGCGGATCCAGCCCATCCAGGCGTCTTGAGCGGGCGGGCGGGCGCCTAACTCACCGGGTCTGCTGGGTCCAGTGGGCGTCCGGGTGGGCGGGCAACTTGGGCGGGCGGCCCAACATGCAACTTGTATTTAGATGCATTTTTTTTTATACAGGTCGCGGGCATGTCGGGCGGGCTGGGGATCCGTCTTACGGAATAGGATCCGTAAGACGGCCCTATACAAGTTTTTGCCTAAGTGTTTTGTTGTACTTATTCAAATTTTGTCATGTGTCAATAATTGTTTTCTATGTATTCTATAGTTTTTCTATATTTATGAGAAATAATTCTAACATTAATATTTTATTTTTATTTGATTTATAAAATTGCATATTATTTTACATTTTTTTATTGTTTATGAATTTAATTTTTTTATTGTTTATAATAATTTATTATTCTATTATATAATTTTATTATTTATAATCAATTTAGTTTATCTTATTATTGAAATTTCTGATGCAATCTCGGAAAATTAAAAATTATTTGTATAAAAATACAGTCCATGCATTGGAAATGTCGAGTACTAGTTTATAATAAAAGAGTTTGACGGAGATACATTATTGTATAGATAATTCTAGAATTAAATTGTACTCATATTCGATATTTCTGACCCCCCTCTCCTCTAATTTCAGATGGATTTCTTGATAAAAATTAGTAGTGGACTGGATTGAAAGCGTCATTAGATAATTCCATATATTGTTTCCATATATCTCACATCAAAGTTTTATAGGAAACCTTTTAACAAGTATTCCTAATTTGGATGGACAAATCAATTCCCTACATAATAGGGATAGTTACAAAAATTATCGTTCAGGTTTGTGAAATTAACTAATTTTTTTTACAGGTTTTTGAATATTACAAAAAAAGATTATATATTACACTTTAATCCTTTCATAAGTATAAATATTTTAAACATCTCCTTATATTTGTAAAAATATTAAAAACATCCTCTTATATTTAACACATAATCAAATTTCAACAGAGTTTCTTGTAAATTTCAAATATATATGGGTCTTTTTTGTAATTAATCCAAACCTCATGTAGTTTTTGTAATTAACCCAGTATAATATTTCCATTTATAGAAGGCGGTCATGCGTTAATCTATATATATACATGAATCAAATTGTAGCCCTTCCCTAATAACCCTTTTCTTTTATTGATAAGAATTTCTCACTTTCGAAATCAAATTTGCGAGAGATGGAAACCCACAAAACTTCTGTGAAAATTCATAGATTAACTGCCAATGATTTGGGGGGATTTGAACCGATTTAGAGAGAGTTACCAAGCTGGGATGAAACTGATGTAGGGTAAATGACTATTTGTGCCCTTATGCAACTGAAAATTAAAAAAAAAGAAAAGGCCATTAAATCAGCAAAATATCAGTCATCTAAAAATTTAAATTTGTGGACATGATTAGTTCACTGTCTTACCTTAGAAATGTGGTCTCATTTGATCCAATTTCTACATATATATTATATTATTATATTACTCTAAAATCACAAATGTTTTTTCATGAATGTGTCTGTCATATTTGAGATGGGCTAAAACATCGTTAATTTAATGGTTTGACTAAATTGCCCTCAATTTAAAATATATATTATGTGTAAAAGGTGATTTAATCAATTTAAATGCAATCACTGAAAAATTAAAAATTATTTGTGTAAAAATATAGTCCATGCATCACACACACCGAGTACTAGTTTATAATAAAAGGGTTTGATGGACATACATTATCGTGTAGATAATTCTTAAATTAAATTGTACTCATATTCGATATTCCTGACCCCATCTTCCCCTCTTCCCTAGTTACAAAAATAATCTTTCAGGTTTGTGTTAATAAAAAAAACCTACAGGTTTTAAAAAATTACGAAAAACTTTTGAGGTTTGATTATCTATTACACTTTAACTCTTTCATAATTAAAAATATATTAAAAACCCCTTACATTGGTAAAATTATTGGAAGCATCCTCTTACATTTAACACAGAATCAAATTTCAAGGGGTTTTCTTGTAATTTTAAACATATGTGGGTCTTTTGTAATTAACCTAAACCTCAGGGTAGTGTTTTTTTTAATTACCCCTATATAATATGTTATATTTCCATACATATGAGGCGGTCATGTGTTTATCTCTATAGATACACGAATAATATTACAAGTTTACAACCCTTCCCTAATAACCCTTCCCTAATAAAATCCATTAGATGTTCCCAATAAGTCCAAGATAAACATTTGTTCTAGAGCTGTCTCAAGATTCTAGATATTTTTAGCATAAAAAGTTGAGGAGAATTTTAGAAATGATAGATATTTTGACAGATAATTCTAATAGATGTATTGTACCGTTAGATTAAAAGATAATTCTAGTCATTGATTAGAAATGTGTGTTAGTATAAATATGTCTAATCTTGCTCCAAAATTTGAGAATAAAAAATAAGTCTCCCACCAAATTATATTGTCCTTATAATCCTCCAAAATTTCAATCAAGCCAAACTAACTTTCTTTATTTCTAAAATATATGGAATATCGATTTTCATCATTTTTTTAATTTTGGTTTCTAAATTATTTTAATGAGTTGGGATGAGTGTTGGGGTGGAGAAAATAAATATCAATGAAACTGAAAACTCAAGTTTGAACGTTGCACCCTCACCATCTAGAAAATACAATCGAACTATTTCTAAACACCGAAAAAGAATTAAGATGCCATCGATGCCATCATTAAGAATACTCATGATAGCATCTTGAACTTCATGCCCCAACTCATAAACCTGCAATCCTATACGATGATTATTACAAGAGAAATAATACATTAATCCTCTTTTAGCTTCTTGGCACACTTGATCATCATGATATTATTTGCCCTGTATTTTCGAGTATATTTCATAGTGTTAAACGACCATATAATCATGAGTTGCGATTGAAGTTTGCCACTGCTACTTATTTTAATGGAGCTCCATTGCTTACGGAACGCGGATTTGATCTGCTCGAGAAGCTTTGACTCATGATCCTCACAAGAGAATAACAGCAAGAGCGGCTCTAGATCATGATTGGTTTAAAGAGTATATATGGATTTTTAAATTTGACAGATTCAGAATAATTTTTCGATTATTTGATCTACATTAATCGTATGAGGACCATGATGTAATATCACATTTTAAAAGATAGGGATGGAGCCTTTCACCTTTCACTGCAATATTAATTTGTTGTTAGCAGTATAATGTGCCTTCTATTTCTCTACAATATTTGGGTATACTTCTTAGTTACTTTTGTAGTTTTCTTGCTCTTTTTTAATGATTTTCTCTTACTTGATCATACGATTCCTTCTGTATAAATTTATAATGAGTTTAGTCTCAACTGACTTAAAGTACAAACAGATACAAATATTCCCAATTTATTCATTTTAAGTTAAGTTGTTTATATTACAATTTTTGTTTTTGTTTTTGTGATCAATGATCCAGATTCTGACTGTTGAAACCCCCTGGCTGGGATTGTTGGTTTACTATTTTTTTTTATGATCAACAGTCAAGATTCATTATATTTTTTGACCGTGGATCATCGAATACCCAATATAACTTGATCGTTTTTGATAGCACTCATATTTAGTATGTTGCTGCACAAAAAAAAAAAAAAGACCTGTTTATAATTTCCTTAATGAAACAGGACATAAATGTGAATGTAGCAGCAAAAAGAATTTACTATATATGTATCAAATTTATGTATTATGAAAATACAATGTCCTCAGGGTTTTCAGGCAATCAACATGTACATAGCTAATTAAGAATTGACAAGAATAATCTTGGCTATTTCATTGGTTGTACATTCAGTCAGGCACAGGTTATTGCAAGTTCTTTTGTAACAACAAAAAATATTGTATCATGCATCTTCCTATTTGTGTGCAACTGTATATTGATTGTGTTGTTAGGTAAATTAGCTGGTGTAAGGTTTTTGTTTAGGAAAATGGCTTGGATAGTGTATAAGCAAAGTCGAGGCCTGTATTAGATACAGTCTCCGCAAGACGAAAACGCCTTATATACCGAGCGCTTACGGTTCCGGCGCTCGCCTCTAAAATACAACGACTTACAATTCCGGTTTAGCATCACTTGCAAAAACCGGAACACATCGAACAAGAAGTGTTTTTTCGACTTTCAAGCTTTTCAAGGAGGAAATGGGACAAGATGCAAAATGCAATGCTCGATTATTGTTATCTTATATTTTCGTGTGTAAATTCATCTCAGGGGACTTCAATAATATAGGCAATGAAGTGTCCGTACGGAAAATCGCGTCTGTAGGCTCGAAAATGCACATTTTCACCGAATGTACACTGCTCAGAGCGCACGACCGAGCACGGCCGTCGCCCGCCCCCACACTCGGGCGCAAAGTCTCGACAGGGAGCATGGCCGACCGCACGGCCGTGCTCGGCCGTGTGCTACTTCGACCTTTGCGGCAGGGAGCACGACCCAACCGCACGAGCCGTGCTCCCGCCGTCGGCGTGGCCTAAGCTTTCCCGAGTTGAACTCATTTAATTAATTACGAAAATTAATTAAATCTATTTAATTAATTACAAAAATTAATTAAACATTTAATTTTAAAGGTTTTTGGTCCAAAAAGAATAAGGGCCTTGAAGCCCAAGCCCATGCCCACGACCCGGGACCCGGGCCGAACCGAGCCGGTCGGCGGGCGGGCGACGGCGGTGCGCGCGCGTGTTTTGAACCAAACCCACAAACATGTAGGTCCTCACCCCTTTAAAAACTTGGGTGCCCCCAATGGCCCAAACCCATATGTCCAACTTGGGATATATTAAGTGTGCAACTTTGCCTCCTTTTTCTATGTGGGATGGAACATTTCTCCTTCCCCGCATTTTCCATTTTTCATACTATTTATTTGTATTAAGTGGCTAACTTCTAGCATTAATTTCTTATTCACCCGGAATCGGTTTTGAGAAATTCCAAATGTTATTCTCATCTACTCTCTTAGTAGAATTTTTACAAATAATTTAATTCCATTTTTCACTAATGGAAACCACTTAATTATTTGGTCAAAATCGGGTCAATACCCAATTTATCAAGTACCAAATTCCAACAATCCCCCACATGAATGAAATTAATGCATGCGTGTATGCAGATTCACTTGAAAGCGTCGGCGAATCGTTATTGCATCAGGATAGGTAGCTTGTGGCTTTGAACCTTCCCTTAGTAAAATACTATCTGTTCTTGGGCCGCTTAGTGACACAATGTCTTGAACTACTCAACCGTTTGTGCAAACCGAGACAACAAGATTTACACAATAACAACTCTAACACTTGTTGTTCTCACGTTGTGTCCATTTCTTTAGGACCATATCTTAGATTCATAAGTGTTTCTTTTGAAGCGGTCATTACTTCTCACTTATATAGGTGATCTCATATTGAAGAGTATCCTTCTTTTGATAGGAATCATTAAAAGTCTTAAACTTAACCTCATCACATTCACTTGATTTACATACACTTGGATGTATGAAATGAGCTAACACAATTTCAAGTGTTACCCCAACATTCATAACTTAGTTGTCATTAACCAAAGTCTTAAATCTCCAACACAAGGTCATCACATTCTTTAAGTTGTGGAATTTAAACCCATTCCCCTTAACTATTTATACTTGATCTCGATTTATGCCTTTCGAGGATCCAATTTCCTTTGACTTCACGAGCTAACCCCATTCGAAATCAACCTTCTAATGGTATTGTTCAACGGCGAACATTATACATACTACTTTGTGCCCTTTCGTCCTATCATTGAAACAAAGTCCAACACGAAATATCCTCTAGGAAGTTTCTAAGCCATTCCAATTCTCCACCTTTATCTAAAGCAATGAACTCCTGGATTCTATAGTGGATCGAGCTATGCATGTCTCGAACATTCTTTACACCACTCCTCCACCTGAAAAAACAAATCCACTTGTGGACTTGGAGTCTTTTGTGTCGATATCCAATTGACATCACAATATCCTTCTAATACTTCTTTGGATATCTCATATAAAGTATTCCATAGTTCATGGTATACTTTAAATATCTAAGTACCCTTGTCACGGCTTTCCAATGATCCGTACTTGGGTTACTTGTGAACCTATTTAGTTTACTCACTGAATATGCAATGTCTGGACGTGTACAATTCGTTAAGTACATCAGACTGCCAATCACCCTTGCATATTCCAGCTGAGAAACTAGTTCGCCTCTATTCTTGGCCAAGTGTAGACTTAGATCTACAAGTATCTTAGCCGGAGGATTATGAAAAGCATTAAACCTTCTAAGTATGTTTTCAACATAATGGGATTGTGACAAGACAATTCCATCTAAAGTCCTAGAGATTTTAATCCCTAATATAACATCAGATAATCCCATATCCTTCATGTCAAAGTTCTTCTTCAACATGTTCTTAGTATTCACGATTAAATCATGACTATTACCCATGATCAACATATCATCCATATAAAGGCATACTGACGTAATCATTTGTAGACCTTTAATGTGTCACATTCACATTGATCTTCAAACCGCTTGACTTCATAGTCGAGTCAAACTTTTCATGCCATTGCTTAGGTGCTTGTTTTAGTCCATAAAGTGACTTAACAAGTTTACACACCTTTCGCTCTTGACCAGGTGCAACGTACCCCTCGGGTTGTTCCATATAGATCTCCTCTTCAAGCTCACCATTCAAGAAGGCAGTCTTAACATCCATTTGATGTATCTCAAGGTTATGCAAAGTCATTTAGCAATGAGAACACGCATAGACGTAATCCTCGTGACAGGAGAATATGTATCGAAAAAGTCATATCCCTCCTTTTGTCTAAACCCTTTAGCTACCAAACGGGCTTTATACTTTTCAATAGATCCATTTGCTTTATATTTCCTTTTAAGGATCCACTTGCATCCCAAAGGTTTGCAACCCGGTGGGAGATCAACCAACTCCCAAGTGTGATTTTGCATGATGGAATCTATCTCATTATTGATAGCTTCTTTCCAGAGAGGAGCTTTTGGACTAGACAATGCTTCTTGAATATTTCAGAGTTCGTTTTTAAACATATAAGTTAGAAAATCAGGACCAAAAGACTTAGCTACTTTTGTCCTTTTACTGCGTCTTAGTTAGAAAAGGGCAGGCATTATGATAGTCTTTCTAGATATCGTAGTGATAGGTTATTTGTTCTTTGATTCTCTCCTGCCTTGACGGATATGACATTGTATGACATTTTGATTATTTGATATACATGTAGGGGATCACGCCTCAATCCCCCACCCCCCGGGGTGTTATTTTGAAAAAAAAAAAAACAGTTGAAGATGGTATGGTTTAGTAGTAATTTTTCTGGCCATTTCCAAAAAAATATTGCATCTTGTATGTGTTCAGTCCTCGACTTATACGTGTTTAAACTTTGAAGATGGACATACATTCACAGTATTATATGACAGAACAAAATTGAATACATATTATGTGAATTTCAATCAGGCTTTGTATTCAGTTATTAAAAAATTTATTGTTTTTCATGATAGAACTTACCTTGATGAATCTCTTTAACACAACTTCATAGTCCTCCGGCGGCCGATGGTACTCGCATAAAAGTTAAAAAAAATTAATGGTTAATAAAATTGCAATCGAAATTCTTTAATAAAGAAACTGAGAAATTTAAATAACCAAATTTGAAAAAAATACATAATGAAATATATACCTTGGTATGCTATGTATTCAGATCTTCATAAGGATGATTTTCTCAACATGTAAAACAAAAAAATAAAATTAGCTAATGTAGTGTATTAAAATAAACAAAAAAAACAGACATGAAATATCCTTAAAAACAATTTTTCAAAGAGAATCCTTACCTTTTAGAAGTTCTAGCACAACACTTATATTTTTATTTTCATTGTAACTCGAGAAAAATGTTCTAAAAAACACAAGATATGAAATTTATATCAATATGTGTTATCATAAAACATTATGACACCCAAAATATTTCTACGAAAACAAAATATCTCTAATGTACTGCAGGATTCCGCTATACTCGGGGTATAGGGTCAAGCAGTTTTTTGGGTTATAAGATAACTTTTAGGCGAACTTGAAAGCAAAAAAAATTACAGATTACATATGTTTAAAAAATTTCGGCCAAGAAATTCTATGCTGTAAGATGTACATCAGTTTTTATGGATTCTTCCAAAAAATTTGTTTTAAAAAATATATACAATACAAATCTGTGTTTCACGGATTTCATTAATAAATTAACAGTCTTATTTTTTCATAGCCGAAAAATGTACATAAAAATTGAAAAATATGAGTAAAATTTCCAAAAAAAATAATGTACCGAAAATAAAAAGGGCAAACACAGAATTTATAACCTGAAAATGACGATTATTACCATTTTTCAAAGAAATGAAAAATATGCTAAAAAATTGTATCATTTAAACATGGTATTCTAGAAAATACTTCAGTGTTTTAAAATCGGAAAAAATAAAATACAGAAACATAAATAATCTCAGGCTTACACAGAAAATGAATATCGTGATTTTTGAAGATACAAAAAATAAAACCGATAAATCCTTCGGATTTTCGTAAAACTTCCAAAAAAACAGAGTACCAAAAATATTTTATCTACAAAAATGAACTATCAACTACAAAAAAAAATATTCGAAAATCTTCATTTATCAGATCCATACATCTATCATTTAGATTGTAAACTCAATTTTTTGAGTTTGGATCTGACAAATGGTTATGAATTTGTATTCATTTCTAAGAATTTCTACAAGACGATAACATTCAATATGAAGGATACGATTGAAGATCAAAATTATTTTTTCGGAAATGTAACGAAAAGAGAGAGAGAGAGAGAGAGAGAGAAAGAGAGAAGAGTAGTAGAGACGATAAGAATTGAAATGAAAGTCGGATCTGAAATGTTTTGGGTTAACTTTTTTTGTTTTGTATTTTTGTCCCATTTTTCTATTTAATCATGGCCGTCTATTAATAAGAAAAATCTAGAGTTGAATCTCGGCCGTACACGCGAGGATGACACGAATTTTGGTTTTCCTCATTAATGCATTCAATCGTGACAGTCCATTTTAGTTAATCTACGCCGTACACATGTGCATTCACGCGGATTATGGTTTTCTTCCTTTGTCAACTGAATCTTAGTCGTACGTTTCGGTTAATCGCGGCCGTCGATTTTGTTGGACTGATTACATAAGCTGATGGGCTTAATAAATTGCTGGGCTTAATAAATTATGGATCGGGTTTAATAAAATGGATGGGCCGGATGATTAAATAAACTAAAAATATAATTGGGCCTGAAAAGTGGGCTTAGTAAATTTCAATGGATGAAATAGTGTAGGACAATAAAAAAAGTTGTGCATTTTGGGCTTTTTCTTTGTTTTAATATTTAGACTATATTTATTATAATTTAGTGTTTATTTTATTTTATTGTATTATAATTTTAATCTTTTGAAAAAAATATAGATAAAAAAAATTAATAGTTGATTTAAATTTTATATGTAGGCGTGGATAATAATTTAAAAGTTATTATTTATAATGTAGAATTATAAATTGTATAATTTAAAAAAGTTATATGAAAAAAATTATAATGTGGATTTTTTTAAATTAAAAATTATATATGTATATATATATATTATATTTAAAATATACAATTCATAATATTATTTATCATCATTTGTGTATCAATTTTTATATATTTTATTATTAATTTGTTTTTTTAATAGAAAATGGGGGCATAGGGATAACATCTGAGATGGATCCAAAAGAGTTGTGTCGAACAATGGTTCGACCAAGATTACTCATCTATTTTCCAACTCCCCTCTCAGGTGACATCACAAACGTACATTGTGTTTTATTGTTATTCTATTTATAAATAAATTTTTAAATAATATATGTGTTCATCTTAAAATAGTTTTTATTTATTACGTTCTTTTTAAACAAAAATGGGAGCAAAGGGAGAACTCCTATAAATGACCCCTGAAAGTATTATATCCAAAAATACTTGAGTGGGGTTGATTATTGTTTTTCAAAGTCTCAACATGGTGGCAATGGAAAAGGTAAATTCAAAAATTTATTTTCTATTTTTTTTATTCGATTACATATTTGAATGTAATTTAAAATCAACGCTATATTTTATTGTTTTGGAACAATAGTTTCGAGGAGAAGAGCGTCGCTTCAAAACAATATTACGAATTTGAACAATTCTTATTGTCGTGTGCCCTCGGCGTCCTCCAATATTTCCGCATGGTCCAAATTATCGACCTTACTATGGATGACTCTGTTGAAACCGCTTTGAACGGCAATTCAAATACACTGCCTGATGTTACGATAGAATCACATAGAACTCCATCTCAGTTACATGACACAATTGCAACCATTAACAATGGTGAGAATTTTTTACTTCATGTATTAACGTTATTTAATTTTATTTATATAAATAAAAATAAATGTTTAATGGAAAATAAATATTTATATAATGTTTTTTTACAGAGTACTGGGATATCGGTGATGCAAGTTACACGTGCCAATTTTGTGCGGCCATGTTTTGGTATGATGAGAGGATACAATCCCATGTCAAATCCACTTGTCCGAAATATGGGTCATGTTGCAATCATGGAATAATTGAACTTCCTCCGCTCAAAGAACCACCTATTTTCCTTCGTAATTTATTGTATGGAGACAACGATAAAAGCAAACACTTTCAAGAGAACATAAGATCATATAATAGTATGTTCTGTTTTACATCTATGGGAGGAAAGATCGACACCGACATTAACCGAGGCCAAGGTGCTCCAGTTTTTCAGGATGTACGGACAAAACTATCATTTAATTGGTAGTTTATTACCGTCCGATGGGTCAACACCGAAATTTGCATAGCTTTATATATACGATACAGAGAATGAGATCAATCATAGAATGAATTCTGTCAGGTATGTTTTTTTGCAATTCATTATTAATTATAATAAATTGATAAATATTATATTTGGATATGCATAATAATTCTTGCTAACTATGAATTTTCACCGTGATTTAATGTGCGAGCAAGGAAGTGAGACTAATCTGCACTTTTGAAGATATTGTTGTTGGACTACAGAAAATGTTGGATGAAAATAATATATTGGTGAAAACCTTTAGAGTAGCAAGAGAAAAAATACGAGAATGTGCAAATTTAGATGTTAGATTACGTCTTATTAGTAAAAGAGGCAAGGATGCTAGAAGATACAACTTGCCATCGAGCTCCGAGGTCGCCGCTTTGATTGTTGGTGATTTCGATCGAGCTTTAGGAGAAAGAGATATATTGATTGAAACGAAACCTGACAATTGAAGAGATAAATGAGTTGAATCTTTGCATATTTGGCATTGCAAAGATCTTTTGTTATTACCTTACAAAGTGAGGATGGTTTTAGAAGACATTCCATTTTCTGGACTTGAAAAATAAAACTCATGGAGGAAGGAAAACCGTTAGTGTTCGAGAATTTTTTGCGTCTCGATTGCACGAAAGGAATAACGGGCTAATACTTTTTTTGTTTTCAAGAAGATTGTTTCAACAGCTTTGTCATCGATGCTTATACAATGGTTGAATCACCGATTGAAATATGTGCGCTTACATCGAGGAAGAAGTCGCGTTGTGATATATATAAGGGTCTAGCAGATCTTTGATTGAATGGAGACACGATCCCGCATCACAAGTGCAAACGAATTATACTTCCGTCCGAGTTTCATGGAGAGCACGATTTATGATACAAAATTATCAAGATGCGATGGCTATATGTAGATGGGCGGTTATCCCGATTTATTTATAACATTCACCTCCAATCCAAAATGGCCCGAGATTGTTCGTTTTCTTGAGAAGAGAAATCTCAATGCCGGGCCGTCCAGTACATTATTTACCGATGAGTTATTTAAAGTTAAACCGGATGCTCTTATCAAGGATCTTCGACATAATCGGATGTTTGGGAAAGTTATATCGTTGTTGAATCCTCTTCATTAGTTTAGACACTTTCTTTGCCTTTTTTTGATATATTATTTAATTTTTATACATTTATTCATTTGTTTTCATTTATACT